>CM060327.1:59824069-59846569 GCA_030674155.1 Stramonita haemastoma | reverse complement strand
CGAGTGCTTATTCATTTCCTCGAATAAAAGAATTTGCCTCTCTCTTTTCTCTCTCTCTCTCTCTCTCTCTCTCTCTCTCTCTCTCTCTCTCTCTCTCTCTCTCTCTCTCTCAGTTTTTTTTTCCCCATCTATATTCCCTAACCACGGCAGGGATAAATAATTTTAAAAAAGTAAGTAATACCCGGTAATCCTTGAAAAATAAAAGATCTCTCTCTCTCTCTCTCTCTCTCTCTCTCTCTCTCTCTCTCCTCTCTCTCTCTCTCTCTCTCTCTCTCTCTCTCTTAATTTGACGACCTGGTAGGGGATTTTTTTCCCTGAAGTTAACATCAGTGGTGACTCCACTCTACCCAAAAGTCCTTCGGATGAGACTAAAAACCCGCCCCGTGTGCGATGCACACAGAACATCTTGGCACACGTTAAATCCTGTTCCACTTTTCGTAAGAGTAGGCCATTGTGTAACGGTGGGAACAGATGACAAGATTGACAAAACTGCACGCACACGGGGACTGGATGTAAAAAAAAAAAAAAGCACATGAGAGCTAATTCCATTATCCTCGATATAAATAAATAAATGAATAAATAAATAAATCTCTCAGTTGACACTTGCCTATAAGCTAAATGCGAATGCACACACTCTCGAAAGGTCAAAGATGATTGTTGTACATGAATAAGTTTAACAGCAAAATGGCAGAGGAGACCAATTATTGTTCTCGAATACGTAGGGTGTGAGTCAACATGCAAACCTGTATGGGTGAAAAGTGAGGTTTCGAAATAGTATCTTGATGCATGCATGCATGCGTGCGTGTGTGTGTGTGTGTGTGTGTGTGTGTGTGTGTGTGTGTGTGTGTGTGTGTGTGGGCGCGCGCGCGCGCGCGCGCGTGCGCCTCCCCCCCTCTGTGTGTGTGTGTGCGTGTGTGTTGTGTGTGTGTGTGTGTGTGTGTGTGTGTGTGTGTGTGTGTGTGTGTGTGTGCGTGCGCGCGCGCCCCCCTGTGTGTGTGTGTGTGTGTGTGTGTGTGTGTGTGTGTGTGTGTGTGTGTGTGTGTGTGTGTGTGTGTGTGTGCTATACTTGCTTTAAGAATGGCAAGATCAGCAAACCTCTTCTTTTTTTCTTTATTTCAGGTCTAACAAAGACAGGGGAAAAAATATGTAAGAAAGAGACACTCGCAGATCGGGGACATAGCCTACAGATTTGTCTTTGTTCCTCGGACAGAGCTCCAAGGTGAGGTTTTTACGTATGCGAACGTTCTTGCCCAGCATTGAGGTAGCCGCATTCAGATTTCGGGGGTACAGTTGGGTATTGAACCATCTAATTTTGCCAGGACAATTGGAAGGTAGCCTACCTCCATGCTCTTCCAGATTTTCAACTGTCATGGGTTCGTGTACAAGTCCATAAGCATATGGGTCTGAATAGTTAAGAGTCTCCTTCAAAATCCCAGACATTCAGTTTGATTTTTTTCTTCAAAGTAGGAAGGAAGGGCAAGGCTGGGAATCGAACCCAGAACATCACGGTGTACTTGTACTGTTAGGCAGGTGGACGTCTAAACTGTAGTGCCACCTTCCTTCTCTGATTACCAAAAAAAGGGGGGGAAAAGACTGATGACATGATGAACGTTTGGTTTAAATAGGGTTTTTTTTCAGAATTTGGAACAAACATTGAAAACAACAGCATTTTCGAATTATAGCAAATACAAGCTTGTAGCTTATAGCATGCTCAATTCAACGATGAAAATTAACATGAAAACGACGGCTGTTGAGTTGCAATGTGCAAATCAACAACAAAAACCCAAAAAATTCATCAAATGTAATCTTTGCTAGAAATAGGAAACGTAACACAGAGAAATATATATATTTGTAGATAAAACACAAAAGTAGAGGGAATAGAATATTTTAAAAAAATGTTTAAGAAAAAAATAAAAACAGAGAAAGGGAGAGAGTGAGAGACCAACTTAAAGAAATACCATCTTCAAGGCCCAAAATACTGTAAGTTAGTTTTGATGATATCAGGTAATAATCTACACAAACAATGACGATTATCGAATAAATCGTGTACTATATCAGATTTTATTAATCTAATCAGATTTTGTTTATTTAATTATGTTTAACGTTTAATTTAATTGTAGCTACTGTGTCAGCCAGTCTGTAAGTCAGTCACAGATAATTTCATAATAAAATTGTTCATCATTATGTGTATTGAAGCAACACAAAAACAAACACAGACACGGAACAATACATGCAAACTGATTTTAAAACAAATAAACAAAACAAAAAAACCCTACCATGAAATGCAGCCAACAGTAGCAAACGCGATATGATTCATGCTCAGCTCTTTACCGTGGCACTGACATTTGAAAGACCTTGCAGGGTGAGGGACAGTGCTGGTAACCTTTTTTTTTTTTTAAATTTTTTTAAAAATAAAACTCATTTGCACATGACCCCTTCAATATATAGTAATGTTGAGTAAGAGCTATTTTTAATTCATGTATGAACACACACCACAACAACACACACACACACACACACACAACACACACACACCCACATTGTGTGTTGCAATTATACATAGGGGAAAACCCCAATGTTTTAAATGTCAAATAAAGATATCGAAAGCATCCTTGTATTACAGAAGTTGATGATGTGAGCACGACAAATAGTGTGAGTGTGGGTGTGGGTGGGTGGGTGTTAGAAATGTATTGATTCTTTTATTTATCTCCTTTATTCTTTTATATCGAGGATAATGGAATAAGTACTTACATGCTTTTTTTAAATTCCAGTATCCGTGTGTATGCAGTTTTGTAAATCATTGTCATCTGTTTCCACGGGCACAGAATCGCCTACTCTTCCGAAAAGTGAAACAGGTTTTAACGTGTGAGCAAGATGTTCTGCGGCATGAGTTTCTAGTGTTTATTGAGATAAGAAAGTACAGTATTTTTGTATTCAAGGTGAAGAGTTACACTGGTTCAATGCTAATAATGGCTATTGAAGATGTAACTGTCCTTTAATTGTTCTTCCTGCTATTTAATGATTTGTCATGGTTTAAGATGGTGTAGATTTCAAAAGTTGTTGGCGTTTGTCTCCTGTGAATGTGTACTGACTAGCATTATTATGATATTTTGTCATGTGATTAAAAAAAAAAATCTACTTTGCGCTTTAAAATGGCGTTATACATAGAGTTGTCTCCCTTTGATTCTTTTTCTTCCTTTTCCCTTATATGCTTTCGTTATTCTTCATTAGTTGTTTTTAATAATGTAGTTTTCCCTTCCAAAACTTCTGCTTATCCTCATTATTACCCATTTCTATTTTTTAAAGTGTGTTTTATATGTGCAGTGACATTTGTAGAGATGATTTCGAATTTACGGTTGTCAAAAGTGTAAGGTAAAGGACAAAGGTGTCCCATAACCTATGTGGTTGTAGGGGAGCAAGGCGTCAGAGACCTCAGCTTCTCTAGGGGCCAGCATATTGAGGGCGGCACCCATCTCCTCTCCCTCTCTGCTCTACCCTCCCTGACCCTAATGAGGACTGGTAGTCATTTACAGCTGGATGAACTGGGGGAGGGGGAGGGGCTGTACTGAAGCCAGGGCGCGTAAACTGTCACCCATCCCATTGGTAACCACGCTCAATGCTGCTTAACCTTAGCTTGTGGAAAGCGAGAGCCCTGACCACTGAGCAATTCTGCCCTCATTGTCAAAAGTGTATCAGCTCAAAAACGTCATTGGTCATGTCTTCCAACTACCTAATGTAAAAGCTGACCATATCATTCCTGCTGAGTACATCATGAGCTTTTGGGTTTCTTGTTTTTGTTGTTTTTCTTAATATATATATCTATATATCTATATATATATATATCTATATATATCTATCTATATCTATATCTATATCTATCTATCTATCTATCTATCTATCTATCTATCTATCTATCTATCTATCTATCTATCTATATATATATATATATATATATACATATATATGAATCCGTCAGGACTTTTTAACTAAAGTGGCCCATGGAATGCGGAAGAGGAAGGAGAATATGTGACTATGACCTGTATGACTTATGACTTACACTTCTTCTTTTTTTAAAGGTAGTTATGTGGAAGAGCCTACCAGTATATGAGTTGGGCGTAGGCTGTAATTACGCTACACGCCTGCCCTATGAATTCATGAGTTTTGCCAAACTTGCTGACAGAGAACTATTCCTCATTCTGAGAGCAAGGGGAAAAAAACATCACACAAACACACAGAGTTTCTGCTTGAAAAAAAAAAGAAAAGAAAAGATAAAACAGACACAAGAACAAGGACACAGGCAAATATAAATACGCGCATTCAAACTTTTTTTAAAAGAAAATTTGACGTGGGAGAAAATACTATGTCTTGTCCATGGCTATCATGGAAAATGTGCTGGTCCTTGGAATTAGTGTAGAACTCTGTGACAGTAGGCTCTTTACTTCAGTCAGAAATCACATGTTTTGGTGGATCGGTGGTCTAGGTGGTAGCTCGTCTGCCTAGAAAGCGAAAAGTCCGGGTCGAAGTGTGTGGTGGTTCGAATCCCGTTTGGGCCCAAAACTTTCCCCCATCCATTAGACTAGGAGTGGTGGTCTGGGTAATAGTCTTTGAGATGAGACGATAAACCGAGGTCCCGTGTGTTACACATAATTATTTAGCGCACGTAAAAGAACCCACGGCAACAAGAGGGTTGTCCCTGACAAAATTCTGTAGAACAAAGCCACTCTGATAGGAAAACAAATACAGTTGCTTACAGGAAAAAAGAAAAAAAATGGGTGGTGCTGCACTTGTGGTTACACGCTCTCCCGGGGAGAGCAGCCCAAATTTCATGCAGAGAAATCTGCTGTAACATAAAGTAGTATATAATATATAATAATATAAAAAAATATTTTGAAAATGTTTCCAGCTGAACCATAGGTACTGTAGAACTCTACTATTCCTGAGTTTGGTCTAGGTTCTCTAAACAAAATAACAACCTTATGCAAGAAAGCCCCAAATTGTAACCCACTCACCAGTTTCGCGAAGTTTCTTTTTTCCATCCCAGGGTCCACTTTACACAACAAGATCAGAGCCCAAACTAAAGTTGTTTGTCAGCTTGTTCCCCTCCAAAATCAATCCAAGCACAATCCAAACCAAACAGGAGTAGAGGAGACAGACACCCTCAAGTTGAGCCTGCTTCCGATTTTTCCGCGGTAAAACTGAACTATTGTGGATATGACTTGGCGCGCGCCACTGCCATCTACATGTAGGCTATAGGCTTACACTGCAAAGGATGTTTCCGTCATTGACATGGCACTCTCAAGGCGAAATTTCACCCACCACTGCAGTTATTACAAGTGTCTGTGTCACTGACCCGGATCAACATAACTATCTGGAGCTTGTCAGGTCTATCCTTCGTTTACGGATTGTAGAAGTGTCAATCATACGATACAGATCACAATCATTGTCATTTTCTTTTTGTCTGGTCTGTGCTGAGCACGGATTGTAAACTCTCTATATGTATTCGAAATTTTGCTCGTTGTGTTATTCTGAAATGATAACGAATGTTTAAAAGTCCATACACATTACACAGCTCTTCTGCCCTGCAGTCTCTTCCTTGACTGCCTGTCTGCCTGCCTGCCTGCTGACTGACTGCCTGACTGACTGACTGGCTGACTCGTTGTAGTCAGTCAGAAAGTTGTTTGTCAACTGTTCCTTCAAATCAACTGTAGTCATGTTCCTAATGTTCCATGTAAAATGTTGTAGTTTCCCTTTGGTTTTACTTCGCTTTGATCCTCAGCAAGAATTTTCGAGGAATAGTTTTGGTAAGAAAAAAATTGTGGTTAAAAAGTAGCTGTTTTTTACAGCATCAATTGGCTCAGGCCAAAAGCTGTGTCAGTTATTGATGTCAGCTTATTACCAAGGCCTACACTAAAATATTGTTATTTTGTAAAAGGTTGTGTTGAGATTGCCTTCAGCCATGACAAGCTTTTAACATAACAACCTGCTCTCTCCTTTAAAGTAGAAAAAAAAATTATATGAGTCGGAGTATGGCTGCCTCTAGGGACGAGGTACTTGAAACAGTCATGCACGCAAACTTCTCATCAGTGGCATTTCAATCTCACAGTGATTCCCAGGTGGGATGAGTGAGTCAGAGTGCACATTCTGGGTGAACCCCAGAGTGTTAAGCTGGGGAACGCACAACAACACAACAACGATGTATCAAAGATGTTGATAATGAGTGTCTGTATAATAGCTATAGCACTCTTTTGCTGCTGTGGGCTCTGTAACTGTGACAAAAGTTGGGGTAGGAGGGAACTAAAACCGGCCCCTCGTCGCATTCTCCAAATGTGCCTTATTCTTGGAGGTGTGTATGTGCGCGTGTATGCGTGTATTTGTGAGTGCGTTTTTTGTGTGTGCACATGTCGTGGGGGCCCTGCACTGTCTTGTGGTGCATCGAGGAGAATGTATACTATCATTCTTATTTTTTGAAATAGTATGTAATGTTCCCTACACCATACTGCCTTTTGTTTCGACAGATTTTTTTCTTTTTTAAACTCAAGTCAGGAGGGCTTCTTGGAGACTGCAGTGTCGCACACAGTCCATGCAACACACACCACACACACACACACACACACACACACACACACAGCAGCACGCACGCACGCACGCACGCACGCACGCACGACCGCACGCACGCACGCACACACACACACACACATCGGGATTTTCCCTCTGGAGTTGATATCAGTGCTGACTCCACTCCCCCCAAAAGTCTTTCGGATGAGACTATAAACCGAGGCGAGGCCCACGCACGCAGAACATCTTGCGCACACGTTGAATCCTGTTCCGCTTTTCGTAAGAGTAGGCCATCGTGTGCCGGTGGGAACAGATGACAAAATTTACAAAACTGCATAGACACGGGGACTGATGTAAAGAAAAAGCACATGAGTGCTTATTTCATTATCCTCGATTTAAAAGAATAAATAAAAATAAATACAATCTTTGCCACACACACACACAACACACACACACACACACACACACACGCACGCACGCACGCACGCACGCACGCACGCACCGTACGCACGCATGCACGCACACACGAGAGCTTGAACACGCAATAATAGCTTTGTAAACAAATTGAATGGCTATAGTAGATCATGGATTATATTTTAGTCCATACATATTCAGCTTGTGGGCAGTGATAACCTGTTGTTCTGACTTGCAAACAACGTAAACATCAGTCGCTCCAAGATACCCAGCGCGCACCGACGCTTCACTACCACATCAGGCTATGCATGGAGTGAAATAAAAGTGCGAAGAGTAATTCCAATTCCAATTGCATACGAAGACTGAGTCTGTCTTGAAATCGTTTGGGCTATTTTCTGTTTCCCAACGATTCGTGACAATTGTTTGTATACATTTCGTTAAAACGACTTAATGTAGGAACGGTAACTCTTAACTCAAAAGAAAGTGAAGAAACGCTTTGTGCAGGCTCGTATTCCGAATTGCAAGAAGAAAAGGGGCCTAGTTAAGCTTCCTCGTGCAGTGTGCTCTTTCGCTTGAATGAAATTCAGTGGGTTTTCTTTCTCTATAGTTAGTGCTTTTACAGGAGAAGGCACATGGTGCTGATCGTAAACATCACTGAGATTTTACAAGTCCTACTTTGTGCGTCACTGTGCCAAAGCTGAAGTGAAAACGAAGTCCTCTGTCAGGCGATTCTGTTGATAATTTTCACTGTACGTATGACTTGTTTATTCATTTTGTTTTTTGTTTTTTTTCGTTTACTGTTCTACATGTAGCCTAGATATATAGGCCTAGTCCTTAATTTTGGAATCTGCTGAAATGTAGGCCTACAGCCTATGCCTGATCAGTAATCGAGTATTTATTTATTTATTCTTTTATAATATATCGAGGATCATGTATACATTATGTGGTTTTAACAGACATGCTGTGTCCATGTGATCTAACATAAACATTTAAACATACTTTCCTTAAGCTTTGACTCAAGTATATGGGTTAAGTCCACACTGAAAAATTGTATTTAATTAACAAGATTTTTTTTAGACTGTTATTAGATAGTTTACTTCAATTCAAACTGAAGAGGTGACATATGACATTTAGTAATATGAGTGTAGAGTGTGTGCTTTACTAACATAAATTTCAGTCAAGAAGTGAAAAACAAAACCATGTGCTATCTTTTGTAGTTAATCAAGTTCATGTTTTAATAATTAATTTAAAGCCTTATTTTCATCAGGATTGGGATCTTATGACTTATGTGTAATGCTCCCCATGAAATCAGAAACAAGTCACATTGCACCTGACCCATTTTTCCACCACTGACTAGGAGCCATTTTAGGCAGATGGGGGTTAAGTTGTCAATTTTGAGAATTTGATTTATTAGGAAACTATAGCCATTCTAACATGTACTGAAATATCAAGGTGTAATTTTGTTGTTGTTTTCTTACACCTCAAAAATGTTTTGTTTTTTTAAAATGCCCAAGCCCTCATCTGACCATGTTACATGTATTAATTATGATGCAAAAGTTGCCCATTTTTCAGTTTGTCACTTCCTCAAGTTCCTGCAGTCTATCATTTCAGTTTGTAATAACTTTTCATAAAATTGACTGATTTTCAATTTCTTTTTAATTGTTTTGAGTAGCCTTTTTAGTTTTTATTGCAAATTGATAAGATTTTAAAAACTGTTCTAGAATTTGATCTCTGGTGCAATGCGACTCATCATGTGGTGAAGGGTCACATGTATGTTTGTGTTGTAAGTTTTTAAATGAAGAGTTGACTTTATATTCTCCTGTTTTTATAATTGTAAAAGTTTTTGTATTTAGTTTTTAAATGAAGAGTTGACTTTATATGTCCTGTTTATATATATATATATATATATATATATAAATATATATATATAATATATATATATATATATATATATATATATATATATATATATATATATATAACTCACTAACTGCACAGTTTTAATCAGAGATTAAAAATCTTACAAGGTGACAGCCGCGATACGGCCTCTGTGGTCGGCAGGGCATGTGTAATTAAAACAACAAGATTGGATTGGAAATTGAGATGGAGACCGTTCACTTTAACTTGGCTTTTTAAAAATTTCTGCCTTTGTGTGCAACAGGCAGCATGGATGCTGATATACTGACAGAAGTCCCCCTGGTGCTGAAGAAGCTAGTGCGCATGATTGTGCGAGGCTTTTACTCCATGGAACACGCCATTGTCATCGACATGCTGGTGCGACATCCCTGTATCAAGGTGGGTAATGGCACACACACTCACACACATGTACGCATGCATGTACGCACATACACACACACACACACAACAACACACACACACACACACACAACACACACACACACAACACACACACACACACACACACACACACACACACACACACACACACACACACACACACACACACACACCACACACACACAGGCCACACACAGTGTCACACAGTGACAACACATACAACACACACACACACACACACACAAAACACAAATGCACACACACACACACACAGATACATGTATAATATAAAAATAGTGTGGAGGTTAAGGGATCAGCTGATATTGTGAATGTGTTGATGTTGTTTAAAACAGGCTACACTGAAGAAGACACAATCCCACAAAAACAACAACAAAAAATCCAAATCAAACTAGCAACAACCAAAAGAACAAAAAGCCTCCAAAATATCTCCTATCCCCCTAAATGAAAACAACAACCCTACAAAATCCCATGCTTTTCTTTTCATGGCTTTTTTTTTTTGAGGGGTGGGGGGTGGGGTAGTGATCATGGGATGAAAGAATGAAAATGGGATGAAAGTAGTTTTAAATCTCTCTGTGTGTCTGTCTGTCTCTCTCTCTCTCTCTCTCTCTCTCTCTCTGTCTCTCTCTCTGTCTCTCTCTGTCTCTCTCTGTCTCTCTCTGTCTCTCTCTGTCCTCTCTCTCTCTCTCTCTCTCTCTCTCTCTCTCTCTCTCTGTATGTAGATTAAAAATTATCATATTTAAATGATAATTTTTGCTTTTCTTTTAAAGGAGGGTGATTTGGTCATGATATGAAAGAATAAAAATGAATTTATATAAAAGATATATATATAGCTTGTAAATCTGTATGATATATATATATGTAAAAGATGATTTTTCTCTTTCTTCTCACAGGAGGATGACCTTGCAGATCTACTGAAATTCGAAAAGCGCCATTTACGTTCTCTCCTAAACACACTAAAGAGCGAGAAATTCCTGAAAAGCCGAATGCGAGTGGAGACGGACGAAGAGGGCAAATCAACACGCCACAGCTATTACTTCATCTGTTACAACGTGGTGGTCAATGTGATCAAGTACAAACTGGACCATATTCGCAAAAAGATTGAACTAGAAGAACGCAACTCCAGCAGCAGAGCATCGTTCAAGTAAGACACACCTGTTAATCCGTTGATTGTGTTGGAATTTCGAATTTTCATGTGTTTGTTTTACCTTGCTTTTAAGTAATGTATTAATCGAAACAATTAAGAGAACTTGAGTTAAATTATGAAATTATCAAAATTAGTAGAAATGAATTGAAATTTTGTTAACAAGACTTGACAAATTTCTTTCTAAAATACAGGTATTTTTTTTTTTTTTACGTTAAGATTTTCTTTTAAATGACTTTTTTCCCCTTCACTTTGGGGGTGGGGGGGGTGGGGGGGGGGGTATGTGTACCATTTCATCCTTGGACTCTACCTTTCTTTTCCAATTTTTTTTTAGGCATTCTTTTTGGGGGAGGGTATCCTAACAACTACGATACATACCCAGACTTGTTTTCGTTTTAACCTTTTTTGAAAAAAAGATTTTCAATTTTTTCCCAAACCACCGTGCAGCACAGCTGTCAGTTTCTCCCACTTTCACCTTCTCTCAGCTGCTAATTAATTAATCCATCCCATCCCATATCAGCTTACTTGGGGCCAGCTGGTGCTGAATATAGCAGGAACTGACCACACTTGGACCTAGGTAAAAGGAAAAGGCGCGCTAAATTTAGCACTCTTGACTGAGTTTTATTTTATTTTTGATTTTGTACCACTTTATGTCACAGCAGATTTCTCTGCATGAAATTCGGGCTGCTCTCTCTCCCTGGGGAGAGCGCGTCGCGACAAGTGCAGCACCTACCCTTTTTTTTTTTTCCTCAGGGATAGTGTCTAAACACGACACCTGTGTGC
Source organism: Stramonita haemastoma (assembly GCA_030674155.1). NCBI lineage: Eukaryota > Metazoa > Mollusca > Gastropoda > Neogastropoda > Muricidae > Stramonita > Stramonita haemastoma. Next base: position 59,835,357 of record CM060327.1, on the reverse strand, counting down.
ATGCTAGTTTTTTTTATGATTTTGTCATCCACTCCTACCGGCACACGATGGCCTGCTCTTCCGAAAGGCGGAACGTGGTTTTAACGTGTGCACAAGATGTTCTGTGTGCGTTCGCGCATGCGGCCTCAGTTTCTAGTCTCATCTGAATGGCTTTAACATCCAGTTCAATTTTTTCGTCAAACTGGGAAGAAAGGGTGAGGCTGGGTACGAACCCAGAAACTCACGGTTTACTTGTTGGCAGGCGAACATCTTAACCATCCTGCCACCATCCTTTCATGCCTCCACATTGCACAAAATGGTGCCTGGAGAGGCGTCCAAATTGCCTTTAAAATGCAAAAAATTGTTTTCGGCCAGGCAGCATTGCCCCCCTGGGCCTCCCAGTGGGCTTTACCCCTGCACCCCACCAGGGCCTAAGCGGCCTTTGGACCCTGGCTTACTTTCCTCTTTTTTTTCTCTCTGCCAATTCTACGCTCTGAACCTTTTTAAAAAAAAATTTTTGTCCATTTTTTCCCAAACTGCCGTGCAGCCCAGCTGTGAGTTTCTCCCACTTTCACCTTCTCTCAGCTGCTAATTAATTAATCCATCCCATCCCATCCCATCCCAGCCTACTTGGGGGCCAGCTGGGAGCTAGGTAGAAGGAAAAAGGCGCGCTCAATGCAGCACTCTTGAACTGAGTGGTGTTGGATGTGTGTGCTGTGCTGTGGCAGGTGCCCGGACTGCAGCAAGACATACACGGACTTCGAGGTGGGGCAGCTGCTGGACTCTGACACGCAGCGCCTGCTCTGCACGTACTGCCAGGAGGAGGTGGTGGAGGACGAGAGCTCGCTGCCGCAGAAGGACGCCCGCACGTCCCTCGCCCGCTTCAACGAGCAGATCCAGCCCATCTACAACCTCCTGCAGGAGTGCGAGGAGATCAGGCTGGCCCCGGCCCTGCTGGAGCCAGAGCCCACAGACATCACCAGACTCACCAGGTATGCGTGTGTGTGTGTGTGGTGTGTGGGGGGGGGGTGTGTGGGGGGTGTTGTGTGTTGTGTGTGTGGGGTGGGGTGGGGGGGGGGGGGGGAGTGTGTGTGTGTTGTGTGTGTGTGCACAGCCCTCAGACATCACCAGACTCATCAGGTATGCGTGTGTGGTGGTCGTGTGGGGGGAGTGTGTGTGGGGGAGTGTGTGTGTGTGGGAGTGTGTGTGTGTGTTGTGTGTGTGTGTGTGTGTGTGTGTGTGTGTGTTGTGTGTGTGTGTGTGTGTGTGTGTGTGTGTGTGTGTGTGTGTGTGTGTGTGTGTGTGTGTGTGTGTGTGTGTGTTGTGTGTGTGTGTGTGTGTGTGTGTGTGTGTGTGTGTGTGTGTGTGTTGTGTGTGTGTGTGTGTGTGTGTGTGTGTGTGTGTGTGCACAGCCCACAAGTCCAATGCCTCTCAGTGTCAAGTGTGCTGAATTTAGCACGCCCTTTCCTTTTTCCTAGTCCCAAGTGTGGTCAGTTCTTGCTATAATTAGCACCAGGTGCCAACCCCCCCACCCCCCCCTCCCATTTTCACCTTCCTGAGAGATTTGGGCTTTTTCTGTCTGATAAGAGTGAAAGTGGTATAGTTGGTCAATAAGAACAAGGTTTTTAAGGAATCTGGTTTGGGTTTTATCTCATTTTATGTGTGGTTGATGTTGTTTCCCCACAACATGGTGCCTGCCCTGGGCTGACCCTTATGATTGACCAGAGCGTTAATACAGGGAAGGACAGTAGAGTTGATTTTATAACCCTGTTTTAATCTGTATTATATATAGTTGCACAGTTTGAATCTGAGATTTAAAAAAAAAAATGACAAGGTGACAGCCCGGTTCTTGGCTTCTGTGGTCAGAGGGGCTAGAAACAGCAAAATTGGATTGGATTGGATTGGTCCTCATGATGCAACTTTGTGAGAGAATGTGACACATTGCCAGCACGGATTAATTTTGTTGACCAGTGTAGCCTGTGACTCTACAGTCTAAGGGAAAGCACTGCATGTAGTTGCTTCCCATTGGGTGTGTAAAAGGCAGGTTACCTGTTGGCAGTCCGGTACAAAAAAAGAGAGAGAGAGAGAGAGATTGCCTGCTGGCAATTAATGAAAAAAAAAAGTTTCTCATCACAAGATGGTATAATTTCTCTCTAAACTTGTGTGTGTACTGTAGGGTTAGGATGCTGTGAGTTTTCAGTGTGGTTTTGCCTGATTCGTGAACCTCGCTTTGATGAACAGTTATGATTTGACCGTGGTTCATCAAGCAGACGGTATAATGATGAATCATAAAAAGGTAAAGGTGTCCCATAACCTAGTACAGTCCCCCAGTTCACCCAGCTGGAAATGGGTACCTGCCCTCTTTAGGGTCAGGGAAGGTAAAGCAGCGAGGGAGAAGAGATGGGCGCCGCTCTCAACATGCTGGTCCCTAGAGAAGCTGAGGTCTCTGATGCCTCGCTCCCCTACAATCACATAGGTTATGGGACACCTTTACCTTTTTATCATTACAATCATCATTATTATTATTGAATATACCATTTTTTCTAGCTGAATGAAGACGTTTAAGGTGTGAAAATGACCAAAAAATGATGGCATTATAATTTTAAAAAATGACTTTGAATTCAGACCCCAAGCCACGCCGCAGAACAAAGGTCGACCCGACGCAGACAGCATGGTGTGGAGCGGCTCTGCCTCTCGGAACACGGAGTTTGGCTACACGGAATCGAAAGTGACGATCACGGTGGGGGAGGACGCAGGCTCCTTGGCCCCCGAGAAGAAAGAAGTTCCCATCTGGATGCAGAAGAGCACAGTGGAGGGGGTCCCTATGCTGGATGGGGGAGACTCTGGGGTGTGTGTTCAACTGAGTGGTGTTTTGTGGTGTGTGTGGGTGTGTTGAGGAGGGGTGTGTGTGTGTGTGTTGAGGAGGGGGGGTGTGTGTGTGTGTTGAGGAGGGTGTGTGTGTTGAGGAGGTGGGTGTGTGTGTGTGTGTGTGGTGTGTTGTGTGTGTGTGTGTGTCAGTGTGTGTGTGTGTGTGTGTGTGTGTTGAGGGGGGTGTGTGTGTGTGTGTGTGTGTGTCAGTTTGTGTGTGTGTCAGTGTGTGTGTGTGTGTGTGTGTGTGTGTGTGTGTGTGTGTGTGTTGTGTGTGTGTGTGTGTGTGTGTGTGTGTGTGTGTGTGTGTGTGTGTGTGTGTGTGTGTGTGTGTGTGTCAGTTTGTGTGTGTGTGTCAGTGTGTGTGTGTGTGTGTGTGTTGAGGAGGTGTGTGTGTGGAGGTGTGTTTGCGGGCACATGCATTTGTGTGTGTGTGTGTGTGTGTGTGTGTGTGTGTGTGTGTGTGTGTGTGTGTGTGTGTGTGTGTGTTTTGTATGTGTGGTAAGCTGCATATGTATTGAAACAAAACCACAGTATTCCACAAAACATACTCATATTACTGTAAAGCATTGTGCAAGCATGTATGCATTGAAGTCTGTGTGTGTGTGTGTGAGTGTGTGTGTGTGTGTGTGTGTGTGTGTGTGTGTGTGTGTGTGTGTGTGTGTGTGTGTGTGTGTAAAAGCCAAAAAACCCTACTTCACATAACATGCTCAGACAACAGAAAGAAATTTTACACTTCATTTACACTGACAAGCCATCCCCGGGTATCCACACAGGGAAGAAGTTAGTATACAATACAGCACAAAACAATACAATACAAGACTACAAAACAATACACTACAGTACAAAACAATACAACACAGTACAGAACAATACAATAAAAACAACAACCCCAGTACAAAACAAAACAATACAAAACAATACAGCACAATACAATATAAAACAATACAGTACAATACAAAACAATTCAAAACAAAACAATACAAAACAAAACAATACAAAACAAAACAATACCAAAACAAGACAAGACTTCGCAGCAAAGACACAGGCAAGCAGTCTAAATGAAACCTGAGCGGTCAATCATGCGCGTCGTTTTGTTATTATTGTTGTTTTTATATATAGATGGGGTTATCCAGCCAGCCCAGCACGTCGCGTGGCGGGTCCAGTGCTGCCCACAACGAAGACATCCTGCAGACCTTGCTGGTGCATGAGCCCAGGCGGGGTCCTCCAGGCTGTCTGAACAGCCCATCATCGACGAGTCTGAGAGAGAGATATTGTACAGTGCCCCTTTAGCCTCCACTGTGGGAGGTGGGTGTGGATGGTTTTTTTTGTTGTCTTTGCTTTGTTTTGTTTTGTTGTTGTTCTTTGTCTTTTTCTTCGACTTTTTTTTCTTTGTCTTTGTCTTCTTTTTTTTTTTTTTTTTTTTTTTCTTCTTCTTTTTCTACTTCTACTTCTTCTTCATCTTCTTGTTCTTGTTCTTCTTGTTCTTCTTGTTCTTGTTCTTCTTCTTCTTCTTCTTCTCTTCTTCTTCTTCTTCTGCTGCTGCTGCTTTTTCTTCTTCTTTCCTTCTTTTTCTTCTATTTTTTAAAATTTATTTCTTCTTCTTCTTCTTCTTCGTCTTCTTCTTCTTCTTCTTCTTCTCTTCTTTTTTCCCTCCTCCTTTTTTTCCTTCTCCTCCTTCTTCTTCTTCTTCTTCCTTTCCTTCTTCTTCTTCTTCTTCCTTTCCTTCTTCTTCTACTTCCATTCCTCTTCTTCTTCTTCTTTGTCGAACACTCAGACTGCAACTATTTTTGTCTGTCATGTGAGTAGAAATGCGTTGCGCTGCTATTAAGTGCCTGGCAAGTCAGGCTCAGTATTGAGTCAGGTTGTGTTGGGTTGTGTGGTTTGTTGTATGTTTCATTGTTTGGTGCTGTGTTGAGTTATGTTCTATGCTCTGTGTTATGCTGTACTTTGTTGGGTTGTGTCGTTTGTTGTATGTTTGGTGCTGTGGTGTGATGCGTCGTACTGTGTTGTGCTGTACTCTCTTGTGCTGCTTGTTGCACATTGGTACTGTACTGGTGTGCTGTGTTGTGCTGTACTGGGTTGTGTCGTTTGTTGTATGTTTGGTGCTGTGGTGTGATGCGTCGTACTATGTTGTGCTGTACTCTCTTGTGCTGTACTCTGTTGTGCTGCTTGTTGCACGTTTGGTACTGTACTGGTGTGCTGTGTTGTGCTGTACTGGGTTGTGTCCTTTGTTGTATGTTTGGTTCCTTTTTTGTGATATTCCATGCGACAACATTTTTTTTTAACTTCTTGAGAGAATTGGGCTTTTTCCATCTGATATGAGTGAAGATGTCATAGATAGTTGCATAGAACAAGGTTGTTAGTCAAGCATTATTTACTCAGTCCCCCAAAGCCAGAATGCGGCTACCTTAATAGTGGGTAAAAACGGTTCCATTCACAATAATCTCACCTGTGGTGATCCCCACAGCTCTAGCCAAGAAATAAAAAAAAAAAAAACTTAAAAAAACTACAACGTAATTTGTTTACATAATTATCCATGTTGGACGACCAAACTTCAAAAAAAACTACAACGTAATTTATTTACATGTATAATTATCCATGTTGGACGACCAAAGAAGAAGAATTGACAATGTGATCTGTTGTGTCTTTTGTATTTTGTGCCGCAGGTGTGGAAGAAATGGACAGTGACGAAGATGATGATGGTGGCCCCATGATCACCATCGGAGACAAACGCATGTCGTACCACGACGTCACCGACGAAATGGTGGCCACGATGACGACACCAGAGAAAGAAGAGTACATTAGGATCGGCAAAGAAATGTACGAGAACTACTACGAATAATGACAGCAGCGTGTGAGAATGTGACTGTGGTCTGGTTGTGAATGACGTGCGTTGGTACAGCTGAGAAAAAAGGAAAGAAGAAAAAAAAAAAAAAACAACTCTGTTGGGATCTTGTGTTCAAAGATTGTCATTATGTGATGCTCCATAAGATATCAAAATGCCAAAAATCTTCTCTTTTTCAAAAATATTTTTAATGTGTTCATGACGGTGAAAATGCAACAGAAAGAATGATCATGAATATGTGTAACGAAGAATGATTGTAGAGATATTATGACACAAGAGTGATTGTGTAAAACATGTAACAGAGTAGGATAGTGAAGCTATGACAATAGAATGAAAACGTGAAGCAATGTGTGATAGTGAAAACATGATAGAAGAATGATTGCGTAAGTATGTAACATGGAAGGAGTGAAAATATGACAAAAGAATGACCATGAAAATGTGAAACAACGAATGATGGTGAAATATTACAAGAATACAAAATGTCAACTAGATGTTAAAAAGATGGACAAAGGAAGTGGTGATTTGGTGAAGAAGATGATAGAATGGGTTATGTTGTTTGTTTTCGTGTGAACTATCCAGTCAAAACAAATCTGTGTGTGTGTGTGTGTGTGTGTGTGTGTGTGTGTGTGTGTGTGTGTGTGTGTGTGTGTGTGTGTGTGTTGTGTGTGTGTGTGTGTGTGTGTAGTGTGTGTGTGTGTGTGCGTGTGTGCCTGCATGTACGTACACATGTGTGTTTGCCTTTGCATGTATGCATGCACATGTGTATATCCTATATATACCTTCAAGTGTGTGTGTGTGTGTGTGTGTGTGGTGTGTGTGTGTGTGTGTGTGTGTGTGTGTGTGTAGTATTATATATCAATTATAGTAATACCCTTTAATCTTTGCGAGTTTTGTTGACATAGAAAATACATCTCCAAATTGTGGATTTTTACGTCGTCCATGGAACAATTCATTTTTATCAAACCCTTTAAACACGCCGTGGTTGTATACTGTCTGGCTTGGTCAGAGACAAGAGCAAACTAACCTAACAGCCTCTTCACTGATATAACGTGGTTGGATGTTCCCCATCTTAACACCTTTCCTGAGAGTCAACCAGGATATTATTAATTATTATTACATTATTATTATTATGTTATATTATATTATTATTATTATTATTTATTATTATTATTATTTTTTATATTGAGGATACACACTCTGTCTCACTAATACCATCTCCTAGAGATCGCCGTGAGATTGTAACCCCAGTCTGCATGAGAAAATCAGTGTATGTTTTTTTTCCCCTCTAAGTTCCTCTCACCATGTAGGCAGCCATACTGTGTTTTGAGGTAATTGCTTATATTTTATTTTGGGGGGGAAGCAGGAGCACAGAGCAGTTGAGGGGTATTAGACTTTTAATTGAAAATAATGTCTCTGAAGGCAGAATGTGGCTACCTTAGCAGTGGGTGTAGATGAATGCGTAAAATCTCACCCTTAGAGGAACTCAAAACTCATGCTAAGGAACGAAAAAAAGAAGAGAAAAAAGAATGAATAAAGCGAGGGTACTGGGTTGACTTGTATGTTGCAGAGCTGTTGTTTCAGGGGATTTTTTTTCTGTTTTTTTTGTTTGTTTTTTGTTTTTTGCTCGGAGTTGACATGGATTCCATTACTTTTATCTATTTTTTTAATTCTCTTATTTCGAGGATATTGGAATGTGAGAGCACTGTTATAATCTGTGAGTCACAAGTGCTCCAGGTTTCAATCTTGTGCACGTTTTAGGCAAAACTCCAGAAGCGCAAAATAGCCTAAAGCGACTCGGTAACAATAGTGGAATAAACATGAGTGGACTACTCATCCAGATTATTTTCCTAGCAGTTTTTCTTTCCTAGGTAGTATTGAGTGGACCAGTCATCCAGATTATTGTTTAAGCAGTTTTTTCTTTTTTCCTTGGTAGTATTTTGATGTGGCTGTTTCTGGCATTGTGTATTTATAATGTTCATGAAGTAATGTTGTTTGATACATTATGTGGTGCTATGGGTGGTAAGGTCTGAGTGGGTGTGGGTAGGGGAATGATTGAAATATGGAAAAAGAACCAAACCAACCCCAAAACAAATGTGAGAGATTTTTTATGAGAAATATTCCAATGGAAAATATCTGAAAATTGGGTACAGTGTGTGCTTTGTTGTATATCTTTCAGTATCTCTCTCTCTGTATGTACGTCTGTCTGTCTGTCACTCTCGCTTTCTCTCTCGCTCACACACACACACTCTTCACGCATGTCCATGTGCATGTGTGTTTATCGGCACTGTGCGTATATGTCTGAATGCGTGCATGCTTGTACGTGTGTGCTTGTGTGTATATATTATGTGTGTATGTGGCCTCTGTGGTCAGTGGGAGTGGGGCTATAAACAACAAGCTGGATGTGTGTGGTTTTTTTGTTTTTAAATTTTTTTTTAATTCTTTTATATCGAGGATAATAGAATAAGCACTTGTGTGCTTTTTTACATCTAGTCCCCGTGTGTATGCAGTTTTGTAAATCTTGTCATCTGTTCCCACTGGCACACAATGGCCTACTCTTGCAAAAAGCGGAAGAGGATTTAACATGTGCGCAAGATGTTTTGCGTGCGTTAGCACATGGGACCTCGGTTTATAGTCTCATCAAAAGGACTTTTGGGGGAGTGGAGTCAGCACTGATGTTAACTCCAGGGAAAAATCCCCTCGTACGGGAATCGAAACCAGGGTCATCAAATTGCGAGCGCAATGTTCTGACCACTAAGCTATCCTACCCCCGTGTGTGTTTGTGTTTGTGTGTGTGTGTGTGTGTGCGCGTGTATGCGTGTGTTCGTGTGTGTGTGTGTGTGCGTGCCCGCGTGCATACATGCATGTGTGTGAAGAAGTTGATTCTCAAACAAGCAATCACACTACCCCAGATTTCAGGGGTTCTCGCACAACTCAAACAATCACTTCAGAACATGTTTTGATGCTAAAGACCAACAACATTGGAAGATTATTTATAATCCTAACGAATGTGCATTGCACTTGTCCTCATCCAGTACTGCTCACAGTGTTTGCAGAAAGCCTCGTAGACACTGATGGGGATACATTGCACGCACACATTGCATACACACGTGGTAGTGTACACAGTGTGCCGATATCACTGCCAATATTTCCTGATATCACTAATTAGTGAAGGACGTTAAACTGAACTAACAGTGTGCCAATATGTACAATCAAACTATACAAAACATGCCAAAGTTGGATGTGCTGGGCCTGGCTTGTCAGGCACTTAACGGCAGCACAACACACCTTTTCGCTCATATCACAGACAAGAATAATAGCTGCTGTCTGAGCATTTGACGAAGAAGAAGAAGAAGAAAAAAAAACCTACTCAAAACATTCCTTGACAGAACCAGATAAGAAGAAATGCAAGAAGAAAAAAAAATAGAAGAAAAATTACGAGAAGAGTGATGACATTGTGACAAGTTTGCATACACACACATCAGCATCATGGCTTGTCCATAGGAAGAGAGAAACTCCTCTGTGGCGCCCATCTCCTCTCCCTCGCTGCTTTACCTTCCCTGACCCTAAAGAGGGCAGGTACCCGTTTACAGCTGGGGGGGGACTGTATTGAAGCCAAGGCGCACAAATGGTCACCCATCCCATTGGCAACCAGGCTCGACGCTGCTTAACCTTGTCTGGGGGAAAGCGAGCGCTCTGACCACTGAGCTATCCCGTTCCCGTCGAAATATTTGCCTGTCTAAAATTTTAACTACCTGGTAGTGAATAGATAATAAATAAAACAAACAAATCAAAATACACACAAAAGCCCAAAACAAAACAAAAAACCCGGTAACATGTCTGTGGAGGAGGAATGAACACACTCAGAGGCCTGTGTTACAGTTCTGGGGTTCAAGACATCGCCTTTAATTAAGAGAGGAAACAGTAACAACTGCATCATCAGCAGTAACGACAGCAGCAGCGGCAGCAACAACAACAACGATGAGAACAGAACGCGCGCGCGCGCGCGCGCGCGCACGCACGCACGCACGCACGCACACGCTCTCCTTCTCTTCTCTCTCTCTCTCTCTCTCTCTCTCCTCTCTCTCTCTCCTCTCTCTCTCTCTCTCTCTCTCTCTCTCTCACTGTGAACGCACGCAGAACATCTTGCGCACACGTTAAATCCTGTTCCGCTTTTTGTAAGAATGGGCCATGGAGTACCGGTGGGAACATGACATTTACAAAACTGCATACACACAGGGACTGGATGTAAAATAGCACAAGAGTGCTTATTCCATAATCCTCGATATAAAAATAATAATAATAATAATAAATAATATAATAATAAAATAATATGATGGATGATGATGAGATGATGATATGATAATAAATTTAATAAAAATAAAATAAAATAAAATAAATACAAGCGCAAACACACACATACACACACAACCTCCAACCCCAACGCCACACTCTTCCCCCCCCCCCACCACCCCACCCCCTTCACCTCACCTTTGACAAGTGCACGTGTACCCCTAATTTATTTCCCTCAAAACATACCATAAACAAGTGAAGCGGGAGCGAAGCGAAAGAAGAGATAACAGGACAGGATAAGCTGTGTGACACACTGTAAATCCTCAGCTTTGAGGGAAAGAAAAAGGGGAAAAAAACCATCTAGAAAAAGAGGTTATATAATAGCCCCCCCCCCCCCCCCTGCACTAGTTTAGTTTGCTGTTGGTGTATATAATATAATATATATATATATATATATATATATATATATATATATATATATATATATATATATAATATATATATATATATATCATACACACACACACACACACACACACACACATCAAACAACTACACACACAAACAACTGTGTGTGTGTGTGTGTGTGTGTGTGTGTGTGTGTGTGTGTGTGTGTGTGTGTGTGTGTGTGTGTGTGTGTGTGTGTGTGTGTGTGAAGGTCAAAAAAACTTAGATCATACCATGAAGGGCAATTACAATACTGACACGCATTTTGATACGAATCATATAAAGAAACAAGATAGCTACATTCATATTGGTTCAAAACATTCTAAGACAACTTCAAATAAAAAAATCAAAATACATTCTCTCCTCTTCTTCTCTCCTCCAATCTTCTCTTTCTCATCTCTCTCATCTCTCTCTCTCTCTCCTCTCTCTCTCCTCTCTCTCCTCTCCTCTCTCTCTGTCTCTCTGTCTCTCTTCTCTCTCTGTCTCTCTCTCTCTTGCTCTCTCTCTGTCTCTCTCTCTTCTCTCTCTCGTCCTCTCTCGCTTCTCTCTGCTCTGTCTCTCTGTCTCTCTCTCTCTCTCTGTATATTTTTTACCAACTTAATTTCTAACATAATTGTCAAAATTGTGTAGCATGGAAGAGCATTAAATTTTCAAGTTTCTCTCTGTTTTCATCACCAGTTTCATTAAAATGGCCCAAGGGAGAGAAATTGGCTCACCATGGCGCGTCTCATCAACAGCTATAAAAGCCATACTGATTATTACACTGACTTTGGTCATGTGCATGAGTTAAGGGTGTGCAGCACACATTGTGCTTGCTGCGCGGGTCTACCGCGGTCACTTTTTTTATTTTATTATA
>CM060327.1:59806569-59809069 GCA_030674155.1 Stramonita haemastoma | reverse complement strand
GACAGTAAATCTCTAGTTTATCACCGCCAAATGTATGGCCATTAAAATTTTCTCCAGAAATCTAAAAAAAAAAATGATTACAACTTTTTATGTTGTGATTTCTGTTTTGTTTTATTTCTTTTTATCCTTATTTGATTTTTCATTTTTTCTCCCATTTTATTAGTTCATGCCTTATGAATTTTAGAATCAGAAGCAGCGAAGTTTATTACATACATTTAGAGATCATGCAGAAACACGATGGCTGAAGTGTTGTCTTATCAGCTTTACAGTTTCAAGGCAGTGATATAATTACTACTTCTCCGAAGTTGGACTGCGGATATCTTAATGATGCAGGAGGGCGTAAAAAAAAAGACAACCCAGCCCAAACAAAAAACGGTCGGATACACAATGGTAAACGTAGGAGCTTTTAGCCTAGGAACGAAGAAAAATTTACTGAGGCTTTTGAGGGTATAGATATAGTACTGTTGTTTCACACACACACACACACACACACACACACACACACACACACACACACACACACACACACACACACACACACCAAAACACACACACACGCACGCACGCACGCACGCAAGCACGCACGCACGCACGCAAGCACGCACGCACGCACGCACACACACACACACGTACTACACACACCACACACACACACACACACACACACACACACACACACACACACACACACACACACAACACACACACACACACGTACTCACACGCACACCACACTGCCCCCCCCCCCCTACACACACCACACACACTCATTCAATAGTTCGTTAGCCTAACAGGGATAGGCGGACCCGAGGCATCATCAGTTTGAAGATTCCTTCTTTTTGTCTCACGTTGCATGGAAGCTTGCGTCCACCCTGGTTAATGCACCCCTCGTTACGATCCGAGGGAAAGTTACAGCTTTCATATAATGCCCTGTAATCACGCGCTGGAGTTCTAGCCTAATTCTAGGGTCAGTCAGTCTGTCTGTCTGTCCGGTGGCTTCCCGTGCTGCTTATTAAAGTGTAGGTAAAGGTGTGGTCGTAGGAGAGCGAGGCATCAGAGACCTCAGCTTCTCCAGGGGCCAGCATGTTGAGGGCTGCGCCCATCTCCTCTCCCTCGCTGCTTTACCTTCCCTGACCCTAAAGAGGGCAGGTACCCATTTACAGCTGGGTGGACTGGGGGGGACTGTACTGAAGCCAAGGCACGGAACCGGTCACCCATCCAACTGGTAACTACGCTCGATGCTGCTTAACCGTAGTTCGGGGAAAGCGAGTGCTCTGACCTTTGAGGTTTCCCGTCCCTTATTAAAGTGTAACAGGTGAAATGGCTACAACACCAGTATGTGTAGGACACATGGACGTTTTGGAGGGAGTCACTAGTGTGAAGGGTGTGGCAAGGAAAGAGTTTTAAAATTGCCGTGCTTAAACAGAAAGACAGCTGCGATTATGTATTATGTGCTTTGTGTGTGTGTGTGTGTGTGTGTGTGTGTGTGCGCGCGCGTGCGTGCGTGCGTGCGTGCGTGCGTGCGTGCGTGCGTGTGTGTGTGGTGTGTGTGTGTGTGTGTGTGCTCTTATAAGCGTTTTATAAAGCACTGATGCATCAGTTCCAAGAATGAGAGGTAAAACCGTAACTGTCACGTTTGCTACAACACACACACACACACACACACACACACACACACACACACACACACACACACACACACACACACACACACACACACACACACACACATACACACACACACACACACACACGCACGCACGCACACAGACGCACACAAACACGCACACACGCGCGCACACGCACACACCCTTTCACCCATTTGGGTAAGTAGCAGGATAGAGATGTCTCTTTTCTGTCCTTGCTGTCAAACAGTGAAGTCTGAACTTAACCATTGTATAAAACCGAGGTTTGAAAAAACAAAACTAGACCGAGACAGGCAAGAGAGGCCGACTTCCTCTTCTCCACCCCCCCCCCCTTTTTAAAAAAACAACAACAAACGATTATAGAAACTAGTATAGAGAAGCTGAGGTCTCTGATGCTTCGCTCCCCTACGACCACATAGATTATGTATGGGACACCTTTACCGCACCTGTTAAACAAACATACCAGTAATGCCAGATTATGTGTCTTTATTCTAACATGTTACACACGCTCAACCGTGAAATCTCCATGCCATAACCGCATCATACACTGTATCAGATCAACGTAACTCCTTCCTTCGGTCTATGGTCCAATTGTGACTAAAACATCCGCATTCGCTCCGTGTTCCCAGTTGTATATGAGGCTGAAGGGTGCAGGTTTCCCCGGGCTGCAGGGCCATCAATACGCACACTGGAACTGTCCACATTTTCATGGATACCTGCCCGCACAGTCTGATCTGTACAAAGCCTCTCGGCGGAAGCGGGGCTATGGCTGCCATTACGGCGGGCATTAAACGGCCATTCACCGAGAAAACCTGCTTTAGGAATAGGCACTTTCCCTTCTGTGTTTCTATTAT
>CM060327.1:59774069-59784069 GCA_030674155.1 Stramonita haemastoma | reverse complement strand
TTTCTTAGAACCTAAAAGCTTTTTTTTCAGGTAGGCATGGTGGTGGTTATATAGTTCAAGCGCTTGACTTTTTGTCTTAGTAGAAGAGAGAGAGAGAGAGAGAGAGAGAGAGAGAGAGAGAGAGAGAGAGAGAGAGAGAGAGAGAGAGAGGAGAGAGAGAGAGAGAGAGAGAGAGAGAGAGATGTGTAGAGTAGAGGGATGTCAAGTCAAGTCAAGTCAAGTCAAAGACACTTTAATCATCCCTGAAGGGCAATTACAAATAGCTTTGTTGTTAGAGAACTTCCATATGTAACTTGGAAGGTGAAGGTTTAACTTTAAAAAATTCATTTAGAATTATTAGACCAGGGGAAGACTTCCAGCAGAGTGACAAGCACAGGAGAAGACCAGGCAAGCGCTGTGGAATCCCCTCTCCCTCCGCCCCCCCCCCCCCTGGTATGGGAGGTGAAGTTGTTAGGTTAGGAATTCCTTTTAGGACTTTTGACTTTGCTCAGAAACAAAACTAATGTCACTACAGGTAATAAAGAAGTAAAAAAACAAACAAACTAAAAAACAAAACAAAAACCACGTGTTAATCCCCCCCCCACCTGAGAAAACAATAAATAAAGAAGGTAACAAAATAGCAAGAAAAAAACACTTGAAGGAAAATAATCTCCCGACGAAGTTAGACCAGTCATTATTGAAGAAAAAGAACATTGCAGCAAACAGAGCTTAGCTCTAAGGCAAGGAAAATGCACTGCTTCACATTCTGCATCAGCTCCAAACTGCTCCTGCTCACGCCTGATTTCTCGGCCACGCTGAATACACAGAAAGCAGCTCTGCCACACGAAGCATGCCCGCCATTCTCTCTCTCAGGGGCTATAAATAAAGATGGAGACCCAGGATAACAGCGAACCCTGGTGCACTGTGTGGGACGTGGACAGAGAAGCAGAGGTGATTTGGGAACCGTAAATCCGTCAGGTGGACTGGCAGGTCAGGTCTGTTGTGTGCTGTACTGTTCCAGACTGTCATTTGGTTCAGGGAAAGAACGTTGTGGGAGTGTTTATACATAGGAGAAAAATCCCTGGTTGTGTGATTTTGGTGATGCTTTAGTGGAAAATAAGATTTATGTCACAAGAAAATAAGACTCCAGGCAGGAATCATGTCCTGAAGAAGAAGCGGTGCCCAGAAAAGGACAAAGACACATCCAGAATATAACACGGAGCGGTGGTATCTGTGATGCAGTTCAGCCTTAGAGTTCCTGCTCTGTTGATGCTTACGTAAATTCATATTCATATGCAAGGATGTATGTGTACACAGATATACAGACACAGTCACACTCAATTAAAACCATTGCTTTTTACAGCAGACTGCTTCCAACTGAAGACTGATGTCATTGAGTGGTTCACTGGCCAGCAGATGTTTGCTACATCAGAACTATAATCAAAGACTGCTCTCACACTCTTCTTTATCCCATTCCCCCCTCCATATCCTCCTCCTCTTGTGCCCTTTTCCCTTAAAACAGAAATCAAGTTTTCTGGGGGGAACAGCTCACATAGTCTTTTACTCTATCAGAAAACGGCATTTGAGCCCACAGAGCAGAAACTCCTGGCCAGGGTTAATGCATTCCCTTGCATTCTGCATCAGCCTCAAACTGCCCCTGCTCACGGCTGATTTCTCAGCCACACGAATACACAGAAAGCAGCTCTGCCACACGAAGCATGGCCGCCATTCTCTCTCTCTCTCAGGGGCTATAAATAAAGATGGAGACCCAGGATAACAGCGACCCCTGGTGCACTGTTTGGGACGTGGACAGAGAAGCAGAGGTGATTTGGGAACCATAAATTTGTCAGTTGGACAGGCAGGTCAGGTCTGTTGTTGGTGCTGCGTCGTTCCAGACAGTTTCGTTGGTGTTGTCTGGATGTGACAAGAAAAACTACGGGAAAATAGCACTGTGGGAGAGATCCTTCCTTTCTGAAAGTTTAAATGTGGGCAGTGCTTTTGGTAGGACAGTATTGTGCCTTGCACAGGGAAAATGATACTTTACCCAGGAAATGTGTAAAGTTTAGTTTGAGGGTACATTAAGCACAAGTAGTTATCAAGGTTTAGTGATTTTTGTGTTGAAAGTATGTAAACACGAACGATCTGAGTTGAAACCGTGGCCTAGATGGTTTTAAACAGCTTTACTAGTTCAGATCAACGTAGGACCGATACATGAAAGGAGTACAACAAGCAATGCTTATGTGATATGTGGCCTGCTTTATATTATAAACTCATGCTTAGGAGTTATAGCAGCCTCTTCATCTAAGAGACACACACACACACACACACACACACACACACACACACACACACACACACACACACACACACACACACACACACACACACACACACACACACACAGAGTTTTAGTAAAATCTGTGTGCCTAGAACAAAAACATGCGTCGTTTCTTTTTTATTAGGGGTATGACAAGTCTGTGTATCACACAATAAAAATAAATATGAAGTTCAATTACCCAAGAAGTCATAAGCGATCTTTATCCTGAATTAGTCTGGTGCAGCAGAAGATCTATTCCACATTCATAAAAAATCATTCAGAGCTTTATTAAGCACAGTCTCATTGCCTTATGATGATAATATTGATAACGATAATAACAATAATAATAATAAAAACAATAATAATATTAACAATAATGTAACAACAACAACAACAACAACAATATAATAAATAATAAAAAAATAACAACAATAACAATAACAATAACAATAATAATGATGAGGATGAGGATGATGATGATGATGATGATGATGAAGAAGAAAATTTTTTATCATCATTATAAATGTAACAAAGCTCAACAAAAACCATGAGAAAGACAGAACAGAGAGAAGAATGAAGGGTACTGGTTGTCAGTCTTCTGGGTGTGTGTGTGTGTGTGTGTGTGTGTGTGTGTGTGTGTGTGTGTGTGTGTGTGTGTGTGTGTGTGTGTGTGTGTGTGTGTGTGTGTGTGCCCCAAGGTGCCCCAACGGTCACCAGAGTAAGGGATATATAGATAGATAGAAAATAGATATAGATAGATAGTGAGATAGATAGATAGATAGATAGTGATAGATAGATAGATAGATAGATAGATAGATAGATAGATAGATAGATAGATAGATAGATAGATAGAGATAGATAGATAGAAAGATAGAAATAATTGTAGTGATAATAGGGAATGGAATTTATATACTGGTGGTGGGGTGTGGTGGCTAAAGACAAAGAAGAGACTAATTTCCTTTATGTGTCCACGTGTGGCTGTTGGCCTAAAACAGGCGTAATTTACGCTTTGTTGGCAGTGAGACAGAGACATGAATGATTCATTGAGCACAGGCTGGTAAGATGAGGCAGTAACTTACCACAGACTGTGCGGTCAGCGGTCAGTGGCTTACACTTTCACACACACACACACACAACACATGCACGCACGCACGCACACACACACACAACACACAACACACACACACACACAACACACACACACGCACAGACACACACACAACACACAAACACACACACACACACACACACACACACACACACACACACACACACACACACACACACACACACACGGTCAGCGGTCAGTGGCTTCACTGATACTAGACTGTTGTCAGCAGACACTGTACTGCATGCTATGTCTTCTCTTCTACCCCCACAGCACTGTGTGTGTGTGTGTGTGTGTGTTCGTGCGTGGTGCGTGCGTGCGTGGCGCGCGCGTGCATATATCTATCTATATCTATCTATCTATCTATCTATCTATCTATCTATCTATCTATCTATCTATCTATCTATCTATCTTCATCTATTTTATATATGTGTGTGTGTGTGTGTGTGTGTGTGTGTGTGTGTGTGTGTGTGTGTGTGTGTGCATGTGTGTGTGTTTGTGTTTGTGTGTGTGTGTGTGTGTGTGTTCATGTTTTTGTGTTTGTCCACTAAAAGTGATGTGATTTTAGACAGACCATGCCACTGTTTCATCAGTACAGCATGTCCTTGCTCTGTGCATAGCTGCCAGCCCACTCAGGAACTTCCATGCTCGTTCTCTGTGGGTTTTGTTTCTGTGTGTGCATGCATCGTTGTTGGAATGTGCGTATTTCTCCGTGTATATTTGGATGCTAGTTTGTCTCTGTATGTCTTCCGTCTACCTACACACATAACATACACACATCTGTGCATGATATACATATATATATATTATATATATATATACATATATATATATATATATATATACATATATATATATATTACACAAAATATATATATATACATACACAAAAATATATATAAATATATATTTCCCCTTTTCGTTTGTCTCACTTGCATGCATTGCAAAACACACAGTCTTTCTCTCCTTTGCTTTCTCTATCATTACCACCTCCCCCCACCCACACACTCTCGCTCTCTCTATCTCTCCCTACCACCACACACACCACGCACGCGCGCGACGCGCACGCACACACACACACCACACACGAGTGTGCACGCAGACACAGAACCACACACACCGACACATATGCACGCACAGACACATACACACAGTACAACATACACACCACACACACACACACACACACACACACACACACACACACACACACACACACACACACACACACACACACACACACACACACACACACACACACACACACACACACACGCCACACACACACACACAGACGCAGACACTTGTGTGCACGCCCCCCCCCCCCCCCCCGGCGGATACATATATGCACATTACTTCACTCACACACCTCCATACATGAACGTCACTCGTAAAATTCGTTTCAAATAGTGAAGTACAAAAAGTGGTCGATTGAACATTCCTAGTTGTAAGTAATAGTATAGTTACATTAACCACAGTGCTTTTTTAGTATAGTATTTTAAACAGTAGAAATTCTCACTTTTATATAGTAAATCTTGTTTGTTTTTTTTTTCTAAGCGTATGCCGTTGTTTGTAGATGTAAGACAGCGGGCATATGAACAAGTTACCGCTTTCCCATTCTGAGGAAATCTATATATCTTTTGTTCCCATTACCATCGTGTATAGCTATTGTACATGATGGTAGGGTAAGAGTCATTGGTTTAGAGGTATTTGTCTGTTTTGTGGACAAGAAAGGCTTTTATCGTTAAAGCCCTAACTATACGCAAAATGTCACCGTTGGTGAACCTTGGTTTAGAGGTATTTGTTTTGTGAGAAACAAAAGATGCTTTTATTGTTAAAGCCCTAACTACACGAAAATATCACCGTTGGTGAACCTTGGTTTTTTAGAGGTATTTGTTTTTTTAAGAGACAAGAAACGCTTTTATTGTCAAAGCCCTAACATGTGGATTGGTGGTTCTAGTTGGTAACGCACCCGCCTAGAAAGCAAAAATGCCAGGTCGGAGTGTGCGGTGGTTCCATTAGACCCTGAGTGGTGGTCTGGGCGTTAGTTTTTCGGGTGAGACGATAAACTGAGGTTGTGTTACACATCATTATTTAGCGCACGTAAAAGAACCCCATGGCAACAAGGGGATTGTCCCTGGCAAAATTCTGTAGAAAAAAGCCACTCTGATAGGGAAACATAATATACAGTTGCAGACAGGGAAAAAAAATGGGGTAGGCGCTGCACTTGTAGCGACGCGCTCTCCTCGGGGAGGGCAACCCGAATTTCACGCAGAGGAATCTGCTGTGACATAAAGTGATATAAAAATTAACCCCCCCCCCGCAAAATATCACTATAGATAACTAGCCAAGGAACGAAAAAAACAACAATCCCAACAGAACTACTTATTTAATATAAAGCAACACTGATGCTAACGACGAGACTGGGGGAGGAGGACAGGACACTGCAGTGCAGTTTACTGTGGGACAGCGCTAATCCCTTTCTCTGTGCTGTAAAACAGTGTGGGGATTTATCCACACATCAGGGGAAAAGCTCTCTTACCGGTGTCAAGGGTGTCTGATCTGAGCTGGGTAAATCCTCTCACAGGGTATTTTTGTCCATGGATACAGACGACCTCGGTAAACAGAATGATGCTGCTGTTGTTGTTGTGCTGAAAACTGTTCCTTTTGTATAACTCTTGAGTCAGTATAAGCTTGCACGCACGCACGCACGCACAACACCACACACACGCACGCACGCACGCACGCACACGCAACGCAGCACGCATACACACACACACCACACACACACACACACACACACACATACACACACGCACTCGACATACACGCACTCGCACGCACGCACGCACACACACACATAATATATATTATATATATATAAATTATATATATAAAATTTATATATAAATATATATATATATTAAATATATATACACATAATATATTTGCATGGATGGAGAGGTAAACTAGATCATTCTGAACTGGTAAGTCAAGGCTACAGGCATAGCTGAAGGAAAACAAAACAATTATGTATTATTCCTTCTCGAACTTTCTTGAAGTAAAAAAACAGAATTTATTATTCTTGGTTACTTATAGACAAGAGTAATGGCGTAATGTTTAGAGCCTATGGGTTCTATCCTTATATGGAACAAATAATGAGGTGGGTGGGGGATTAGGGGTGGTGGTGGCGGCGGTGGTGGTGGTGAGTGGGTTCAGTTGTTAAAGCATCAGATCTACTGTGAGAGTTGTGAGTTCAAGTCTTGGTTTAGCCATCCAGTTGAGAAGGTTTTTCCCCTTTCGGTTAACTTTAGTAGTTTTGATTCCAGTCCTTGAAAAGTACAAAAGATAAGATCATAAACTGAGGTTCTGTGTGTACTTGCAGAGTGTTCGTACTACATGTATGATATCTCGCACACTCATTAAAACTGTTTCATGGAAGAGTAGCCTAGTTATATAGCAAGTGGTGTGGGTGAGAAAGACGCCTGGTATACCGAGACTTCTGTGGCGTAAATGCAGTTGGCGAAGCATTTCAGTAGGTCAGTGTAGAGTAGATTAAACACAATCTGTTCTCTGTAATTACTTGGGAAAACTGAGAGTAAAAAAAAAAAGAGATGGAGCCAACTGACGGGCTCCACGAACAATTAACTAAGGGAAAAAAACTTTTGTGCTTACATTGTTATGAATATACTCGGTACACAACTGTAAGTCTTTGGTTGGTGTATGATCCTCCAGCACACCAAGTAAGAAACCGCAGGTACAAAAACACATCTACAAATGATAGACACGGGAACATTATTTTGTTTCACCCTCACCTATTGTGGATCTGTATAGGAACTGATAGGTAAGATACGCAGCATTGAATTCCTTTCCAGCTTAGGGTAAAACTGAAAATGATATCATATAGTTTATTGTTTGTCATTCTTTAGACTCTCGCAGCTTTTGGTACAGATCTTGGTGGGGTCTGGTAGATTAGGCACAAATGTGGGTATTTGTGTAGTATGTATGTATGTATGTATGTATGTATGTATGTATGTATGTATGTATGTATGTATGTATGTATGTATGTATGTATGTATTATATATATATTATATATATATATATATATATATATATATATATATATATATATATATATATATTCGTCTTGTTTGAAGTTGACCTCCAAAACAGCAGAGGAAGCAGCTGCTCTTTCGGATATTAAGCAGAGATATGATCATATTGGAGATGCCTTGCCCACAGTACATCCCCACTCTCTCAGCCAAGAGGGAATACGGACAGTAAGCACGAAAGGACTGTCAAGTCAAGTCAAACCTCCTGTTCAGAGAGTCATAGTCGATCACTAAAGACTAAGCTGTAAAGTGGAATTCCACGAGTGGTAAAGCCACTGATCATACAGCCTCTCACTTTTTTGTTGCCCCAAGTGTTAATGGTTTAATCAAGAACTGTGGTAAAACCCAGGTGCTGAAAGCAATGTTTGCAGTGTTTAATTATAAAACATGCAAACAAACAAAAAGCAGAAAATGTCTGAGAGAGACAGAAATAAAACTCGCTGGGGAAGAAGTCATATTCAATCAATCACAATAAAAAACAAACAATATTTTTTGCACTCAAAGCAAATCTCCGTGTCTGGTCAGATAAACTCCATTGCACCACATTAATTCTTATCTTCCCGTGCTCACACCTGATTTCTCGGCCACACTGAATACACAGAAAGCAGCTCTGCCACACGAAGCATGCCCGCCATTCTCTCTCTCTCTCTTCTCTTCTTCTCTCTCTCTCTCTCTCTCTCTCTCTCTCTTCTCTCTTCTCAGGGGCTATAAATAAAGATGGAGACCCAGGATAAACAGCGACCCTGGTGCACTGTTTGGGACGTGGACAGAGAAGCAGAGGTGATTTGGGAACCATAAACTTGTCAGGTGGACTGGCAGGTCAGGTGTGTTGGTAGAGGAATCACAGGCCATCCCTGTTGCCTGAACTTGCAGAAAAATCCCTCTGATTGCAAGGAATCATCGATGTGGAGTGTAGTTTTGTAGGAAAATAAAATAAATGAGGATTTTTGTTGTTGATGTTGTTGGGTATTTAGAAGGGGAGGGGGGCAGGTATATAGGTTTTTTCACAAGAAAACAAAGACTCTAACCAGAGATGGGGTTTGTCTCTTGAGCTAAGGTTCTTAGAGTTGTGCCCAGATAAGGACAGAAACCCAATCTAGAACATCAACAGTCAGCAGTGGTAATGTCTCACGTGAAACTGAAAGGCCAAACACAAGAACTGTTGCTTTGTTGATATATATAGGCACATATTTGTGTGTGTGCATAATTACAGGCATGCTTAGATACACACACAGATAGACAGACACGCATAGACACGCCCTGGGTAAGACCCGAACTCTTAAAGCAAACTGCTGCTAACTGAACAAGTAATGGAATACACATGATGGCGCAACAGCCAGCAGATATTTGTTTACATCAAAGCCATAATTCATGACTCGTTTTACTCCTTCCCCGTCCCCCATCGCCGCCCTGAATATGCTGGCCCTAGAGAAGCTGAGGTCTCTGATGCCTCGCTCCCCTACAACCACACAGGTTATGGGACACCACCTGTCCCTCATTCCCCCTTCTCTTCAAGCCCCCATTCCCCCATCTTTACCACTACCCGCCTTCCCCTCTGCACCCCATCCCCTCCGCAATTGAAAATAAAGTTAGTCGCAGACTGTTCACTCATTCACTCTATCAGGAAACGGCATTTGAGCCCACAGAGCAGAAACTCCTGGCCAGGGTTAATGCATTCCTATACATTCTGCATCAGCCTCAAACTGCCCCTGCTCACGCCTGATTTCTCGGCCACACAGAATACACAGAAAGCAGCTCTGCCACACGAAGCATGCCCGCCATTCTCTCTCTCAGGGGCTATAAATAAAGATGGAGACCCAGGATAACAGCGACCCCTGGTGCACTGTTTGGGACGTGGACAGAGAAGCAGAGGTGATTTGGGAACCATAAATTTGTCAGGTGGCCTGGCAGGCAGGTCAGGTCTGTTGTTGGTGCTGACTTGGTCCAGACAGTCTGAGAAAAAAAAAGTCAGCAGGAAAATAATGTTTTGGGTAGAAGGAGTTAAATGTTTGGTTAGTTAGAGATCAAAGTGTTCTGTTTGCTGGGCAAATATTGTCTGTGTCTGTCTGTCTGTCTGTATGTGTTTGTATGTCTGTCTGTCTGTCTGTCTGTCTTGTCTGTCTGTCTGTCTGTCCACACTCACACACACACACACACACACACACACACACACACACACACACACACACACACACAACACACACACACACACAACACACCACCACACACACACTCAAGTGATAAGTAGACTTCTGTAGGAAATGTGGATGCTTGAATGAATGAATGTATGACTGATTGATGGATTGCACATTGTAGACATGTTAGTATCTTTTTTGTCTTGGAAGATCATGGAATATGTAGATTTGGTAATTTTATGTTTGATAGTACGTCAGTACTAAGAATTTCTCAAGTTTGGGCGAAAATATACAAAAGATCAGAATCTAAATAGCATGTTATTCATGCATGTGGGCAAATATATTCAA
>CM060327.1:59759069-59766569 GCA_030674155.1 Stramonita haemastoma | reverse complement strand
TGTCCGACCTTTTTTCCCGTCCGCTAGAGGTACCTTAAGTGGTGGTTGTTTTGGTGCTAGTCTTGCGGGTGATGGCCCAAAACCCGATGTCCCGTGTGTATAGGCATTCAGCGCACGTAAGCTGTACTGGCAAAATTTGTAGAAATAAAGCTACTCTAATAGGAAAGCAAATTACACAAAGCGACAGGACATTAAAAAAGAGAAAATAGTGGGTGACGCTGTTCTTGAGTGACATGTTTTGTCGCCCAACCCCTGCAACACCTCTATAGCACTCGGATCGTGAAGCATGGAAAAGATCTCTGTTGCGTCTTCTCTCATGTCCCCCCTACGTCCTTTGGACATGGGACTGAGTGAGTGAGAGTGATTCATCCCAAATTTCATGCAGAGAAATCTGCCGTGAATGAAAGAAAATAGTTAATTTCTTCTCTCTTGTTTTGTGTTGTTGTTGTTGTGTTTGTGTGTGTTGTGTGTTGTTTTGTTGTTGTTGTTGTTTTCTTCTTCTTCTTCTTCTTCTTCTTCTTCTTCTTCTTCTTCTTCTTCTTCTTCTTCTTCTTTCTGCGTTCCCTAGCTGTGCTAAATTCTAAGCCCCATCTGGATAGTGAAGTCTACAATCTGTCGCAGTGGCCCTGCCTGTCCCCATAGTTTGTACCGGAGCTCTACTGGGCTGGGCCATGTGAAGTGTCTCAGGGTGTTGGAAGGTAGGGCAGAACACGGGAGGAGGGGTGTGTGGATCTGTGCCACAGGGGCACTGGTCAGTGTGGAATATTTTCAGGCAGTGGAGATGGCACAGCGGGAGCTGACAGTGTCCTGTTTGCAGTCTGAAGATGGTGACTTTGGCAGCTCTATCTAGCTCAAGAACGCCTTCCTTTTCTTCTTCCATCCTGATGTCCAAGCGCTGGCGCCATGCTTTCCTGAAGCTGTTTCTCAGGATCGTTCTTGCTTCGCTGTAGGACACTGGGTGGGCTGGCTGCTCCAAGTGGTCCGCCTCTTCGTTGTCCTCTATACCACATTGGTAGGGGATCCATTGCAGCACCGCCATAATTCTCTGGCTGAAGGGACTAAGTTCATGTCTGATGCTCGTAGAATCTGCTTCCTTCTGGTACTTGGAAACTCTGCCGGATGGACATCTCAGTCAGTCAGTCAGTCAGATCAGTCAGTCAGTCAGTCAGTCAGTCAGTCAGTCAGTCAGTCAGTCAGTCAGTCAGTCAGTCAGTCAGTCACACTGTGTTGGTTGGTAGTGTGTCTTCCTGGTTGAAAGTATGAAAGCGGTACACGAAATGGTAGCCTCGCCCCAAATGAGTTTGTTATAATATGTGTTAGAGTAGCAGCAAAATTGCAGCCTTACTCCAGACTAGTTTGTATCTGTTTGCTAGTGTAAGTTAAAAGGTAAAGGTGTCCCATGAACTTTGTGGTCGAGGGGAGCGAGGCATCAGAGACCTCAGCTTCTCTAGGGGCCAGCATATGAAGCGGCACCATCTCCTCTCCCTCGCTGCTTTACCTTCCCTGAACCTAAAGAGGGCAGGTATCCATTTACAGCTGGGTGAACTGGGGGGACTGTACTGAAGCCAAGGCGCGCAAACGGTCACCCATCCAACTGATAACCACACTCGACGTTGCTTACCTTGACTGGGGGAATAGCGAACAAAGTAAAATGGCAGCTTTACTCTAAACGAGTTCAGTGCCATTTCCTTTCCAAACGCTGACTCGTCTTTCATTCCAAAGGTAGTTCCATTTTTCCCCCGCTAAATTACCTGGACTTTTTCAAATGTCACTCTGCTTCAAATGTAATGTGCCCATACCTACGCTCAGCTCCTTCCCCCTGGAAAAGACAATGAGGATTTGTTAACTCTCTCTTCTCTCTCTCTCTCTCTCTCTCTCTCTCTCTCTCTCTCCTCTCTCTCTCTCTCTTCTCTCTCTCTCTCTCTCTCTCTCTCTCTCTCTCTCTCTCTCTCTCTCTCAGCATCATGTTCAAGCCAGGCATCATTACTGTTGTTTTGTAGTTGCATAGATATGTGCATGTATGCGCGTTTTTATGTGCGTACGCACACACAAGCAGTCATAGTCAGTCATTCAGACAAATTGATAGACAAACAGACACACAGGCGCGCGCTCGTGCGCGCGCACGCGCTCACACACACACACACGATTGCTCGAACAAACATACAGAGGCATACATATGTACTTACACACACACACACACACACACACACACACACACACACACACACACACACACACACACCACACACGCTCACACACACACACACACACACACACACACACACACACACACACACCACACACACACACACACACACACACACACACACACACCTCTCGCAAAAAACAACAAAAACAACAGAGACAGACAGTCAAAGAAAATAGGAACGAAGACAAACAGACACATAAAAGAGACAGAAAAAGACAGCCCCCCACCCTCACTCCCCTACTACCCCCCCCCCCCACCCAAAAAAAGAAGAAAAGAAAGCGAAAAAAGCAATTATAAAAGGTCAATGCTGCTAGAACAAACCATGGCAGCGTTAACGTACCGGTCCCTTACGACTGCAATGCTCCGGTTAAATCTCTTTTTCAGCTTACACGTGTAATGCCAGGCCTAGTCCTCTGCTTATAGAGATAGGCAGTTTAGTTGGAGAAGGAGGAGGAAGGGGATGAGCAAAGTGGGACAAAAGGAGGAGGAGGAGGAGGAGGAGAGGAGAGGACGAGAGAGAGAGAGAGAGGAGAGAGAGAGAGAGAGAGAGAGAAGAAGAGAGCAGAGAAGAGACAGAGAGACAGACAGAGAAGAGAGAGAGACAGAGGAGAGAGAGAGACGAGAGAGAGAGAGAGAGAGAGAGAGAGAGAGAGAGAGAAGAGAGAGAGAGAGAGAGAGAGAGAGAGAGAGGGGAAGAGAGAGAGGAAACAGACAGAGACAGACAGACAGAGAAGAGAGAGAGAGAGAGAGAGAGAGAGAGAGAGAGAGAGAGAGAGGAGAGAGAGAGAGAGAGAGAGAGAGAGAGAGAGAGAGAGAGAGAGAGAGAGGCAAGACAGAGAGAGAGAGAGAGAGACAGAGACAGAGAGAGACAGAGAGAGACAGAGAGAGAGAGAAGGGGGGGGGGGGTGTGTTAGAGCCATCATTGATTATGGTGACTATCTAGGCAATGTTTGCTGGGCTGTGATATCACTGATGCCATTAAAACCAGTACTCTTGTCTTCAGCTGGCAAAAAAAATGTCTGCTTGTCTGAAGAGTGGAGGCTTGACTGTAGAGTGTTTGAACTGTTGCAGGAGACACAAGAGAATGCTTTTTACCCTACTGTGCTATCCCTGCTTGCTTGTCTTTTAACCTTTTGTAAGATAATGGTTAACGATAGGTAGTTGAGATTTTTGACTCGTTGTTTAAAATGTCGTCGTTGTAGTTTGTGAGTTCCGTGTTCTCGCTGGGTTATCGCTGTCTGTTGTTGTGTTAGAGCAGTTTGAAAATTTCAGTTTTGTTTCAGTTTCCTCCCTCTTCCCCCCTCTTCCCCCCTTCCCTCTTTCCCATTTGACAACAGGCAACGAAAACCACAATGCAAAGATATACCATCACAGCAATATAGTCGACATTATTAAAATGAAATTGACGCATAACAATGATTCATGTGGACGTTACATAAAAATACTGATCGGAATGTTTTTAGTTTATTGGGGAGTTTTTTCCATTTGAAACAAAATTGATTTTCGTCGTCTGTTCATCATGGGACTGGATTTGATGGCATTTGGTTGAAACTGAAAACACTCCTGCCCTCCTCCAAAACAACAACAACATCAACAAACAACAAAAACATTCAAAAACCAAACCTAACCTAACCAAACCTAAAGCATTTTAAAAAAGGGTCTAGAAAGTTTAATAAGTAATTAAGTTAATTTCCAACTTATACAGTTTCCTAAAGGTTACATTTACGTTCGTCCCTTGAAACATCGTCATCATCGTCATCATCAACGTCATCGTCATCATCGTCGTCGTCGTTGTCCTCCTCCTCCTCATTATTTTCTTGTTGTTGTTGTTGTTGTTGTTGTTGTTGTTGTTGTTGTTTTTCCTCTTCTTCTTCTTCTTCTTCTTCTTCTTCTTCTTCTTCTTCTTCTTCTTCTTCTTCTTCTTCTTCTTCTTCTTCTTCGATCTCATCGTCGTCGTCATCATCATCATCATCATCATCATCATCATCATCATCATCATCATCATCATCATCCATCATCCATCATCCATCATCATCATCATCATCATCATCTGCTTCTTGTTCTTGTTCTTGTTCTTGTTCTTGTTCTTGTTCTTCTTCTTCTTCTTCTTCTTCTTCTTCTTCTTCTTCTTCTTCTTCTTCTCTTCTTCTTCTTCTTCGATCGCTCAGACAGCATGCAACTATTTTTGTTCGTCCTATGAGCGAAAATACGTTGAGCTGCCGCTAAGTGCCTGACAAGTCAGGCCTAGCGCATCTAATCTACTATTACACTGAATATCAAAGTTGTGATCAGACGATGCGAATTTGATACAGGGCTTACTGGTAAGATGAGCGATATATTTCCCCAGACAAAAGGTATCGCTAAGCACGCGATAGTTACAGAACACACCCCTGTCTGCCACCCCGCCTACCTCTACATGTCTGGGACTTACATATCTGCCCTGAAACCTTTGGAGTTTCACAATGCTCTGGAATCGATTCGCTGACGATGTATGTAGGTAGTGTTTCCCTCAAACGAAAGGAGAGGTCTATAAATAGTTCAGGTGACCCGACTCGCGTACTACGTGCGCACTTCTAATGGCTCCAAAGTGCTGTAATTAGTTTTCCTCTGTCTGTGTCCTGGTGAGCTAGCTAGGTCGTTAGTCTTCGCTGATGTTGGATGAGGTCCTCAGAGGCTTTGAGAGCAGACAGACTCCTGGACTTCTTTTTTACGAGTGGAGTGTCATGGATCTCTGTCTTCGCCGTGTAGCTCATGTTCGGTCTCTAGTGTGTCTTGTCTTCACTTGTCTCTGCTCTGTCTGTCTGTCTGTCTTCACCTGTCTCTATTTGTCTGTCTCAACTTGACTGTGTCTCTGTTCAGTCTATCTCTACCTGTTGCTGTCTGTCTGTCTCCACCTGTCTCTGTCTCTTTCTCTGTCTGTCTCCACTTGTCTCTGTCTCTTTCTATCTGCTCCACCTGTCTGTCTATTTCTCTGACTGCCTGTCTGTCTCCGCGTGTCTCTGTCTGTCTCTACTTGTCTCTGTCTCTGTCTGTCTGTCTCCACTTGTCTCTGTCTCTGTCTGAGTCAGGCGGTAGACTAGCACTGTAAAGTGCAAGTCTTTACTCAGTAGACTTTTCCCGTGCCCGGGCATTCTAAGTTATGATTTCAAGATTTTTTTCAGCCTGCTTAACTTGTCCTTTTCCGATTGTTTTCTTTACTGTTCGCCTCCTCCCCCCCCCCCCCACCCCCCCCCCAGGAGATTGTTGGGGGGGGGGGGGGGGGGCTTTTGGCACTGAAGAACCTTTCTCAGATTCTTCCAAAGTCTCAAGCCTAGGTCCCTGCGAAGGAGGTCCTCTCCCTTTTGTGTTCTGGGGCCAACCCTTTCCCCCCCAGTGTGACCCCTCCTTCCCCCCCTTCCCCAAAACCCCCACTGCCTTTATGCAAGTCAGTAACGGGGGTGGGGGGTGGGGGTGGGGTGGGGTGGGGGGGGTGGGGGGAACAGTAGAAATATCAGCTGCAGACTGGTCTTCTGCATTGCTGTGCTGTGTTGTGTTTTCACCAGAGGTTTATATATATATATATATTTTATATATTTTTATATATTTTTATATATATATTTTATATATATATATATATATATATATGTGTGTGTGTGTTGGTTTGTGTGTGTGTTGTGTGGTGTGTTTTTGTTGTGTGTGTGTGTCCAAATTTTCTGGCAGTGATTTGCTGTGTTGGTGTTTTTACCCCCCCCCCCCCCTTCTTTTGCTTTTTCTTTTTGTTTTTCTTCCAAACCCCCCTTTTCAAGATTTTTCACCCTTGCCCCACCCCCCTCCCCCTTTTCCTTCTTCTTTTTCTTCCTTGCTTCTCATCTTTAAATTTGTTTTTTTTTTTCGTTTTTTGTCTTTTATTTTTTCTCTTTTCCCCTCCCCTCTTTCTTCTCTTCTTTTCTTCTTTTTCCTTCACCTTTTCTCTCCTTTCTTTACTCTTCTACTTCCGTTTTTTCCCCCCTTTTTTTCTATTTCGTTTTTCTTACTCCCCTCCCTCTTTTTTTCCCCTCGTCATTTTCCCCCTTTTCCTTTTTCTCCCTCTCTCTCGTTTTTTTGTTTTTAATTGGGGGGTTTCAAGAAAGAGAGCGGGTTTTTTAAAAAATTTAAAATAAGTTTTCAGAAGGGAAGGAAGAAAAAAGGGGGGGGGGGCGGAGAAAAAAAAGGGGGAAAAAGAGAGAGGAAAGGGGAATAATAAAGAAGAAAGCCGAGGAAACCGGAGAGAGGAGAGAGAAAGGAGCAGCACAAAACAAACAGCTTACAATTACTATTTAACAAAAAACCCACCCGGCCCCTTCTTCCTCTTCTCTAAAAAAAATTTGTGAAATGGAAAGCATACATTTTTTGTTTTCATTAAACTCCCTCCGGCCGCCCCTCTTCACCCCCCACACCGAAAATTTGGATTCTTCTTTTTTTTTCCTTTTTTACCCCTTTTTTCCCTTTCCTTATTCTTTTTATCCCTTTTTTTCTTTTTTCCCCTTATTGGCCTATTTCTTTTCCCCAACAGAAAACTTAGTGAAAAGGGGTTTCCCGCCAAGGAACGGCTGGGCGAGAGTTTTTAAAGAGTGGGTTTTGAAAGGGTGTTTAATTGGGTGAAGGAGGAAAAGAAACACCCTTAGGGCCACAATTGAAAAGGCCCCCGGGGGTAAACCTAAAAAGAGCAGGAACCATTAAAAAAGACCTGGGGGAAAGGGGGGGTTGGAAAGAAAGACGGGGAAGGACCCATCAAGGAACATGCTGAGGAAATTATTGAGGGAGGCCTTCCTTGAAATTTCACCCCCCCGCAGCAAAAAGTTCTAGCTTCGAAAATTAAACCCCATAAAACCCCCCACCCCACCCACTTTCTCCCCCTTTTAAAAACTAAACCCCCAATTTAATTCCCACCCTTCCCCCTGTCCATTTTGGCAAATTTATTTTTTTTTTTCCTCCCTCTTTTCTCCTCCCCGGTCCGGCTTCCCCTTCTTTTTGATCTCTGGTGTAAAATATTCTTTACTTTTTTTCTTATTTTTTCCCTTCCTTCCTATCCCAAAAATTTTTACCCCTTTCTTTCTCTCTCCTTTCTTTTTAAATTTTTACAATTTTTAATTGTGTGGTTGAAAAAGTGTGTTTTTGGGTTGGTGAGAGGGGGGGGAGAAGGAAGGGGGAATGGAGAAGGAGAGAAGAGGACAGAAACCCGCAAACCCAAAAAACGACGGACAACACCAGAAAAAAATAACAACAAAGCTGTCGGACAGGATAAGTTTTCTGGTTTGTACCACCAAAAGGAA
>CM060327.1:59746569-59751569 GCA_030674155.1 Stramonita haemastoma | reverse complement strand
CTACCAACACACAATGGCCTTGTTTGGCCTTATCTTGTTTGTTAGGGTGTTTTTCTAGTTCCTTTAACTAACAGTTAAAGGTAACTGAATATAGCTTATGATCTGTCTGCCTAATCAGTTTGGTTGGTTTTTGTATCAAGTCTTTTTGTTTCTGCTAGTCCTGTCATCTCTGCCTGTTTTGTTTGTTGCTGCTGTCTTGCTGTCTGGTCAGTTGTCTGTTCCTGGTCTGTCTGTCGTACTGTGTCTGTCTGTCAGTTGTTGTTTCTGTCTGTTCTGTCCTGTCTTCTGCTTGTCTGTCAGTCTCTCTCCTTCGGGTGACTCAAATTGACAAAACCGCATGCACATGGGGACTGAATGTGAAAGAGCACAAGAGTCTTACTCGATATCCTCAAAATAATAATTAATAAATGAATGAATAAATGAATAAAAAATAAACAAACAGATAAATCAATCAGTCAATCAACAATCAATCAATCAATCAATCAATCATATCAATCAATCAATCAATCAATCAATCAATCAATAAGTCAATCTCGCTTTTTTATTTTTATAGAGGAGTAGTGTAAAAAGGCAGTTATTCAATCACCTTCCATTCAGGTCAATTCAGTTTGCTCTCTCTGTCTCTCTGTCTCAGTTTCCGTCTATGTCTCTCTCTCTCTCATTCCTTGTAATTCCCTCTGTCTGTCTATCTGTATGTCTGTCTGTCTCCCCCACATCCCTCTCTCTGCTCTGTCTCTGTCTCTATCTCTGTCTCTCTATCTCTCTCTATCGTCTCTCTGTCTCTATCTCTGTCTCTGTCTCTCTGTTCTCTGTCTCTGTCTCTGTCTCTCTCTCTCTCACTCTCTCTCTCCGGTCGAGGAGATTTTTCTCCTGGAGTTAACTTCAGTGCTGACTCCACTCTCCCTAAAAGTCCTTCGGATGAGACTTTAAACCGAGGCCCCGTGTGCGAACGCACGCAGAAAACCTTGCGCACACGTTAAATCCTTTCCGCTTTTCGTAAGAGTAGGCCATCGTGTGCCGGTGGGAACAGATGACATTTACAAAACTGCATACACACGGGGACTGGATGAAAAAAGGCACAAGTCAAATATTAGTTATTAGAGTGCTTATTCCATTGTCCTCGATATAAAAGAATAAATAAAAATTAAATAAATCTAAATAAATAAATAACTAAATAATAAGATAAAATAAAAACCCTAACTGAAAACAGATGCTAAAACTGAGCGCAGTGTTAAAAGTTAGAGAAGCCGCGGCATCCTCCGAGAACAATGATCCTGGCACCCAAACTTCAGAAAACGTGCTCTTGGGAATACTCAAAAATTTGTTCACAGTCGTTGAGAAATGTATACATGTCTGTTTCTCTCTCTCTCTCTCTCTCCTCTCTCTCTCTCTCTTCTCTCTCTCTCCTCTCTCTCTCTCTCTCTCCTCTCTCTCTCTCTCTCTCTCTCTCTCTCTCTCTCCTCTCTCTCTCCGTCCTCTCTTTCTCTCAGTCAGTCAGTCAGTCAGTCAGTCAGTCAGTCAGTATAGTTAGTCAGTATCTCCTTCTCTCTGTCTCTGTTTCGCGACATCTTCCCCCCCCCTCCCCATTTTGTTTTCCCTCTCTCTGTCTCTCTCTCTCTCTCCTCTCTCTCTCTTTTTTCTCTCTCCCCCTCTCCTCTCTCCCTCTCTCTCTCCCCATCCTCCCTCTCTCTCCTCTCCTTCCCTCCTCTCCTCTCCCTCCCTCCCTCCTCTCCCCCTCTCTCTCTCTCCCCCCCCCCTCTCTCTCTGTCTCTGTCTGTCTGTCTCTCGTCTGTCTGTCTGTCTGTCTCTCTCTCTCTCAAGGGTTGCAGCTAAAGAAACAGCAGACTCCGTCAAGTGCAGGAGAACCAATCATTGATTGGGAAAGCTGCCAGTCACGTGATAGCGTCTGGGGAATGGCTGTGTATACTTCCTGAATCTTGGCTTGTCTTGGCGCTACTTTTTCAACACCTCTGTGTCTTTCCGCTTCTCTCTTTCTATGTCTATCTGTCCGTCTGTCTGTGTATCTGTCTCTTCTGTTTGTCCGTCTGTCTGTCCGTGTCTGTCTGTCCGTGTCTGTCTGTCCGTCTGTGTGTGTATCTGTGTCTTTCTGTCTATGTTGGTCTGTCCGTCTGTGTATCTGTGTCTATGTCTATCTGTTCATCTGTGTATCTGCGTCTGTCTGCTTTTGTCTACCTGTCCATCTGTCTGTATCTGTGTCTATCTTGTCCGTCTGTATCTGTGTCTGTCTGCCTGTCTATGTCTGTCCGTCCGTCTGTGTCTGTCTAAGAAGCAAGATTTGTTGATGAAGAAGTGTTAGTGTTTGGCAAGTGTTTGGTATAAATGGAGTGAAACTTTTGAAAATGTCCAATTTTCCACTTATTCCGTATGCTTTTCTTTTCGCTTCTTGTTTTCCTTCTTTGTGCCTCAAAGATCCAGTCAATCTGGTTTTGTACTAAAATACTTTGTTTAATAGCCTTCCCTCTTTTTGCCCCCTACTTTTCTTATCTCCGAGAGGAGCAATCAGGGCTAGGATTTCATGCAGTCTTGAGCTAGTAAAATATTGTGGTATCTATCCGCCTTTGGGCTACTTTGGGCTTTGATTTGTGCACTCTTCAAGAATCAGCGCTATATAAATCTCATATTTTGTTGTTGTTGTTGTTGGTGTTGTTGTTGTTGTTGTTCTTCTTCTTCTTCTTGTCTTGTTCTTGTTCTTCTTTCGTTCTTCTTCTTCTTCTTCTTCTTCTTCTTCTCTTCTTCTTCTTCTTTTCTTCTTTTCTTCTTCTTCTTCTCTTCTTCTTCTTCTTCTTTTCTTCTTCTTCTTCCTTCTTTCTTCTTCTCCTAATTCTCCATAATTCTCTTCTTCTTCTTCTTCTTTCTTTTCTTCTTCTTCTTCTTCTTCTTTCTTGTTCTTCTTCTTCTTCTTCTTCTTCTTTCTTCTCATTGCATACTGGGTATTTTCGTGGTATCCAAAGCCATTGTTCAATATGTGTGCGAGATGCTACGTGTGCGCCTGTATACGGGATCTAGTTGGACTGTCTCATTGGAAGGGTTTGCAGAGAAATGGAATCAGAAGCAGTGTTAACTCCACAGGGAAAATAATCATTCCCTCAAAGGAGCGGCCCAGTGAGACTTGAACCTGTGCTCTTAGATGAGGTCAGATCAGGAGTCCTACATTCTAAGCGCCGGAGTATCGCGCAGTGGTAATGGAGCCCTTTTTGTGTCAGCATTTCTGGGCGCGCGTCTAGTCTGGAAAGTGAAATTAGCCATTCCGGCATTTAGGGTGGTGTATTTGAGCAGTGATTTTTAGGTACTGTTTCTTTGTTCTGTAGTGAGAGATGGGGTATTTTGTTAGTCAAGCTCCCACGTATGGTAGTTTTCAGCTTTTCATCTTGGAATGCTTTTATCGGTATATCAGACTTTTCCTTCCAGGATTCTATAGATTTTTTTGGATTGACACGATAGATGTTTTGCGTGTGAAGCCTTTTTGTTGTTGAGTTTTACAGACCTGATATTTCAGCAGACATCAATAGGTCAGATAATTGTAAAAGGAATGAAGGCTATGACTGAAAGTTTTTCTGCTCCCTCTCTCTCCCCTCCTTTCTGTTGATGATTTCTTTTCTTTCTCCCTGGAGGGTCATTCAAGCGTAAAGCTGAAAAAAAACTGCAGTCATTTTGAGCAAGATGATTCCAGAGAAGCCCCTCCTTCACCAAACCTCAGAGGGCATGTGAGTATGCTTGTGCCATCCCCACCACAAGATAGAGAGCTGACCTACTTTGCTACCAAACAAACAGAGGAATGATTGTTTAGCGTGCGCACATGACGTGAATCACACGTTTGCAAAGGGTTTGGGTTTCTTGTGAAGGACTGGTAGGGAAACTGTTTCGGATGGTAACACAAGGAGAACAATGTTTCCTCTTCTTCTCTAAAAGGACACCATACAGTGGACTCGAACCCACGCCCAGATCGTTCTCCAGATCACACGAATCCTTTCTTTCACGTCCTAACAGCCGAACTATTCCTGCTCCGGTAATGGAGCGCTTTTTTGTCAGTATTTCTAGCCGTCTGGACAGTAGAATTACCTGTACCAGCACTATTTGCGTGGTGTTTTCTGGCGGTGATTTTCAGCTACTGTTTCTTAGTTCTGTGGTAATGAGATGTGGGAGTGTTGTGTAAAGAGTTTGCGTTTGGCCATTTTTTTTATGTTTGTGTGATGGAATGCTTTTACCGGTGTGTCCGATTCTCCTTTCCGTTTTTGTTGTTGTCTTTGTTGTTAGATGATGTTTTAGGGTATTTGCTTGATATGAGAGTTGTTTGGGACGTGAGGGTTTCCCCCCTCCAATCATTTACAGATCCGATATTTCAGCAAAGTTTTAAGCCAGAAGAAAAAGGAACAAACGGTTTTCTCTGTCCTTCTGCAGCCTCCATTGTTTTCCGTGGACTTCACACGACGCCCTAAGAGTGATCTAAGCACTGCTTTGTAAAATGTTCAGGCAGTCTGTCACGGACAAGTTTTAAGCCAGACAGGCGAGCACATCCTTCAGAGGTGTACGCTATTCAGCGACCTGAGGAAGAAAGTGTGGCCAACGGAGATAACCATACAGACCAAGCTGTATGGCCCACGAGAGGAGCTAGAAAGGACATGCCATTATTTTCCCAGACACATCTGACAGTGTAAAGCGAACGAGAGAAGAAGAAGAAGAAGAAGAAGAAGAAGAAGAAGAACAAGAACAAGAACAAGAACAAGAAGAACAAGAGACCAGTTAAACCTGAAGGAACCGATCCATCCCCTGCATCCAGAATTTGTTCATGTCATCCATAGCACAGGTCATAGCTAGCCACTCTTCCAGTACAAGTAGACAAGTTTTCAATGTGTGCAGATGTCATGCATGTGTTTGCACAAAGGACATCGCTTTAACAGCTCATCTTTTTTTGTTGTTGATAGTTCTTTGTCCGGTGAAACTTGAGGACATAATGTTTAAAAGTTTTATGATGTAAATGT
>CM060327.1:59711569-59721569 GCA_030674155.1 Stramonita haemastoma | reverse complement strand
AGGAGAGAGAGAGAGAGAGAGAGAGAGAGAGAGAGAGAGGAGAGGAGAGAGAGAGAGAGAGAGAGAGAGAGAGGGGAGAGAGAGAGAGAGAGAGAGAGAGAGAGAGAGAGAGAGAGAGAGAGAGAGAGATGAGCAAGGCATGTTTTATTATTGAGGATAATACATAAGCACCGAGGTTTTTTTAATTTCTTTTTTTTTAATCTAGTCTCAGAGAGAAAGGAGGAGAGAGAGAGAGAGAGAGAGAGAGGAGGGAGAGAGAGAGAGAGAGAGAGAGAGAGAGAGAGAGAGAGAGAGAGAGAGAGGGGGAGAAGAGAGAGAGAGAGAGAGAGAGAGAGAGAGAGAGAGAGAGAGAGAGGAGTAAGGCATATTTTGTTATTGAGGATAATAGATAAGCACATGGTTTTTTTTTGATAATTATTTCTTTTTAAAATCTAGTCTTAGAGAAAGAAAGAAAGAGAGAAAGAGAAAGAGAGAGACAGAGACAGAGAGACACAGAGAGAGACAGAGACAGAGACAGAGAGTGAGTTAAAGATTATTTTTAGAACGAGGATGGGAGTAGATAGAATAAAGATGGAGCACAGGATAGTAGCATAGTGGTTAGAGCGTTGTGCCCGCGATTTGATAGCCTGGGATCGAGCCTTGGCTTAAGCCGCCACCGAGATACCCCTTTTAAAGGGATAATTATTCCGCCTCCTGGTATTAACATCAGTACTGACTCAACTTCACCAAAAGCCCCCCGGATGAAACTACAAAAGAAGTCCCCATGTGCGAACACTCCCAGAACTTTTTGTGCACATGTTAAAACCCATTCTGCCTTTCACAAGGGTAGGCTATTCGTGCCTGTAAGAACAGATGTCAAAAAGATATATTAAGAATAAAACGCATACATACTAATGTTGTGTTTAGACATCATCTTCGAAGTTGAAATGCAGCTACCTTGATGGTGGGAAAAAAACTGTCGCGCACGCTGAGATATCAGCATTAGTTGTTGTTGTGCGTTCCCCAGCTTAACACTCTGGGTTCACCCAGAATGTGCAGCACTCTGACTCACTCATTCCACCTAGGAAGCTGCTGTGACATTGAAATTGCACACTGAATGAGAAGTTTGCGAGTACAACTGTTTTTAAGTACCTCGTCATATAGGCAGCCATACTCCGACTTCAGAGGATTCTTTCTCCTTTAAAAGAGAGTACAGATTGTTAAGAGCTTGTCGTGACTAAAGGCAATCTCAACGCAGCATTTCACAACATAACAACATTTGAGTGTAGGCCTTGGCAATTAGCTGACATAAAAAACTGACACAGCTTTTGTTCTTGGCCATTACCATCAGTGAACCTTGTAGCTGTAGCTGAGGAATTCAATAAAATAACAACAAAAAAGAATTGAAGAAGGAGGAAAGAAAATAAAAGGAGAAAGATCCCACTTTTAGACTATTTTTAGAAACTAAAAAGCACGAACAAAAGTTAATCTTCAGATCGTATTCCCGTGATGTTAAGGGAGCAAGGGCTGTCTATCAGTAACACAGATCATAGAGAAAAAAAAACCCCAGAAAAAAACCCTCAGGAGATTATGATCCCACTGGGTTTGCACACATCCTTTCAACGCTTCGTGCATGCTCAAATTACGAAAAAACAACAACAAACATACCCCATCCACTCATACATTTCCCAACTCTCTCACCCCACCCCCATCAAAAACAAAACGAGGGAAAGAAAGAGGAGATTAAAGAACGAAGTGAGAAAAAAAAAGGAGCAGGAGAGGAGAGGAGCAGGAGAGAGGAGGAGAAGAAAGAGATAACAAAAAGCATACTCCTGTTTTGGAAATAAAAGCCTAACAGGCAAACAACATCAAATTCCAGTGGATGGAATGTGTGACTGACACAGTGCATGCAAACCATCACACCCATCGGTGTGTTTGCATCAGAGGGAGGAGAAAAAAACACAACAACAACAATAACAAAAAATTCATCAAAAGGATGGCTTTTTGGGGATAGGGGAAAAGTAGCGGGATTATCAAAAGCAACACTACTCCTCCCCCTCCCTCCCTCGCTTAAAAAAAGAAGACAAGATGAAAAAAAAACCCCTCCAACAATCACCTACAAAACTTTTTTAAAGGAGTAAAAAATAACAAACAAAAAAACCCCTATGTCTGAAAGCAAATAAAACAGACTTCATAACAGGGTAAAGAATTATTTTCTAAAATAGAACACAGCTAAAAAAGGTTGTCAACATAATTCTAAAAAAAAAAGACACAAATTTATGGTTTTTTTTTTTTTTGGGGGGGGTATCCTGTTTAAGCTTTTGTTCTATATTCCCTGTGCAAAATAGAAAACATCAGGATTCTTTTTTGTCCTTTTTTAGGGGAGGGGTGGGGAGATGGGGTGTGTGTCAGAAACAATGAAAGAAGGAAGACGGAAACATAGAGAGACACACAGACACAGTACAGCAGCACACATGTGGAAGCCAAGCAGCAGAAAGCTGAAGGTGATCGATACGTGTTGTAACAAGGAGTTGCTTGCTTTACACACTGGCACAGCATGGCAGACAGTACTTGTGCCATTTCAGCAGTGGCAAGAACGATGCACATTGTAGTAGTAACACTGTCTGTAAGAGCATTCATTACGTTGTCGTGGTAGTAGTAGTAGTACGCCTCTGTGTTTGTCTGTTTGTCTGTCTGTGTGCCTGTCTGTTTGACTCTCTCTGTCTCTCTATCTATCTGTCTGTCTATCTATCTATCTATACTATCTACTATCTATCTATCTATCTATCTATCTATCTATCTATCTATCTATCTATCTATCTATCTATCTATCTATCTATATCTCATCCTTCACGCTTCTGCAGTCTCGACATTACTGTCTGAAAGTCGTGCAGGGGGGGTCTAATAGATATCTATCTATCTATCTATCTATCTATCTATCTATTTCTAT
The DNA here is from genome assembly GCA_030674155.1 of Stramonita haemastoma. NCBI lineage: Eukaryota > Metazoa > Mollusca > Gastropoda > Neogastropoda > Muricidae > Stramonita > Stramonita haemastoma. The sequence continues at coordinate 59,718,640 of CM060327.1, read as the reverse complement.
CTATCTATCTATCTATCTATCTATCTCTATCTTGTCTGTCTGTCTCTGTCTGTCTGTCTGTCTGTCTGTCTGTCTTCTGTCCTGTCTGTCTGTCTTCTTCTGTCTATCTATCTTCTATCTATCTCTGTCTCTCTGTCTGTCTGTCTGTCTGTCTGTCTGTCTGTCTCTCTGAAGTCGATCCTTGTCGTTTGTATCTGAAATTAAAAAAACGTTCTTTGGGTTTTTTTTTGGGGGGGGTAGAAATGGGTAATGAAATAGCAGGAGAGAGAGAGGAGAGAGGAGAGAGAAGAGAAGAGAAGAGAAGAGAAGAGAGAAGAGAGAGAGAGAGAAGGAAGAAAGAGAAGAGAGAAGAGGAGAGAGAGGAGGAGAGGAGAGAGAGAGAGAGGAAGGAGAGAGGAGAGGAAAGAGAGAGAGGAGGAGAGGAGGAAGGAAGGGAAGGGAAGGAAGGGAAGAGAAGGAGAAGAGAAGCAAACACCTCGCTGTTAGAAGGACGAGTTTCAGAATTGAAGAACAAAATGAAAAACAATGACTCTTAGACAAAAATCTTAACAATATTTCTTAGAGCTGCTTAAAACGATAATTTTCAGATCGCCTTCCAGTGTGATTCACCGAACAATTGACGTCTATCAGTGAACCAAGGAGACAATGATCCCTCTAGGTGTTGCCACAGCAACAGTGACAACAAAACATCTGCCCCGTGAAATTTCCCCCCGGATTTTTTTGTGCTCAGCTTACAACCAAAATCAAACAAATTTCAACCCATCCATCCTGTGTTCTCCCTTGAAACACACACACACACACGCACACGCACACACGCACACCACGCACGCACGCACGCACGCATGCACCCACGTGGCCACGGACGGACGCACGCACACACACACGCACACACTTCTAATCTCTCTTAAAACACGCGCACACGCACACACACAAGCACACACACAGAGCTCTACTCTCTCTTAAAACACGCACGCACACATACACACACACACACACAACACACACACACACACACCTCTCACACACACACACACTACACACACACACACACACCACACACACACACCACAACACACACACACAACACACACACACACACACACACACACACACACACACACACACACACCCCACACACCAGAGAGAAAGAAAGACAGAAAGACAGAAAGACAAGAGGAGGTTAAAGAAGGGGATTAGAGAATGAGATGAAGAGAAAGGGAAGAGGGTAAGACAGAGATAACAAAAAGCATTCTTCTGTTTGGAAAAAAAAAGCCGAAGCCCAAAACAACAGTTCTCAGTGGATTGAACATCTCAGACTTACACCACGCATACACACCTTCACTCCCATGGGTGTGACTCGTATGATGGCTGCATTGCAAGAGAAAAAACTTTACCGGGAGATTGGGAGGAGAGTATCAAAGACAGCATCCCCACCCCCTGTGAAACAAACAACAACAAGAAGAAAGCATCCTTCTTCGTCGTCGAACGCTCAAAAAGCAACTTTTATTGTTTGTCAAATGAACGAAAATGCGTTCGCACTGCCGTTAAGCGCCTGACAAGTCAGGCCCAGCGCATCCGACTTCAGCATGAACAAAACAAAAGGAAAAAGCCAAAAACAAAACTAAAGGTCTATTAAAAGCATCTGTAAAAAAAACACTAGAAAATAATCTTAAATGAACAAAGCCAGTCCTGAAAACACCATCATGAATTTTTGAGAAAAAACTTTACAGTGTTTTTATAGTAGGGTATATTAGGGGATATTGCATTCCTTTGACGTGTACAAATGCGAATATTTTATCATCTTGTATTCACTGACGACGACGAATAATAATGTCGTTAAGGTTTTGATTTACATTTCCACAGCACGATGGTACTGATGCCATTTCCGCAGTGGCAAGAACGACACACAGGGCAATACAGTCTGTAGGTGCATTTCTGACATTATCGTGGTGGTAGTACCACTCTCTTGGGAGTGTCTGATGTCGATGCTTGTGGTCGTTTGTATCCTGAAAACAGGAATTGTATTGAGTTACATGCCACTTTAAGTCACGGCAGATTTCTCTGCGTGAAATTCGGACTGTTCTTTCCGGGAGAGTATGTAGCCACAAGTGCAGTGCCTACCCATTATTTTTTTTTCCTGGCGCCAACTGTGTTTGTTTCCCTATCACAGTGGCTTTTTTCTACAGAATGTTACCAAGGACAACTCTTTTCTTGCAGTGGGTTCTTTTATGTGTGCTGAATAATTATGTATAAAACACGGGACCTCGGTTTATCGTCTCATCCAAAAGACTAGCACCCAGACCACCACTCACGGTCTAGCGGATGGGGGAAAAGTTTTTTGCCCAAACGGGGATCGAACCACCACACAATTTGATCCTGGACTTTTCGCTTTCTAGGTAGGTGATTTCCCTCAGACCACCGATCTACTGTGAGTGATTTCTATGTGCATCAAAGCCACAGAACAATGGCGCCTTAAAAGGGAATAAAACCAATAGGGAGACGCAAGGCAAGGAAGTTTTCTTTATTCAAAGGATAATCGATAGTCGCTGATGTCCTCTTTTTTTTTTTTTTTTTGAATATCCAATCTCTAAGTGAGTGAATGAGAAAGAGAGAGAGAGAGAGAGAGAGAGAGAGAGAGAGAGAGAGAGAGAGAGAGAGAGAGAGAGAGAGAGAGAGAGAGAGAGAGAGAGAGAGAGAGAAACTCGAACTCGAATATTTAATGAGGGTAAAATGGATAAGCCAGAGGCTTCTTTACACCAGGCCCTCAGAAACCAGAGAGAGAGAGAGAGAGAGAGAGAGAGAGAGAGAGAGAGAGAGAGAGAGAGAGAGAGAGAGAGAGAGAGAGAGAGAGAGAGAGATTGACTCGTAATGCTAGATTATTTTTTAGGAATGAAGAATAAAAAAAGAAGAAGAAGAAAAACAAACGACGACAGCATGTGTGTGTGTGGTGTGTTGTGAGTGTGTGTGGTGTGTGTGTGTGTGTGTGTGTGGTGTGTGGTGTGATGTGTGTGTAGAGAGAGAGAGAGAGAGAGAGAGAGAGAGAGAGAGAGAGAGAGAGAGAGAGAGAGAGAGGAGGACTCTATTTTTTGATTATTTTTAGGAATGAATATAAAAGAAGAAAACGAGAAACAAACAAACAATCAAACAACCAAACAAACAAATTTTTATTCCCAAACGTATTTTTTAGAGGTAAGGAAGACGAAGAACAATAGTAAATCAAGCAAAACAGATAAAAAAAAGAAATAAAATCTCATCACAAACGTTTTTCTTTTCAAGAGAAGCTTTAAGCAAAAAAGCCTGTTCTCAGATCCTACTCCCACGTGCTTCGCAGATCAAGTGACAGCAATCAGTAAATCAGGGGATAATGATCCCTTTGGGTATCGACAGAACAACAGTCAAACAAAGCAATGACAATAGAAAGGTTTTTTGCTTTATCTCTCTTCTGCTTTTTGCGCTTCAATTTTAAACAAAGCAAATAAAAAAATTAAAAAAACACAAAAAAGAGAGAGACGAGAGTAAAAGGAAGAAAGAAAGAGATTAGGAAAAGGCGTATGGTGAGGAGGAGGAGGAGGAGGAGAGGAGGAGGAGGAGATAAAAAAAACAAAGATAAAGGAAAGTGCTCTTCTATTTTGGAAGTAAAAGCACGGCAAAAAAACAAACAAACAAACCTAACCGTCAGTTGATGAAAGGTGAAATAAAACGTAGTGATTTACAATCTTCACACCCAGTGATGTAATTGGGGTGGTGGAAAGGGGAAAATGTTTCAGAGAGGGGATAGTGGGGAGGGGCGAATGGACATCAAAGGCAGCTGCAACGAGAGTACGCGCGCACGCATGCACACACACACACACACACACACACACACACACACACACACACACACACACACAACACACACACACACACACACACACACACACAACACACACACACACACACACACTCTCACACACTCACAACGTGCGGTGCATGCACTCACACACACATGGACGCACGCACGCACACACACACACCGCGCGCACGCACACACACTAACACATACACACACACGCACACACACACTCACACTCACATACACACACACCACGTACGCACACACACACACGCAGCACACACGCACACATGCACCACGCACGCACACACACACATACACACACACACACACAACCACACACACACACCACAACACACACACACACACACACACACACACACACACACACAACACACACACACACAACACACACACACACACACACACACACACACGACACACTCACACACACACACACACCCATAAGTCTGGATGAGACTGTAAACATGAGCGCAATAGAACATTTTTGCGCACACATAAAAACCCATTCTGCTTTTTTTGTTGTTGAAAATGGTAGGCCATTGCGAAAGCACACCGAAGTCGTATTTAGACATCATCCCCGAAGTGGAAATGCGGCTTTCTTAACTAATGGTGGGCAAAACGGTCGCATACACAAAATACACCACGATTGGTAAACTTTAGAGCTCTAGCCGAGTAACGAAAAAAAATACAAGGAAAATAGTTTTAAAAAATACAAGGAAAATAATACAAAAAAAGATCTATGAAGAAGCAGGCATAGGTTTTTGTATAATGTGCATCAGGACAGCATGAACACAAGGTTTTCGGACACCATTAGTTTTCTCCGTGGCAGGAGCGCTACAAAGTAGAATATTGTGTTTAATAAAGAACGCTTCGTTGCATAATGACGATAGTCGAGTCCTATTTTTGAAATCGGATCAGGACGCTTAGTCGTTCGTTTCTCAAAAATAGACGTTGAAGTGCTCGTTATGTCTCTGTACTGTTTTTAGGCTGTAGAATAACGGCAACATGTGAGATGAAAGGAGGTGAGAGAGAGAGAGAGAGAGAGAGAGAGAGAGAGAGAGAGAGAGAGAAGAGGAGAGAGAGAGGGGGGGGGGTGTTATTCATTCTTGTATTTCGAGGATAATGGAACAAGCAACCATGTGCTTTTTTACATCCAGCCCCGTGTGTATGCAGTTTTTTGTACATGTAATTTTGTCATTCGTTCGTTTCGTTCATTCGTTCGTTCGTGAGGAGAGAGAGAGAGAGAGAGAGAGAGAGAGAGAGAGAGAGAGAGGAGAGAGAGAGAGAGAGAGAGAGAGAGAGAGAGAGAGAGGCAGAAGAAGAAGAGAATGTTACAGTGTTTTTTTTAGGAATGAAAAAGAAAATGAAGGAGGTTAAGAAGAAAGAGAAGGAAAAGGTTACAAAAAGAGACACAAGGGAAAAAAAAAGAATTCTTTTCAAAAACTGTCTTAGAAAAGCTTGAAGAAAAGTTTATTCCCAAACCGTTCTATGTGGTGTTGAGAATGAATAATATCTAGGGGGGAAATCCAGATGAAAGGACCCCCTCTGGTGACTGGAGAACTGCGGTCAGACAGAACTTTGGCAATGAAACGCTCCTGTCTGACGTTTGACCTGTAGCTTAACTGCTGAATAAAAATCTCTCTCTCTCTCTCTCTCTCTCTCTCTCTCTCTCTCTCTCTCTCTCTCTCTCTCTCTCTCTCTCTCTCTCTCTCTCTCTCTCCTCTCTCTCTCTCTCTCTCTCTCTCTCTCTCTCTCTCTCTCTGGGGACAGATAGCCTAGTGGTCAGAACATTGCGTTGGCAATTAATTTGACGACCCAGGTTCGAGTCCGGTCGAAGAGATTTTTCTCCTGGAGTTAACATCAGTGGTGACTCCACTCTCCCCAAAAGTCCTTCGGATGAGACTTTAAACCGAGGCCCCGTGTGCGAACGCACGCAGAACACCTTGCGCACACGTTAAATCCTGTTCCGCTTTTCGTAAGAGTAGGCCATCGTGTGCCGGTGGGAACAGATGACATTTACAAGAATGCATACACACGGGGACTGGATGAAAAAGAGCACACGTACAAGAGTGCTTATTCCATTATCCTCGATATAAAAGAATAAATCAAATCAAATCAATCAAAATTTACTTCTCTTCATATTCTCTTCATTCTCTCTCTCTCTCTCTCTCTTCTCTCTCTCTCTCTCCTCTCTCTCTCTCCTCGTCTCTTCTGTCTTCTTCTGTCTTCTGCTCTGTCTGTCTGTCTGTCTGTCTGTCTGTCTGTCTTCTCGTCTCTCTTCTCTTCTCTCTCTCTCTCTCTCTCTCTCTCTCTCTCTCTCCTCTCTCTCTCTCCCTCTCTCTCCTCTCTCTCTCTAACCCTGTCTCCCTCTCAGAGTTAGGCCAAAGACAACTTGTGGAAAGAGACACTGTGCAGACAATGGGCGCTGGTATAAAGATGGGATCACTTCAGACAGGTCGGGCTTTCTGCTATAATGCTTCTGCTGCTCGCGTGTTCCAAGATTCAACCGCTCCTTCTCACGACATTCAAGCCTTTAGCTGCTATGGGCATTGTTTTGTGTCAGAAGACTTTTTTTGAAAACTTTGAAAGAGTGGTAATGTTGTGTGAGGCAAAAAAAGAGAAAGTGTGTGTGTGTGTGTGTGTCTTCGTTTTCAACGTCTATCCACTAAAAAGTGTGCAACCTGGGTTATGTCAGTCTCTCCACTTTAGCTCTCATAGATACACGCGCGCCTTGAGTGCGGTAGGCACGCACGCACACATGCACATGTACACAATAACATACACTCATCAATATATTACTAATAGAACAACAGCAACAATAACGCAGACTCACACACACATATACACACATAGACACACTCAGAGACACACATACCTTCACAGACACGCATTTACAGACACGCATTCACAGAGACTCATAGACACTCACAGACACACAGACACACACACACAGACACACATAGACACACACACACACAACCCCCCCCTACACACACACACACACACCACACACACACACACACACACACACACACACACACACACACACACACACACACACACACACACACACACACACACAACACCCCCCCCCCCACACACACACACACGTGGGCACGAAAAATTACTGCGATGATATTTTGTTGTTGTTGATATTTTGTCTTTTTGTGCAGACAGCAATCGCTTAATCAAATTCTAAAGAGAATACCCCGCTC
>CM060327.1:59704069-59706569 GCA_030674155.1 Stramonita haemastoma | reverse complement strand
GGGATAGATCAAGTTTACAGAATGTTTATCAACCTTTGATGCACCGCTATCAGTCATGGCAGATTTCACTGCGTATAAATTTGGTCGCTCTGCCCCTTTGAAAGTACGTCGCCACAAGAGCAGTGCCACCCATTGTTAGTTGTTTTTTCTTTTACTGTTTGCACGTTATGTCTGTTTCCTTGTCAGAATACCCGTTTTCTTTTTTTTTATACAGAACTTTTCCAAGAGCGACTCTCTTGTTGCCGTGGGTTCTTTTACGGGCACCGAATGCGTGTTGCATACAGATGTCTTCGGTTTATCACGTTATCCGAAGGACTAGCAGCCAGACCATGCACCACTCAAGGTCTAGTGGATGAGCGAAAGGTGGTGGGCTCAAACGGAGCATTAACTCGTTCTTTTCGCTTTCTAGGCGGGTAGGCGGGTGTATTACATCTCTGGACCAAGAACCACACAAGGTTTTGGCTTTATGATTAATTTGCAAAGATGTGCCCAGTTTTTCTCTATTCATGTAAAAGAGTACATGAGTGCTTATTCCATTATCCCCGAAATAAAAGAATACATAGATAAGTAAAGAGAATACATAAACACACACAGCTCACACCCCCACGAACACACTCATACACACACACACTTACACACACACACCACACACACACACACACACACACACACACACACACACACACACACACACACACACACACACACACACACACACACACACACACACACACACACACACACACACACACACTTTCCTTAAAACTGGAACACAGAACTCTCACCACCCCCCTAAGTGTCTTATGTTTTCTCAGACAGTACATAGAGAGAGAGCAATTATCCGGTTTTGCCTCTTCCCGCTACAAGAAAGGGAGAAGACCCAGACCACACTCGCTCAGGGACTACATGTATACATACATTGGTGGGAGTGAGGCAGTGTTTTCCACTTCAGAGTTTGCAGACGCGGTGATCCAACTAACGAGGCATTATACGTGCCCGCCAAAAAGCAAATCAAGTGAAAACGTTTGTCAATTTGTTGTCATGATGACTCGAAGCTCTACTTATTGAGTCAGTACTCGTCCTTATCGAGTTGAAGAATGTTGGGTTTTATAAAATTTAGTTTTGTTGTTTCAGTTTTTTATTTATTATTTATTTTTTTACATAGTTTGGTGGTTTTTGTTTTGTTCTTTGGCAAATAGCTTAGCTTGGATATTTGGATCTGTCTGTCTGTGTGTGTCTGTCTCTCTGTCTCTGTCTGTCTGTCTCTGTCTCTCTGTGTCTGTATGTGTCTCTTTCTCTCTCTCTCTGTCTCTGTGTGTGTGTCTCTCTCTGTCTCTGTGTCTCTCTGTCTGTCTGTCTTTGTCTCTCCCTCTCTCTCTTTCTTTTTCTCTCTCTCTCTCTCCGATATGATAATATATATATATATATATATATATATATATATATATATATATATATCAATCATATTTAACACGAGGACAACCCTGATGTGGCCTCTGACCCAGTTTGACTGTAATCAAATCAACGTCAGCATCCTTATACAGGTCCCTCTCAGCACTCGTCAGCAAATGATGTAACCTCCGTTCTGGCGCCGTTGTGGTCACCATGGCAATAAAACGGAACGAATTGGGAAGATCTCCTATAAGGTGTTAGGGTCTGGGGAGCGGTAGGTGAGACAATCTAATAGACGATGACTGCTGAAAGCATTACACTTACCAACGTTATTGGAGTGAAACCGCCACTCTTTTTAGCATGGTAGAGGTTATGTTTGTTCATCTTTTAAAGTACTACGTTCACTTGTTTCACTTACTTCACTTTCGAGTGCCTTTTAAAGTACGATATTAACGTTTACACTTCCTTCGCTTTCAAGTGATTTTTTTTTTAAGTACTCTTAACTTTTACACTTTGTACACTTTCAAGTAATGTTTTAAAGTATTACTATCTTCACTTGTTGCACTGCCTTCATTTTCAAGTGTTCTTTTAAAGTGCTACTATCTTCACTTATTGCACTGCCTTTATTTTGAAGTGTTCTTTTAAAGTGCTACTATCTTCACTTATTGCACTTCCTTCACTGTTAAGTGTTCTTTTAAAGTGCTACTATCTTCGCTTATTGCACTTCCTTCACTTTTAAGTGTTCTTTTAAAGTGCTACTATCTTCACTTGTTGCGGTTCCTTCACTTTTAAGTGTTCTTTTAAAATGCTACTATCTTCACTTATTGCAGTTCCTTCACTTTTAAGTGTTCTTTGAAAGTGCTACTATCTTCGCTTGTTGCACTGCTCTCCTGCAAAGAGCTAGTTGCTTTAGTTATGTTGACATAAGTGCTGGTCTGTAGTTACACCAAACATTACAATAATTTTGTAGATGTGTATCCGATTTTGCAATGATTGTGCTTGTTAATTAATGTGATATCAATATTGTACCGCTTTTCTCTCTCTCTCTCTCTCTCTCTCTCTCTCTCTCTCTCTCTCTCTCTCTCTCTCTCTCTCTCTCTCTCTCTCT
>CM060327.1:59694069-59696569 GCA_030674155.1 Stramonita haemastoma | reverse complement strand
CTAGGAAGATGGCTTGATGAAAAAAAAGCAGATTTATTGCTTACTTAATGTACCATCTAGAAATATAATTTTGACTTGACTTGACTTTCGTGGAGTGAAATTACACCACAGGCACCGGAAAGAAGATGGACAGAGAAAGGCACAGGGTCGGCAGATAATGGCAGCTGTGTGTGTGTGTGGTGGATGCGTGGGCATTCTGGTGCGCGTATGAGGGTGATTTGACATCCATGGTGAGTCCATGACTGGTGGAGGTATTGCTAAATTGTGGGTGCTTTTAGAATTGTGATGGGTGCGTTCTGATCTTCGGCTACTGTCTTGTGGGTATTTGTGTCCTTGTGACATTAATATGTTTACATGTTTACCGTTTTAATGTATGGCTTGTACCCGCTTGAATTTCTCTTTTTATGAGATAATAACGTGTTTTTTAATTCGAATTTGAATTTGAGCGACCTTGCCGATTTTCTTAAGTTGCCATTGAAGATGAAACTTGGAACTTGCACCACACATTACGAGTTGTTTGAAAAACAAAAGTTATCGACGTATGCAAAGACACTTTTAAGAGAAATAAGTCGATTAACATTCATACACGTAGCCTTTGGCGGGGAATCTTAAAGGCCAAATGGTGAAAGACGATACAGCAATTGCCGCTTACATCAGATTCACTAAAATAAAAAGTGAAAAGTGCACGTAAAGGAACTTGTCATTTTTTGGGTAAAGTTTTGAAATAAACCCGTATGCTCTTACATTTATATTTTGTTGTCAGAACTGCTTTCCTCAGCTCAAAGTTGCTACCTACTACAGACACATTTATACCGGATAGAAACAAAAAAAACATATTCAGAAGAATCGATAAAACTGTCTACTTTGTGAGGTAATCTTCTTCTTCTTCTTCTTCTTCTTCTTCTTCTTCTTCTTCTTCTTCTTCTTCTTCTTCTTCTTCTTCTTCTTCTTCTTCTTCTTCTTCTCCTCCTCCTTCTTCTTCTTCTTCTTCTTCTTCTTCTTCTTCTTGTTCTTCTTCTTCTTCTTCTTCTTCTTCTTCTTCTTCTTCTTCTTCTTTCTTCTTCTTCTTCTTCTTCTCCTTCTTCGTCATTGGATGCTCAGACAGCAACTATTGTTGTCTTGTTATATGAGTGAATATGTGTTGCGCTGCCGTTAAGCGCCTAACAAGTCAGGCCCAGCACATCCGACTTTAGTAAGGGAGACAATTAAAAAAAATCTTTCTGGAAAAAAGGCAGGAGAATGGACCAAAGAAGACAGAAAATAGACAAGAAGTTGGTGACAAGATGAAACGGAAGAAGGCAGAAACAGAGGGATAGAAAGGAGGGAATTCTCGGCACAACCTTTCCATTGTTGTTGAGGTAGTATTATGTAGTCCTAGCGGAGTTTGCCATTCCGTGCAGAAGACATCCCGTCTCAACACTTTTGCCCAGCAAGTAGGCCTGAAAATCAGCCAGAAGAAGACAGAGGTGATGATGCTAAACGTTCAGAATCCCTCTCCTGTCACAGTGAACGGAGAAGATCTGCCAACAACTGAAGAGTTCACATACCTTGGGAGTATTGTCAGGCATGATGGCGGAGCAAGCAGTGACATCAAAAACCGCATCAACAAAGCAAGAGCTGCTTATAGAAATCTGAACAATGTGTGGAAGTCATCCCAATACAGCACAAAGACCAAACTAAGACTGTATCAGAGCTGCGTACTTTCCACCCTCCTGTATGGCGCAGAATGCTGGAGGATGACTGAGAATGACATTAACAAACTGTCTACATTCCACACGAAGAATCTCAGGAGAATACTGCGCATCTTCTGGCCTGAGACCATCTCCAACCAAGAACTCCTGGCCCGCTGCGACCAAGAAAATATAGATACCATCATTATGCAAAGACGATGGAGATGGATAGGACACATCAGCCGACGGGAACAAGGGAACATCGCCCGAACAGCCCTCCACTGGACACCAGACGGAAAACGCAGGCGAGGACGACCCAAGAACACCTGGCGTCGGACAATAGAAACAGAGCTGAAGACCCTCCAACACTCCTGGGGAACCATTCAGAAACTGGCCCAAGACAGACAGGAGTGGAGAACCTTTGTTGCTGCCCTACATGCCAAGAAGGCATAAAAAGGCTTTGGATTGGATTGGACTAGCGGAGTTTGCCGATGAAGGACTGTGGTCTCCAGTCATCTTGGGCGCCGAGGGCCACCCTTAAAAATGTATGTTTGTCCGTCGTGTTCGACGATGACCTCGAAAACAGCAGAGAAGGCAGCTGCTGTTTCGGAAACTGAGCACAAATTATAGTGGAGATGCCTTGCCCACAGTGCACCCCCACTCTCTCGGCCAAGTTAGGCATAAGGACAGTCAGAGTTGGAGATGTTCTCCAAAGGCCAACTAGCCCCCAGGGCTGCAGCACACAAGAACTGTGCAAGTCAAGCCTCCTAGTCAGAGAGTCATAGTCGATCACTGAAGACTAAGCTGTAAAGTGGAATTCCGACCCTAAA
>CM060327.1:59672737-59686469 GCA_030674155.1 Stramonita haemastoma | reverse complement strand
AGATTTCCCCCCAAAGGGTCAACTAGCCCTTGCTGCAGCACATAGATGTGCAAGTCAAGCCTCCTAGTCAGAGTCATAGTCGATCACTGAAGACTAAGCTGTAAAGTGGAATTCCGACCCTAAAAATAGTACACTCCTAAAGCAACACAGCTAGACTCCACGCAAGCACAACAGTGCTACGCAAATGCCTGAGCTGAAGCATTGGAATCGTTCGAATGATGTACATGTTCAACACGAGTGTGGACTGCTGTTCCATTTGGAAACTTTCCAGAGGGTGGGGATGCTACTCATAATGACAGGCCCCCCGGCATCCTTACGGAGGAAGATCGGCAATTAATCTGAAACTCTTGCACGTCACGTATCATTCTCTGTGCCTGTGAAACGCACGGATTGAACTGGTGTTGGAAAACCCCGGGTGGGGGGAGACCAGACATTTCCAGGTGATATATATGCACCAGAATACCCGACCTCCCTTGCCCGCACTCTACTCTACCTTGCTCTACTCCCTGCATCGTCAGCAAACAAACATCGGCACAGACAGCGAGGCGAGCAGGCCTGTAACGATCGTTATCACAATATCCAAAACATCATTACTCTCCTCCACCCAGTTATCTGGCACATCGGGTCTAACGAGTACAGACACAAATTCTCGTCAAAGGGAGCAAAAAAAAAAAAGAACCCAAAGAAAAAATGGGGTTCGCTGATTTGTCTGGGATGAGGTTTTTGAGTGTTCTGCTGCCACTCGCTTGTTTCTTGTCTCTCGAAGTGTTCAGGCTGTAGACAGACAGACACGCAGACAGACAGACAGACAGACAGAAACTCCAGCATCCAGCATCAGTCAGCAAGCCAGTATTGATCACTGCATCAGCGAGTTTACAATTCGTGGCAGCCTGCCTCCACGTCCGCAAACACACTCTCTCAAGTTTGTCAGAGTGTACAAGAATTGCTGGAGACTTCTTCAGTGTGTGTGTGAGTGGAACCCAGAGCTTTTCTAGTGATTTTCCTTTACTCCTGAAGTGATTCGAAATTCACATTCTTGAATGGGGTTTTCTTTAACGGTTCTGTCGTGTTCTGAAAAGGAGAAAGAGAGAAATACACCCTTTAAAAAAAAACAACCCCAGACAGCAGAAAGTCATTAGAGAAAAAGACGCCTTTCCAAGAAAGTGTTTCGGTTTCTAACTTCTTACAATTTTAAAGAAAGCATGGTTTGGGGGAGGGGAGACAGGGAGGAGGTAAAGTGTCGCGCGCATTCAAATCTTGTTTTTTAAGATCCCCTCCTCTTTCTGCCAATGGCATTCTGATATCGATTAGTTGTAGGTCACTAAACAGGCCCTGTGACAAGTCTCCTTACTTTTGTGGCCAGAATGATGTAACCGGGTCTGCTTTTTTCCATGGCGTTGTTTTGTTGTCGATATTGGGCTTTAACGCTCTGGGCTACCTCAGATCGGGGAGATGGTGTGTGTGTGTGTGTGTGTGTGTGTGTGTGTGTGTGTGTGTGTGTGTGTGTGTGTGTGTGTGTGTATGTGTATGTGTGCGTGTGCGTGCATGTGTGCGTCCGTGCGTGTGTGTATATCTGTTTGTGTGTGTATGTCTGTATATATATATATATGTGTGTGTGTGTGTGTGAGTGTGTGTGTGTGTGTGTGTGTGTGTGTGTGTGTGTGTGTGTCTGTCTGTCTGTATATATGTATGTATGTATGTATGTATGTATGTATGTATGTATGTATGTATGTATGTATGTATGTATGTTTGTATGTTTGTATACACGTATGTATGTATGTATGTATGTATGTATGTATGTATGTATGTATGTATGTATGTATGTATGTATGTATGTATGTATGTATGTTTGTATGCATGTATGTTGATGGTGGTGGTGGTGTGTGTTTGTGTGTGTGTGTGTGTGTGTGTGTGTGTGTGTGGAGGGGAGGGGGTTCCCTTACATTCCATTACATGATTGCATTGTAGAATGAGATGTGAGAACATCCACGCTTCCACATCCGTGATACTAGTTTTGTTTAATCTTATGAACAGACCCCCCCCTCCCTCCTACCCCCTGGGTTCTGAGAATAAAAGTATGAAAGTCTTCGACTTTGTAGGAAATGGACAAGGTAAAATTCCCGATGTGTCCTCTATGGTTCAGCGGGACTGTAAACAACAAGAATGAATTGGATAGGGGAAGTCCTTGACACACCGCACTGAAGATCTGTTCGCCAAATTCTTCCATTCATGATCAGGGATTTTTGTGTTTTTATTCCAAATAGCCTGCATTTCTGCACAATGTTTGCCTGTCTCTATTTTAAACCATGTTGTCATTTAACCTCTACTACTACACTTTTATCATGCTGACAATCAACACACGTTTGTCATTTTGCCAACAACGTTCAGATCGAACCTTATATTCTGATATCAGATGACGCGGATTTTTTTTTTTGAGGTCACAGAAAGAAAACACACACACACACACACACACACACACACACACACACACACACACACACACACACACACACAAACACGCGCGCGCGCACACACACACACGCACACACACACACCACACACACACGCACGCACACAACACACACACACACACACACACACACACACACACACACACACACACACACACACCTCTCCAAATGTCGCAGCTCGGGTCTGTGTCCTCATTTCAGGGCCCTAGTGATGTCACGCAGACACTGATGACGTCAGTGTAGGTTGCCAGGGCAACTGAGTGGGATGACTTATGCTGGTCCCACGTTGTGTCGTTGAGGGGGTCAGAATGTGTGTGTGTGTGTGTGTGTGTGTGTGTGTGTGTGTGTGTGTGTGTGTGTGTGTGTGTGTGTGTGTTGTGTAGTGTTGTGTTGTGTTGTGTTGTGTTGTGTTGTATGTGTTGTGTTGTGTGTGTTGTGCTTTTTTGTGTTGTGTGTTGTGTTGTGTTGTTGTTGTGTGTTTGTGTGTTGTGTTGTGGTGTGGTGTGGCATGTGTTTGTGTGTGGTGTGTTGTGTTGTGCTGTGTTGTGTTGTGGTGTGCTGTGTTGTGGTGTGGTGTGTGTGTGTTGTGGTGTGGTGTGGTGTGGTGTGGTGTGTTGTGGTGTGGTGTGGCGTGGTGTGGTGTGTGTTTGTGTGTGTTTGTGTGTGTTTGTGTGTGTGTGTTGTGTTGTAGTATGGTGTTGGTGTGTGTTTGTGTGTGTGTGTTTGTCAATTGCTTTATTATGTTGATGTGTGTTGTGTTGTGCTGTGTTTTTGTGTGTGTGTGTGTGTGTGTGTGTGTGTGTGTGTGTGTGTGTGTGTGGTGTGTGTGTGTGTGAATTGTTGTGTGTTGTGTGGATGTGTGTGTTGTGTTGTGTTGTTGTGTGTGTATGATTGTGTGTGTGTGAGTGTGAGTGTGTGTGTGTGTGTGTGTGTGTGTGTGAGTGTGTGAGAGAGAGAGAGAGAGAGAGAGAGTAGAGAGAGAGAGAGTATGAGAGGATGAGAGAGAGAGAGGAGAGAGAGAGAGAGGAGAGAGTGAGTGTGTGAGTGTGAGTGTGTGTGTATTGTTGTTGTCTTCGATTTTACGCCTGTTCACTCTCAGTGATATTAGACGATAATGTGTGTGTGTTATATGTGTGTGTGTGTCAGAGTGTGTTTGTGTGTGTGTGTGTGTGTGCGCGTGCGTGTGTGCGTACGTAAGCGCGTGTGGTTTTGTGTGTGTTGTGTGTGTGTCAGTGTGTGTGCGTGCGTGCGTGTGTGTGTGTCGTGTGTGTGTGTGTTGTGTGTGTGCGTGCGTGCGTGCGCGTGTGTTTGCTGGAAGACAGGAGATGTGACTGATGCTGACGGGGCATATGTTTTTTTGTCCTGGAGGTGTGGTGAAGATGTGGAAGAGATCAAAGAATGCGATGGAAGATGTGAGGAAGTTCACATTAGCCGCTTAATATTATTAAAAATGAGAGAGAGAGAGAGAGAGAGGAGAGAGAGAGAGGGGGGGGGGGGGGGTAGGGAGAGAGAGACATGGGAGAGAGGGAGAGAGAGAGATAGGGGGGAGGGAGAGAGAGACAGAAGAGGAGAGAGAGGGAGAGAGAGAGAGGGAGAGAGAGAGAGGGAGAGAGAGGAGGAGGAGAGAGAGATGAGAGAGAGGAGAGAGAGAGAGAGAGAGAGGAGAGAGGGAGAGAGAGAGAGAGAGGAGAGATGGGGGGGAACAGAGAGATAGAGTGGCGCACGCGCACACACACACACACACACACACACACACACACACACACACACACACACACACACACACACACACACACACACACACACACACACACACACACACACACAGTGTGATTGAGAGAGAGTCAGAGACAGACAGAGACAGACAGACAGACAGACAGACAGACAGACAGAATGCTAGGCAGACAGTCAGACGGACAGAGAGAAAGAAAGGTTGTTTTGCCAACAAGAAGAAAAGCGGCATAATCCCCCACATTGATTCCTCTGGAAATGTGTGATCTTTGTGCGGGAGACAGGGACAAACGATGAGGCCTGAGGAGATAGGGGAGAGAGAGAGAGAAGAGAGAGGAGAGAGAGAGAGAGAGAGAGAGAGAGAGAGAGAGAGAGAGAGAGAGAGAGAGAGAGAGAGAGAGAGAGAGGAGAGAGAGAGGACACACACGCACACGAACGCACGCACGCACACACACACACACACACACGCACGCTCGCACACACACACACACACACACACACACACACACACCACACACACACACACACACACACACACACACACACACAACACACACACACACACACACACACACGAGGTGTGTGTGTTGGGGGGGGGGGGGAGAGTCCAGCGGTGACTACATTGGTTGGAAGTTGCTTTGGTGGTTGTGATGTTTGTGATGGTGGTGGTGGTGGAAGTAGTAGTAGTAGTAGTAGTAGTAGTAGTAGTAGTAGTAGTAGTATTTGTAGTAGTAGTAGTAGTGTGTGTGTGGGTTGTTGCTTGTTCGTGTATTTGCATGTGTGTTTGTTCTGTGTGAGTGCGTGCGAGTGTGTGATGTTTGCGCGTGCGTGCATGTGTGTGTGTGCGTGTCGTTGTTTGTCATGGGTGGGAAGGGAGGCAGAGGAGTGAGAGAGTAGTGGTGCAGAGGGAGGAGAGAGAGAGAGAGAGAGAGAGAGAGAGAGAGAGAGAGAGAGAGAGAGAGGAGAGAAGAGCTCCAGTATGCAGAATGCAAACACCGGCATATTTATCTAGTAGATGCCTTGGGGCAAATTCCACAGAGATATTACGAGTCCATCACTTTGTGCTCATGTTATTCCATGTTAGTGCGCGACCTCACTGCTAGTCTGGGTAGATTGGAGAGAAAATCAAAATCATGATTGATATTTCGTGGGTGGTATAAAAAAAATCACTTTGTCCTCATGTTATTCCATGTTAGTGCGCGACCTAACTGCTAACCTGGGTATATCGGAGAAAAAAATCAAAATCATGATTTATATTTCTTGGGTGGTATCAAAAGTAAACATCGAGATTGTTTTTCCGTAGGTACTTTCACATTTCGCTGTCTGTCTTTCAATTTCTGTGTGTCTCTGTCTCTCTCTGTCTCTTCTCTCTCTGTTTTTGTCTATGTCTGTTTCTATCAGTCTCTGTCGCCGTCTGTCTGTCTGTCTGTTTGTCTGTCTGTCTCTCTCGACACACTACACCACACCACACCGCACCCAACACACGTACTCCACACACACACACACATACACACACACGCACACACACACCACACACACACAACCACACACACCACACACCACACACACACAAAACAAACATACCCCCCACACAACCTCCCACACACACACACACACACACACAAAACGAATCAATCCCTTTATTTTTTATTTATTAGGCTTGGTCATCCCGCCCCTCAGCGATCATGAATATTAATAACACGAGCAAGACAACTCTGCTTTTTTCCTTGTTTGGTTCTTTGTTGTTGTTGTTTGCCAAAAGTGCTTGCATGCTGCTGTATTTGCCGGGAACAAAGACAAGGCTGAAGGTTGTCTGTAGGCCCGTAACCTGAAGCCACTCGTCTTTTGTAGAACCAGCAGATCCAATCGATGTGATCTGCATATAGGAGACTGACAATGTCCATGATGTGTTGCTGTGGTAAAACCGCCCGTAGGAAGAATCACATCGGCTGTGAGTGTCATACAACACCCACAGGGAAAGAACCCTAGAAACTGTGCACGCACGCATGCACGCACGCACACATACACAGACACGCATACACGCACACACACTCACACACACACACACACACACATGCACGCACGCACGTACGCACAACTTATGTTTCCCTTAACCTATTTGGTCGTAGGGGAGCGAGGCGTCAAGACCTCAGCCTCTCAAGGGGCCGGCATATTCAATGCGGTGCCCATCTCCTCTCCCTCGCTGCTTTACTTTACCTGACTCTAAAGTGGGCAGGTACCATTTACGGCTGGGTGGACTGGGGAACTGTACTGAAGCCAAGGCGCTCAAACTGTCACCCATCCACTTGGTAACCACGCTCAGTGCTGCTTAACTTAAGCTTGGTTTAAGCGAGTGCTCTGACCACTGAGCTATCCTGTCCTCTACATATCCGAGACTACATAAAAGATTGTGATATTATGGTGTTTTATGAGTATGGCTGTGATCATTTTACCGATGAGAAGTCTTCCTTAGGACATAAAAGGGGGAAAAGGGTCAATCAAAGAGACGGTTAACAATCGTTACTACGTGCAGTAAAGGGGACATAACACATTTCCTAGCCCTTTAAAAAGCTTACATACATCTACTAGGCTATACCTTAGAAACCGACCCGAGGTTTATCAACAGTTACCAGATGGTGTGCTACACACATAACAATGTTACCTTCAGCTACATCATGGTAGCGTCTTCAAAGACGGGATGGGATGGCCTAGTGGTTACAACATTGCGCTCACAATCTGACGACCTGGATCCAAATCCCGTTCAAATGGATTTTTTCCCTCGGAGTTAACATCAGTGCTTACTCACATTCACCCCAGAAGTCCTTCGGATGAGACGTTAAACCGAGGCCCTGTATGCGCACGCACGTAGATCATCTTACGCACACGTTAAATTCTGTTCCGCTTTTCGAAAGAGTAGGCTATTGTGTGCCGTTTGGAAGGGATGACAAAACTGACAAAACTGCACACAAGCGGGGATTGGATGTAAAAAAAAAGCACATTTTATTCCATTATCCTCGATATAAAGGAATAAGAATGAATAAATGAATTAGGTAAATAATGAATAGATAAAAATAGATAACGAACTAAATAAATAACAAAGAAATTATATGAAACAAATCCTCGGCAGTTCGAGTGAGTCTACCTACAGAGAAGCAGAGAACCAACAGTTTTACGCAGAACTACTTGATTGATCTTGCCAAGGTAATGACGAACTGCCATGACAGATTTTATAGGGTCGTTTTCTCATGATTTTCCAAGTTTTGCTGGTTATCCTATCGGCAGCATGAAGAAGAGTTGACCTTGTGAGAAAACATGACTGCATGGTATTCCTCAGTTGATTGTGTGAGAAAACATGACTTCGTAGCATTTCTCTCTTGCACCCCTTTTCCCGAAAAAAAGGAACACAGACAAATCTCTAGCAGACACACAGACACAGGTAGAGAAAGAACTAAATAAAAACAACAACCGCACAATACACCTTCAAAAAGCAACCACTTTATTTGCCAGTATCCTGAAGGTTTGAAGAACAGGAAGGAGATAACAAGTGCGAAGCTCAAATCTAACCCTTCTTCAAACAGAAGGAAAGAAAAGGTTAAAACAACCTCGCTTCGTCAGCACACACGGGGAGTCTATCGATTCCCTTACGGCGGGGAAACAGGGAGACTTCACGTGTCTGTATGTCTCTCTGTCCGTCTGTCCGTCTGTCTCTCTCTTTCTGTCTCTCCGTCTGTCTGTCTCTCTGTCTCTCTCTCTCTGTCCGTCAGTCTCTCTGTGCTAGGAAGTATCCGCCGCTACAAGCAGAGAGCTCCGGTAAGCAAGCAGTATTGATTACAGCACAATGGCGGGTAAACACTCGTGGCAGCCTCCACGGCTCTGCACCTCAGCCCAGATGGCTGTTGACTGGGGGATCTCGGGCGCCGTGGATGAGGGATCCTCCTGTCCCTCAAGGGCTGGCTGTCTGATCTTCGCCCTCAAGCACTCTTCCACCACTGGGGGTCTGCCTTCCTCCTCAAGCGCTCGGCCTCCTCCTCCTCCTCCTCGTCGTCGTCGTCGTCGTCGTCGTCGTCGTCGTCGTCTCCTCCTCCTCCTCCTCCTCCTCCCTCCTCCTCCTTCTCCTCCTCCTTTTTCTCCTCCTCCTCTCGTCCTCCTCCTCCTCGTCCTACTCTTCCTCCTCCTCCTCGTCCTCCTCTTCCTCCTCCTCCTCCTCTTCCTCCTCCTCCTCTTCCTCCTCCTCCTCCTCCTCCTCGTCCTCCTTTCCTCCTCCTCCTCCTCCTCCTCTTCCTCCTCCTCCTCCTCCTCGTCCTCCTCCTCCTCCTCCTCCTCGTCGTCGTCGTCGTCGTCCTCCTCCTTCTTCTCTTCCTCCTCCTTCTCTTCCTCCTCCTCCTCCTCCTCGTCCTCCTCATCCTCCTCCTCTCTCGTCCTCCTCATCCTCCTCCTCCTCGTCGTCGTCGTCGTCCTCCTCCTCCTTCTCTCTTTCCTCCTCCTTCTCTTCCTCCTCCTTCTCTTCCTCCTCCTCCTCCTCCTTCTCCTCCTCTCGGTGGATGGAATGCTTGTCCTCATGCATAATGAAATGAAACACGCTGCCGCGGTGGTGGAGGGTGTGGGTGTTCTTCTGTGCCTGTTTTGGACAGTGTTGGGTGATTTTTTTTGTGTGTGGTGGTGGTGTGTGTGTGTGTGTGTTTTTTTGTGTAGACTTTGAGATGTTCTTGGATCGTGAAAGGCGTCAGTGTCCTGGAATGCTTTTGCTTTCTGTAATGTTGCATAAGTGTTAAAAGTTTTGTATAATGCTGGAGTGTTTCCACATGCAGACACAGAGAGACACAGACACACACAAAATCTGGAAACTTTCATCTGTTATATTAATAAAGTGATCATCAGCATGTTATGCAGCAGCAGCAGCAGCAGCGGCAGTAGTAGTAGTAGTAGTAGTAGTAGTAGTAGTAGTAGTAGTAGTAGTAGTGTAGTTAGTAGTAGTAGTAGTAGTAGTCGTCGTGTGTCGTCGTCGTCGTCGTCAGTCGTCGTCGTCGTCGTCGTCGTCGTCGTAGAAGTAGAAGTAGTCGTGTAGCAGTAGCAGTAGAGTAGTAGTAGTAGTAGTAGTAGTAGTAGAGTAGTAGTAGTAGTAGCGTTGTAGTAGTGTAGAGTAGTAGTAGTAGTAGTAGTAGTAGTAGTAGTAGTAGTAGAGTAGTAGAGTAGTAGTAGTAGATAGTGGTCGTAGTAGTAGTAGTAGTAGCAGCAGCAGCGAGTAGTAGTGGTGGTAGTAGTAGTAGTAGTAGTAGTAGTAGTAGTAGTAGTAGTAGTAGAGTAGTAGTAGTAGTAGTAGTAGTAGTAGTAGTAGTAGAGTAGTAGTAGTAGTAGTAGTAGAGTGTAGATTACGCTGACAAATTCACGAGAGAGAGAGAGAGAGAGGAGAGAGAGAGAGAGAGGAAGAGAGGAGGAGAGGAGGATGAGAGAGAGGAGAGAGAGAGGAGAGAGAGAGAGAGAGAGAGAGAGAGAGGAGAGAGAGGGGTGGGGATGACAGGTGTACATGCATGCAAATGTGTGAACAAGAGCGCATGTGCGCACATTTGGGCCCCCTCCCCCCCCCCCCCCCCACACACACACACACAATATGACACAGCAAACATGCGTAAAAGAATCTCCCACTCACTCCTTACGCTGCCAATAAATCACACAATTTTATCAAATAAACAAAAACTTAGGACCTCCAACCCCCCCCCCCCCCCAAACTTCTTAATAGCTTAAATTCAGACATGGTTAAGTGCCGAAATTAAAAAAACAACAAAAAACAACGAATGGCATATGCAGACTTTATTGTTGCTTGGCAACAAATTGCGTTACGTTATTGGTTGGAAAACAACAACAACAACAACAAATGCTGATGTTGACGAAGAATCGATGAAAGGCCGTTCCTTGATTTAACCTCGTTTTTCTGTGACATGTAACGGTTGTGACGTGCTGTCGGGGCAGGGAGGTGACAAGGCTTAAGGGGTAGTGTGTGTGTGTGTGTGTGTGTGTGTGTGTGTGTGTGGGTGTGGGTGTGTGTGCGCGTGCGCGTGCGTGCGTGTGTGTGTGTGTGGGTGAATGGGTGTATGTATGTTTGTGTGTGCGCGCGTTTGCTTTGCTCTCACGCGTGTGTGCGGACGTGAATGTGATAGTGGTTTTTTGTATGTGTGTGTGTTTGTGCATGTGTGCGCGCGTTTGGTTTGCGCTCACGCGTGTGTGCGGACGTGCATGTGATGGTGGTTTTTTGTATAATATATGTGTGTGTGTCCACGTACGCGCGCGCGCGCGCGTGTGTGTGTGCGTGCATTTGTGTGTGTGTTTGAGTATTTATATATCATCTAATGCAACTTTTACTACTACTACTACTACTACTACTACTACTACTATACTACTACTACTACTACTACTACTACTACTACTACTACTACTACCACTAGAGAGAGAGAGAGAGAGAGAGAGAGAGAGAGAGAGAGAGAGAGAGAGAGAGAGAGAGAGAGAGAGAGAGAGAGAGACAGAAGACAGACAGACAGACAGACAGACAGACAGACAGACAGACAGACAGACAGACAGACAGACAGACAGACAGACAGACAGACAGACAGACAGACAGACAGACAGACAGCAGACAGACAGACAGACAGACCGAAACAAAGAAACAGACGGAGAGACAGACAGACAGACACAAAAGGCAGGAGATGATAATTCGTTCCCGGAAGGCTATATTTTTACAGGGAGATGGGTGTCACCCTTAGAGAAAAGCTGTCGTGTTTTCATACCCTAAGGCATCAGCGAATTTTGAACTGGTGGGTTTTTATTTTTACAGGACTGGTCCTCACTAAGTGACTATGTTTCCAAGATAAACAGCGAAAACCGTTTAGTCCTGGAAACTTGGGAATACGTGGTCTGCGCTGGATTGTATCTTAAAAGAATCATGGAATATCCATACATACAGATACACACACACACAAACAGACACACACAGACACACGCACGCACTCGCACGCACACACACACACACACACACACACACACACACACACACACACACACACACACACACACACACACACAACACACACACGCGCGCGCGCGCGCGCGCGCGCGCGCGTGTGTGTGCTATGTGTGTGTGTCTTATTCTCTGTCACGTACATACATACACACATGCCCACATAGTCACACAGACAGAGCAATACAGACACATAGACAGACAGACAGACAGACAGACAGACAGACAGAAGAAGAGAAGAGAGAGAGAGAGAGGAGGAGAGAGAGAGAGAGAGAGAGAGAGAGAGAGAGAGAGAGAGAGAGGACAGACAGACAGACAGACAGACAGACAGACAGACAGACAGACAGACAGACAGACAGACAGACAGACAGAGACAGAGGCAGGCAGACAGACAGGCAGGCAGAACAATCACGCCCGAAAACCACTACATTTCACCGCAAATGAATCACAGGGCTTCTATTTGCTTTTGTTTTACTCATACCAGAATGGAACATCGAAAACTGCCCCTTTTCTCCCTCTGTCAGACCTTAAGGGAAGCATGGTTAGATGCTGAACATGAAAATAAAGCTTAGAGAGTTTATCGTTGCTTGGTAACAAATTGTGCTGTTGCAAACAAAAGAAAAAACAACAACAACAACAACACAAAAACCTCCTCTGTAGCGATGTTGAGCAAGGCTTGATGAAAGGACATCCTTTGTTTTAACCTTGATTTTGGATGCAGAGGGGGGGGGGGGTATTATGTTTTGATGTGGTCTGAGCAAGAAGGTGACAGGCAAGGGTTTCTGTCTGGGTGTGATGTGATGTGTGTGATGTGGTTTGGAGGGAGTGAATGGTGTGGATGTGTGTGATGTGGTGTGATGTGATGTGTGATGTAGTGTGGTGTCAAGTCAAGTCAAATTTTTATTTCCAGATGGTACATTGAATAAGTATCGATTTGCTTTTTTTTCATCACGCTCTATCTAGAAAAAAGAGAGAAATAAAATTATATGTGTGTGTGTTTGTGTGTGCATGTTTGTGAGTGAGTGTGATTCTGTGTGTTTGTGTGTGCCTCTGTGTGTGTGTGTGGTGGTGTGCGTGCGTGCGTGTGGTGGTGTGTGTGGTCGGGCAGGCATAACAAAGACAGAAAGAGAAAAACGGACAAAGACACACACACACACACACAACACACACACACTACACACACACACACACACACACACACACACACACACACACACACACACACAACACACTACACACAACACACACACTTACACAGACACACACACACACACTACACAACACACTTCTACACACAGACACACACACACACAGACACACACACACACACACACACACACACACACACCATACATAAGTAGGCGTGCTTTACAAGCCTGGAGGAGGTGCCTTAACCACTTACATTAATGGCTGTCGTCCCCCATCCGAGACCTTGATGCTCTACAGCCTGAAGCATATCGCAGTGGATTGTTTGTTCAACGGTTGTGTTTGGTTTGGTTGTAATCAATCCCAGCGGAGCCATCCATTTAGAGACTGTACCATCAAGTATAACCATCGCCTGCGGAATCGTTACTTCACTAAGTGACCGTGTTTGGAAAAAAAACAACCCAACCCCACATCATTTTAGTTTTAAAAGCCGGGAAGATTTATCTGTAGGCTGTGTTGGATGTAATGATTATTGTCGTAGTAATCAAATCAAATCAAAATCAAATTCTTTTTATTTCGAGGATAATGAATGTGCCTTTTTGCGTAATCAAATATTTTTTTTTATTTCGAGGATAATGGATTTTGTTTTTACATCCAGTCCCCGCCCTAATCAGGGATTACATCAATTGAAGAAACACCTCCAACCAACAACAAGAATAAACCAAATAACAAGACCAAGAGATAGAGAAGAGGCAAGCAAGGCATGAAGAATAGAAACCGGACAGAAAAAGACAGACAAAAACTTACTCGCTAATGTATGTAAGAGTCGGCCATTGTGTGCCGGTGGGAACAATGACAAGATCGACAAAACTGCATACACACGGGGACTGGATGTAAAAAAAGTTTACGAGTGCTTATTCCATTATCCTCGATATAAAAGAATAAAAAAAAAAGTCTGCTTCAGTGCACTTGCGGTCTATCATGACCCGTGGATGAAATCACTGCCATCATGCAGTATTTGATATTTTCCCCCATTTCCTGGTTGATTAGTTCATGTTATTATGAACTATTTGTTTTTTTTGTGACATTTTTCTATTAGTGGAACCAGACAGTGTTTATATTTGTTTTCTTTTGGTCCCGGTTTCATTTATTCTCGTCTTCATACGATATCGCTGCTCTCTTGAGAGGAAGTGGCGTGTGCGCATGCTCTGAGAAATTGCATCTCATTATGTGCAATGTCGCTGTCTTCTTTGGTTTGTTGAGTTGTGTGTGTGGTATGTGTGAGGGTGGGATGAGGATGGTGAGATGATTTGTATGATGAGGAGTAGAGAGAGAGAGAGAGAGAGAGAGAGAGAGAGAGAGAGAGAGAGGGAGG
>CM060327.1:59662737-59665237 GCA_030674155.1 Stramonita haemastoma | reverse complement strand
CTTTCCGCTTTCCTTTTTTGTTGTTGTTGTCATTGATGTTGCTGCAGTTGTTCATGTTGGTGTTTTACGTCATGCTCTTCTTCTCCTCGTTGCTTTGTGTTCTTTTTGTTGTTGGTGTTGTTCTTGTCCTGTTTCGTTTTCCTTGCTCTTCTTCTTCTTCTGGTTCTCATTGTTTTCTTCTTCTTTTTCGTCGCCGTTGTCGTCGTCGTCGTCCTCCTCCTCCTCTTTATCGTCGTCGTCGTCGTCATTTGTCGTCGTCGTCGTCGTCGTCGTCGTCATCGTGTCATCCTCTCCCCCTTTTTTTCCCCTTCTTTCCCCCTTTTCTTCCTCCCCGATCCGTGCTATGGTAAATTGTGTATGATGCGGGGCCTGAGTTTGTGGATTTTGTTTTGGGGGTGGGGTTTTGTTTTTGGGGTTTTGGGGAGTGGGGGATGTGGGGAGAGAGGGGAAAAAAAAAAAGAGAAAAAAAAAACAAAAAAAAAGGCAAAACAAAAAAAAAGGAAAACAAAAAAAGGAGGTTTGGAAACAAAACCAAGTAGGGGAAAAGAGAGGAAGGAAAGAAAAAAAGTTTGACGTTTTTAAAAAAAATGGACGAAATAGAAGAAATAAAAAAGAACGAAAAAGAATAAAAAATTTTTTTTTAAAAAAGGGAAAAAGAGAGAAAAAAGGAAAAAAAAAAAAGGTTAAAATAAATTTTAAAAAAAAAAAGTGGAGTTAAAAAAAAAAGGATAAAAAAAGGGAAGGGGGGGGAAAGATAAAAAGGCGGGGGGAAAAATAAAGAAGAAAAAACAAGAAAAAAAAAGGGAATGAAAGAAAAAATAAAAAGGGGCGACAAAAAAGAAAAGAAAAAGAAAAAAAAGAAGAGAAAGAAGAAAAAAGAAAAAAAAAAGAGAAAAAAAAAATTTAAAAAAAAAGAAGAAGAAGAAGAAGAAAAAAGAAAAAAAGAGAAGAAGAAAAGAAGAAAAAAAGAAAAAAAAAGAAGAAGAAGGAAAAGAAGAAAAAAGAAAGGGGAAAGGGGAAGGGGGAAAGAAAAGAAAGAAAAAAAGAAGAAAAGAAAAAAGAAGAGAAAAGAAGAAAAGAAGAAGAAGGGAAAAAAACAAAAAACCCCCAACAAAAACAAAAAAACAAACAAAAGAAAAAGAAAAACAGAAAAAGAAAAAAGAAGAAAGAAAAAGAAGGGGGGAGAAGGAAAAAAAAAGTACAAAAGAAAAAACAAAACAAGAAGAATAATTAAAGACAAAAGAAAAAAAAAAAAAAAATTTTTTTTTAACCATTTTTTTTCCCTTCAAGATTTCGAATGTTGAAAAAGGGTTTTTGGGGCTTTTGTTTTTTCCCCCCAAGTACTTGGGGTTGGGTTTTTTTAATTTACTTTCCCAAAAAAAGGGGGAAAGGGTGTTGTTTGTTTGGGGTGTTGTTTTTTTTGTTGTTGTGTGTTTTTTGTGGGGGGTGTGTGGTTGGGGCGGGCGGCGGGGAGTGCTTGGGGCTGGGCGGTGTGGTTTTATTTTATTTTCTTTTTTCTTTTTTCGGGGAAATGGTAAGCTTTATGTATTTTTTTTTTTTTTGTTCCCCGGTGTGATTTTTTTTTTTCCATACCACTCAAATGGCGTATTTTTCCAAATGGTGTACAAAAAAAAAAAAAAAAAAAAACCCCTCGTTAAAAAAAAAGAACAAAAAAAAGAATTCATTTCCTCCCCCAAAAAACCCTCCCTCCCCTCCCCCCCAAAAAAAGGAAAAGGGAAAAACCTTCCAGAACTCAGAAAAATTCCCTTTACCTTTTCCCCGCTGGCCCCTTTCTAAAACCCAATCTTTTTTCCCTTTTTCTTTTTTCTTCCCTTTTTCTTCTTCTTCTTCTTCTTCTTTTTCTTCTTCTTCTTCTTCTTTTTCCTTTTTTTTTTCTTCTTTTTTCTTTTTTCTTCTTTTTTTCTTCTTCTTCTTCTTTTCTTTTTCTTTTTCTTCTTTTTCCTTTCCCCTTTTTCTTTTTTTTTTCTTCTTCTTCTTTTTTCTTTCCCCTTCTTTTCTTTTCTTTTTCTTCTCCTCCCCCCCCCTCCCTCCTCCTCCTCCTCTTCTTCTTTTCTTCTTTTCTTTTTTCTTCTTCTTCTTCTTCTTCTTCTTTTCTTCTTGGTGGGGAAAAAAGAAGGACGGACAGACAGACGAAGACAGACAGCGACGACGGGGCAGGGATGTATACCCATTAAAGGGTTCCCCACTTACTTCCCCCGGTTTTGTGCCCTAGACCCCCGGACACAACTCCATAGTCTTGAGACTGCCCCATCCTACTTTGTGGCTTGAAAAATTTTTTGGGGGGTGTGTGGCCTTGGTTTTCATTGTGGTTTTGTGTGTGTGTTTTGGGGTTTGTGTGTGGTGTGGTTGTGTGTTGTGTGTTGTGTGTTGTGTTTGTGTTTGTGGTTTGGTGTGTGTGTGTGTGTGTGTGTGTGTGTGTGTTGTGTGTGTGTGTAAGTCCAAGCCCAAAATAACATTTATTTCCAGATGGTGTGTGTGT
>CM060327.1:59659936-59662637 GCA_030674155.1 Stramonita haemastoma | reverse complement strand
TTTAAGCAGAAGAGACAGGTCAGGAAATGGTATTGGATTCAGGATGAAGATAAGTCACAAGCTATGATTTCTGTCAGCAAGGTTTTCGGTATTTTGGTATACATTCCAATATCGATAAAGATCTGCTGGGATTCTAGGCAAACTCTTTCAGCCTCTACTTTCTCTATCTGTCTGTCTGTCTGTTTTTCTGTCTGTCTGTTTTTTCTGTCTGTCTGTCTGTCTGTCTGTCTGTCTGTCTGTCTGTCTCTATCTATCAATCTTCTTCTATCTATCATCTATCTATCTATCTATCTATCTATCTATCTATCTATCTATCTATCTATCTATCTACCTATCTATCTATCTATCTATCTCTCTATCTATCTATCTCTCTATCTATCACAAATGCGCGCGCGCGCACACACACACACACACACACACACACACACCACACATATATATATATTATAATATATATAATAGAGAAGAGAGAGAGAGAGAGAAGAGAGAGAGAGAGAGAGAGAGAACATACATACATACATACATACATACATACATACATACATACATACATACATACATACATACATACATACACATACATACATACATATATACATACATACATATATACATACTACGTACATACATACATACATACATACATACATACATACATACATACATACATACATACATACTACATACATACATACATACATACATACATACAACATACATGTGAATTTAATAGAAAAACTCTTCTTATTAAAGATATGAGGAGGAAAAGCAGACAGAGTGACGATAAGAAAAGTATGAATAGATAAAGAAAGACAATCAGGCAGTCAATGTACAGATAAACAAACAGACAGACAGACAGACAGAGAAATGAGAGACAGAAAAAATGAGACAAACAGAGCAACAGACGGACAAGCATACATATAGAGACACGGAGAAAATGGGGTAAGTATACAATACTTTCTCTTATTCCTCAGATTATAAAACAAATCGAGTTTGCAGCTAACATGATAAAGGCCCTCACTTTAAAACGTTCCTCCCAGCAAGTTCCACGCCAGGGCTTAAACTGATGAACAGTGCCCACTGAACAGGCAAAGACAAAACAAAACAAAACTGACAAAAAGTGAGGGAGTATAAAAAAGATGGAAGGCATAGACACTCGATAAGGAAAGAATGAATAAATGAATGAATAAATGAATGAAAGAAAGAAAGGAGGAAAGAAAGAAAGAAAGAAAGAAAGAAAGAAAGAAAGAAAGAAAGAAAGAAAGAAAGAAAGACAAAAAGGAGGGAGTAAAAAAAGATGAAGGCAAGACAACGATGAGGAAAGAATGAATAAAGAAAGAATGAATAGAAAGAAAGAAAGAAAGGAGAAAGGAAGAAAGAAAAAGAAGAAAGAAAGAAAGAAAAGAAAGAAAGAAAGAAAGAAAGAAAGAAAAAGAAAAAAAAAGAAGAAAAACAGGAAGAAAGAAAGAAAAAAAGAAAGAAGAAAGAAAGAAAGAAAGAAAGAAAAGAAAAAGAAGAAAGAAAAAGAAAAAAGAAGAAGAAAAAAGAAAAAGAAAAAAAAAAGAAAGAAAGAAAGAGAGAGAAGAAGAACAGAGAAGAGAAGAGAGAGAAAGATAAGAAACAACGAAAAGAAAAGCGAAAAAACTTGCCTTGGGAAGATAAATCAGAAAAGAGAGGGTAACAGAAAGTAATGGGAAACTATGTGCCAGCGGGGGAAAGGTAGGGTGGGTAGGGGTGGGAGAGAGAGGTGGCTGTATTATTCAATTATCGATTTTCTCTCTAAAGCACAAGAGACAGGTCGGTAAATAGTCATGGCTTTGGAGTTTGAGACTGATAGTAAAAGAGCTATCCTTTCTTTTATACACTTTTTTTCTTACTCTTTTCGAATATGTATTCAACAATCTTTTTCCGTTCCTAGGCTAGAGCTCCGAGGTTCATCAATGGGGAGATTGTTTTTGTGCGTAACTCTATGCCACGTTTTTGCCCACCAGTTAGGTAACCGCATGCCGACTTCGGGAATCAACGATATGAATATACCGTGACTCTAGACACATGATTTCAGTCTCACCCCCCCCCTCCCCTCTCCTGTCCGTCTGTCTGTCTGTCTGTCTGTCTGTCTGTCTGTCTGTCTTATTGTTTTGGCCTTGTTGTTTGGTTTATTATTGTTGTTAGTTGGGGGTGCTTCTTAAATTAATGTAATCCCTGATCATGGCGGAAACTGGATGTAAAAAAAAGCACACGAGTGTTTATTCATTATCCTCGGAATAAAAGAATTTGATTTGATTTGATCTCTCTCTCTCTCCCTCCCCCCCCCCCACTCTCTCTCTTACACACACACACACACACACCACACATACACACACACACACACACACACACACACACACACACACACACACGTTGCTTAGTTCACTAATCTCTTATTTCTGAAGACAGAACAACAACAAAAATAGTAATTGATAAGAGAAAAAGAAAATTGGTAAAGAAAGAAAGAGAGAGGGACAGAGACAGACAGACACAGACAGACATTCAGACAGACAAACAGACAGACAGAGAGAAACCGTGAGAGGTGGTCTGGGTGCTAGTCTCTTGGATGAGACGATAAACCGAGGTCCCGTGCGCAACACGCATTTAGCTCGAGTAAAAGAACCCACAGTAGCAAGAGAGTTCTCCTCGGTAAAAATTTTGTAGAAAAAAGTCA
>CM060327.1:59639936-59652436 GCA_030674155.1 Stramonita haemastoma | reverse complement strand
AAACAGTCAGTACTCACAGAATACCAAACCCACCAAACCAAACCCACCACACACAACCAAAACCAAACCCAACCCACCAAACCAAACCAAACCAAACCAAACCAAACCAAACGAACACAACTCCACCCACCAACCCCACCAAAACCAGCCACCCCAAACCAACAGACCACACCAGTCCAACATTCAATAGTCATTACTGACGGAGTAGTGGACAGCGGTGTGGGCCAGCTCCCACAGCTCCTCCAGACTGTCCAGCACGTGCGGCAGGTGAGTCTGCAGCTGGTCAGCGTACTTGATGGCCAGGGC
Source organism: Stramonita haemastoma (assembly GCA_030674155.1). Taxonomy (NCBI): domain Eukaryota; kingdom Metazoa; phylum Mollusca; class Gastropoda; order Neogastropoda; family Muricidae; genus Stramonita; species Stramonita haemastoma. The sequence continues at coordinate 59,652,130 of CM060327.1, read as the reverse complement.
CAGCACACTGCTCCGACAGATCTGACCATCCTGCAACACAATCGATGTTTTCTGGGTTACTGAGCAGAATGATACAGAATTTGGGTGTTGTTTTTAGGGGGATAGAGATTTTATGCACATGCACGCACACACACACACACACACATATATATATGTGCGTGTGTGTGTGTGTGTGTGTGTGGTGTGTGTGTGTGTGTGTGTGTGTGTGTGTGTGTGTGTGTGTGTGTGTGTGTGTGTGTGTGTGTGTTCGTGCGCATGCACACACATGAAATAAAAAACAGAAAATTTTCAATTTTGTTTAGTTAAAAAAAATTTGAAAACACAAAAGCAAAAATAACACACGCACGCACGCACACACGCACGCACGCACGCACGCACCAACACACTCACACACACACACACACACTCACACACACACACACACACACACACACACACACACACACACACACACACACACACACACACACACACACACACATGCACACACTATTAACCAAATCTGTCAAGTGGTTGGAGCGATGTCAAAACTAGTTTTGTATTTTTCCAAGAAATCGCCCTGCACAGGGCTAGCCAGGCACGCACATTTTCCCCACCCCACCCCCCCTCTCTCTCCCTCTGTCTCTCTCTCTCACTCCTCTCCCCCTCTCTCTCTGTCTGTCTGTCTGTCTGTTTGTCTGTCTCTGTCCCTATCTCTCTCTGTCTCTCTCTCTCTCTCTCTCTCTCTCCTCTGCTCCCTCTCTCTCACTGTCTGTCTGTCTGTCTGTCTGTCTGTCTGTCTGTCTGTCTGTCCTGTCTGTCTGTCTTCTCTCTCTCCTCTCTCTCTCTCTCTCTCTCTCATCTCCTCTCTCTCTCTCTCTCTCTCTCTCCCTCTCTCTCTCTCTCTCCCTCTCTGTCTCCGTCCCTCACATCCCTCTCCAGACCGTTCGATAGGTGCCCCACTCTTGTAAATTGCTTGTCAACTTTTCCTGCTCTCTCTCTCTCTCTCTCTCTCCTCTCTCTCTCTCTCTCTCCTCTCTCTCCTCTCTCTCTCTCTCTCTCTCTCTCTCCTCCTCTCTCTCTCTCTCTCTCTCCTACACACACACAACACACACACACACACACACACACACACACACACTGTCTCTCTCTCTCTCTTTCCATTTTTCATGTCTTTTTTTCCCTAGCTTTTCCTGTCTTGCCTTTTCTCTCTCTTTTCTATCCCCACTTTCCTCTCTTCTTTCACCTATACATCCTTTTCCCTTCTTCCTTTTCCCAAGTGTTCCCTTTTCTTCTATTCTTTTTATGTATGCTTTTCCTTTAGTCTTTTCCTGTATATCTCGTTTGTCGTTTTTGCTTGTTACAGTTCTTGATTTGGTTTGTTTGGGTTTGGTGATTGTCTGTGCTTTCGTTTTGTTTTATATTTCATTTTCTATACTTTTCTCTTCAATTTTTTTTCACACGTGTATCTGGGGAGCGTGATAGCCTAGTGGTTAGAGCGTTGCGCTCGTGACTGGAATCGAACCCAAGTTCGACTCACAACCGAGACACCCGTTCAAGGTTCAATTTGACGACCCGGGTTCGATTCCCGGTCGAGAGGGGTTTTTTCCTAGAGTTAACATCAGTGCTGACTCCACTCTCCCCAAAAGTCCTTTGGATGAGACTATAAACCGAGGTCCCGTGTGCGAACGCACGCAGAACATCTTGCGCAAACGTTAAATCCTGTTCCACTTTTCGTAAGAGTAGGCCATTGTGTGCTGGTGGCAACAGATGCCATTTACAAAACTGCATACACACGGGGACTGGATGTAAAAAAAGCACAAGAGTGCTCATTCCATTATCCTCGATATAGAATAAAATTTTTTTAAAAATTTTGAAAAAATGGGGATTTTCTCCTGAAGATAACACCAGTGCCGACTCTACTCCCCCAAAAGCCGTTTGAATAGACTATAAACCAAGGTCCCATGTGCTAATGCACGCAGAACATCTTGTGCACATGTTAAAACCCGTTCTTCCTTTCGAATGAGTAGACCATTCGTGTGTCAGTAACAACGGATAACCAAAACAAACAACCTCTCTCACCCACACAACACAAAATTTGAACAAAGACCGCATACACACTGGTGTCGTAGTCTAGCTAGACATCATCCCCGAAGACGTAATGCAGTTACCGTAACGGTGGGTAAAAAAGGCCGCAGAAACAAAAATCTGACATTTGATGAACCTGGGAGCTCTAGCAGAAGAACGAAATACAAAGAGAGACATACTTCCTCGTTTCTTGTTTCTCCGTCTTTTCCCTGACTGATCTTTTCTTAGGTAGGTGTTATTTGTGTTTGGCTCTTTTTCGGTTTGTTTAATTTTCCTTTTGAGCACTTCACCTTTAAAAAAAACCAACAACCCTGAAGTCAAAATGACGCAGCCTTAATTGTGGGCAGAAATGGTCCCATACACACACAAAAAATATATTACCATCGGTGAACTTTGAACTTTAGAGCTCAAGCTGAGGAATGGGAAAAAAACAATCAAAAAAACCCCAAACTTAAATGTCTGTTTCCTTCCGACTTTTGACCACATACTTGTTTCTTTATCCACCTCTACCCTCTAAACACACACACACACACACACACACACACACACACACACACACACACACACACACACACACACACACACACACACAAATACACATACACACACACATACATACACACACACGCACACACACTCACTCACACACACACATACACACACATACATACACACACATACACACGCACACACACACATACATACACATACATACACACACATGCACACGCACACACACACACACACACACACACACACACACACACACACACACACACACACACACCACCGCAGCTTCTGTTATTTGCGCGCGCGTGTGCACACACACGTGTGTCCCCGCGCGTGATGAATGAGAGAGAGAGACAGAGACAGAGAGAGAGAGTGTGTGTGTGTGTGCGCGCGCGTGTGCGTATGTGTGTGCGTATGTATGTGTGTATGTGTATGTGTGTGTGTGAGAGAGAGAGGAGAGAGAGAGAGAGAGAGGAGAGAGAGAGAGAGAGAGAGGAGAGAGAGAGAGAGAGAGAGAGAGAGAGAGAGAGAGAGAGTGTGTGTGTGTGAGTGTTCGCACGCGCAGTTTGTGGTGTGTGCGTGCGTGCGTGCGTGCGTGCGAGCGTGCGTGTGTGCGAACGCGGTGTGTGTTATGTATCTGTCTGTCTCTTTGTCTGTCTGTCTGTGCATGTGTTTGTTAATTTGTTTGCAAGCCTGTCTGTGCTCTTAGCAGAGACAACATCAGAAATTGTTTACGCGGCTACTTCTGACACACAAACTAGCCCATAGTGTGCTTCTCCCTGCGCGTGACATGCATATCTGACCATTCTAGACACACGCCGCAATAAAAAATATTATACGATTTAAACAGGAAAAAAATAAGAAAACAAAAGTACTTGATATGCGTGAAGTACCCCTAGGGGCTTTGCATAGATCTATATGCAAATATCATCTTGCCTTCCGATCTGTGGCTAGCTCCCGCTTGTCTCTGTGAACAATGCAATAGATATCTATCTATACAGCCAAAGTGCACTTCACTGCAAGACGCCAAGAATCAAGCTGACGTCATGCATACTAATGAGTGTCTCTATGGCGACACAACTGTCTCAAAAGCAATAAACATCAACTTTAACGACTAAAATAGAAAGTTTTGTGATTTTCCCTTTTTTTTTAGTGCGGAAACTACAATTGTTTATGAGATATGTATTGTATACGATTTTTTTGTCTTATCTATAGTATATGGCTAAAATGTATTCAAGGTACTTTCATACTAATTCATACTATGAAAAACATTTGGACTGGTTAAAGCTTTTACAATAGTAAGAAGAAGAAGAAGAAGGAGGAGGAGGAGGAGGAGGAGGAGGAGGAGGAGGAGGAGTGCATACAATTTATGTGGCGCTATAATTGACTTATGAAAACAAACCAAAGCGCTTTACAGCCTATAACAATCTAATTTCACACATGTGTAGCAAATCTAAGTTCGCCAAGGCGTGACAAATAAGCTTGTGATCTCAAAAACAGGTCTTTAATCGGTTATTCTGGACACCCTACGAAGAAGACTTTTAATCGTAGTCAGTGATATCTTCGAAATACTTCAACTGCACGAAAATAACAAAACCACTATTTGGAAGTAAGAAACCATTAGCCAAAGTATGAAAATTGATATATGTAACTCTTTTTTTTACTTTATTGGTCATAAACTAACAGCAAAAAAGCTTCATAAACAGTAACTATTATCCTACATAGGTTTTTTTCGATTTGGATAAAGTTACAGGCTTTTTGGGGGGCTGTTTTTTTATCCGAGTTTTATTTTTTAATGCTATGACATCCCTGATGTGGCCTCCATGCTTAGCAAGGCTGTACAGACCCATTGTTCAACTAACTCAAACTGTCAATCCAAAAAAAGACGCGAAACGTTTGGTTACTTACTAAATAATGTTGAATCAGAATAACAGCGATTCCGTTTGCAGCAGCATTTTTCAGTTGATTTTGATAGCAGACATTGGTGGATCCGTGGTCAAAGTGCAATGCTGCAGGTTTGATACCTGTTGTTCGAGTCTGAGCTCCCCCCCCCCTCTCCCTACCTCCCCCATCCACTAGACCTTGAGGGGTAGTCTGGGTGCTAGCCTTTCGATTGAGACGATAAACTGAGGTCTAGTAAGCGATATGCATTCGGAGCCCATAAATAAAACCCACCGCAATAATGAAACAGCTAGCTGTCCCTGGCAAAATTATGTACGAAAACATGACTACCACAAGGAAACAAACACCCATGCAGACAGATGATTTTTTAAATGGGTGGCGTTGTCCTTGTGGCGACAAATCCCCCCCCCTCCCCCACCCCAAAGACAGCAGCCCAAGATTCACGCAGAGAAATCTGCCACGACTAAAAATAATATACACTACAACACAATGCAGTACATACGATACAACACGATACGATACAATACGATACGATAATAATAATAATTATTATTATTATAATTATAATAAGAATAATAATAATAATAATAATAATAATAATAATAATAATAATAATAATAATACATGGAATTGTATACGCTACATCTTGTAGAAACAAATCAAAGCGGCTTGCATTCGACCAACACAACACACAATTAACAACAATTTACAGTTTTAACAAATTCGAATGTACACACAACAACACACACAAACAACACACACACACACACAACACAAACAACAACACAACACACACACAACAACACTACAACAACGCACGCACGCGCGCACTGCAGCACGTGCGCGGGCATCACACACCTACAAACGTTATGCACTTTGGTGCAATACATACGATACGATACGTAGTACGTCACGATACATATTATACAACATGATACAATACAAAATTGCTATTTCAACTTTTTGACAATTTGTCATCACAAAAGAACACAGCTGCATTCCTTAGATATTACCTACCCTCCACCGCAACAAAGAGTGGGTAAAAGTTAAATGTCACAATGTGAGAAACTTCCATCCAGATTTTCAGCAGAAGATCAGGCATCTACAATTCGGAACCATCACACCCCTTGCCCCTTGTCTGACATTCACTGACATTGTCAAATCAGTGCTAGAGACTTGCTGTTCATGTTACAATAATGCACTACAGTACGCTTCTTCCGCGATGAAATACAATGCATTGGCTGAACAAAGATAGGGTGGAGCGCGGTGGCAATATTCTCTGTCTGTCTGTGTGTCTGTGTGTCTGTGTGTCTGTGTGTGTCTCTCTCTCTCTCTCTCTCTCTCTCTCTCTCTCTCTCTCTCTCTCTCTCTCTCTCTCTCTCTCTCTCTCTCTCTCTCTCTCTCTCTCTCTCTCTCTCACATACACACACACACACACAAATACACACACACTCACCACAAACACACACATACTATCTCTATACACACACCACCACGCACACACACACACACCACACACCACACACACACACAACACCACCACCACACACAACACAACACACACGCACCACGCACACCTCCCCCTACACACACACACACACAATACACACACACTAACACAAACACTATATCATTGTTTCCTAAAACCGATCGTTACAACTTTTTAACCAAGTTACAAAACTTTTAACCATTCCTATTTTCCCCCAAGACAAGCCATATATTCTACGTGTAGCGTGAAACAACTTCTGTAAACAAGTTTTCCAAAATTAGCCACACACTCCTGCCTGACAAGCCATATCTATGCCATTTCAAGCCATTTTGTTGAAACCAGTTTTTTAAAAAAATATAATAAAATGCTATTCACTTTTTTTTCGCATGGCTTTAAAAGCCTTACGTGCCATTTTTAGAGGAGAAAAAAAACTGGAGAGAGAGAGAGAGAGAGAGAGAGAGAGAGAGAGAGAGAGAGAGAGAGAGAGAGAGAGAGAGAGAGAGAGAGGGGGGGGGGGGGAGAGAGAAGGTTATCAATCGTTTGTACCTTCTCATTCATAGTGTAGAATGCGTATATATATATATATATATATATAATATATTACAAAAACAATTTTTTAGTTTCCAGTGAATGTACCGATAGCTGATATTTTGTGATGAAGCGTGTTTTTTGTTTTTTTCTTTTTTGTTGTTTGTTTTTCTTTTTGCTGTACTATGTTTTACCCTGTTAGGTTCCCATTTATTCGAGGGGGGGGGGGGGGAGTTGGGAATTGGTGGGGAAACAGCCTAGTAGTGGTTAGAAGTGTCGCACTGGGGGACAGGATAGCCTGGTGGTTAGAATGATGTGCTCGTGATCTGGATTAGTAATCCTGTCCAAGAGGATTTTCCTCTGGAGTTAACATCAGTGCCCACTCCACTTTCTCCAAAAGTCTTTCGGATGAGACTGTAAACGAGGTCCTGTGTGTGAACGCACCAGAACCATCTTGCGCACACGTTAAAACTTGTTCCACTTTTCGGAACATGAGGCCATGTATACCGGTGGAGACGGATGAAAAATGACAAAACTGCATACGACACGGGTACTGAATGTAAAAAAGCACAGGAGTGCTTATTTCATTATCCTCGAAATAAAAAAAAAAATCGACAAAAATATAGAATAGATAGGCTTTGATCTCCCCCGTGGCATGCTCTGCTGTGCGTGCGTGCGTGGTGCGTGTGTGCGTGCATGCGTACGTGCTTGTGTGCGTGTGTGTGTGCGTGCGTGTGCGTGCGTGCGTGTGGTGTGTGTGTGTGTGTTGTGTGCGAAATACTAGCTGGCTAGCATCAAAATGCCAAAATTAATGAGAAAAGAAAGTTGCATCAACAGTTTGGGATTGGGTTTTTTTGGGGGGATGGGGGTTGGTTGTGTGTGTGTGTGTGTGTGTGTGTGTGTGTGTGGTGTGTGTGTGTGTGTGTGTGTGTGGTGTGTGGTGAGTGTGTGTGTGTGTGTGTGTGTGTGTGTGTGTGTGTGTGTGTCTGTGTCTGTGTACGTGTACGTGTGTGCGAGTGTACGTGTGTACGTGTGTATGTGTATGTTTGTTTGGTTTTTTTGTTGGTCTTTTCTTTTTAAGAGAAAAAAACATCTTCTAAGTACAGTAGTCATCACAAAAACCTGAAAACGGAACTATGTACAAGGGGCTGGGCAATTTCAATCAAAAGAAATGGATCTGACATCATTCAGTTTTTGAAAAGTTTCTTCAAAACAATTCGACTCTGAGTGTGTGTGTGTGTGTGTTGTGTGTGTGTGTGTGTGTGTGTGTGTGTGTGTGTGTGTGTGTGTGTGTGTGTGTGTGTGTGTGTGTGTGTGTGTGTAGTGTGTGTAAGTGTGTGTAAGTGTGTGTAGATAGATAGATAGATAGATAGATAGATAGATAGATAGATAGATAGATAGATAGATAGATGATGATGAGATGGATGGATGGATGGATGGATGGATGGATGGATGGATGGATGGATGGATGATGGAGACAAAGATGGTAGGTAGGTGGAGGTAGTGGAGTAAGACGTAGGTAGGTAGGTAGGTAGGTAGGTAGGTAGGTAGGTAGGTAGGTAGGTAGGTAGGTAGGTAGGTAGGTGGGTAAATAGGGAAGTAAATAGACTGACAGACAGACAGACAGACAGGCAGGCAGCAGGCAGACATCAGACAAACACAGGCGATCATACGTCCGAATCTCTGTCCCATTTTTGACTGTCACAAGTGTGTCTCTACTTTGGAGACGAACTTCCCCTCCTCTTGGCTTTTCTTTGGACATGTTCTGACAACACGTTTGTTCTCTGTATTGTCACATAAACACATCGACACGAAGATACAAATGTTTGTCCAGAAGTTCACAATATTTCCCCTCGTGCCTGGGGGTGCCAGGGGCCTGTCAGTATAAACACCATCCCCATCTTCTGGAAAGCGTCAGACAAGTCAGGCCCAGCGCATCCCACTTCGGTGTGTGGGAGAACTGTTATCTTTTAATTTTTCTTCCGAGGAGAAGGCAGAAAATCGCGAGGAGGTAGGTGACTGGAACGACCAAGGCAGAAACAAAGAGAGGGATAGAAAAGAGGGAATTCCTAGCACAGAGTTTCCTGAAGGTAGGGATATTATTTTTTATAGGGAAGAGGAATGAGGAAGCTGAGAAGGTGAAAGAGAAGACCGATGACAACGACCGTTACCATGAAGTTGATGATCCTGATAACGTGACAATGACGTACGACCGTTTCTAGCAGCTTTCACGGGGTGGAGATATTGAAAGACGATGACCCCCACAAACACCAATTTCCAACATAATCAACTACCTCGTCCACCCTTCACACACATCTTGAATCTGTTTATAATGCACCCTGCGCGCGCACAGACACACATATACACAGCGATAACACACAACACACACACACACACATTACACAAACACACACAACCACACACACACACATTCCTCTCTCTGTCTCTCTTTCTTTCTTCTCTCCCCCCCACCTCTCTTATCACACACACACACACACACACACACACACACACACACACACACACACACACACACACACACACACACCACACACACACACACACACACACACTACCCCCGTTGCAGTAAATAATATACGCCATATCACGTTCATGTGACAAGCTTGTTTGATGTATGAGTCTGTTTCTTCTTCTTCTTCTTCTTCTTCTTCTTCTTCTTCTTCTTCTTCTTTCCGTTACGTGGTACAGAGAATTGCACATGCGATGGGAATTTTGTTGTTGCGTTGCGTTGCGTTGGGGGAAGTAAATGAAAATCGATGAAAACGAAATGGGAATTTCTGATCTAGGGTCATGATCTTGTAAAATAACGGTGCAAATTGATCCATTCTTCTTCTTTCATTTGATCCAAAGCGTGTATTGATATAGGAGAGGAATACTGAACAGAATCTATCTCTGTGTCTCTTCTGTGTCTTTCTGTGTGTCTCTGTCTGTTGTGTCTCTGTCTGTCTTTTTTCTCTATCTCCCTGTCTGTCTCTGTCTGTCTTTTGTCTTCTCTTCTCTTCCTCTGTCTGTCTGTCTGTCACTCTCCTCTCTTCTCTCTCTCTCTCTCTCTCTCTCTCTCTCTCTCTCTCTCTCTCTCTCTCTCTCTCTCTCTCTCTCTCTCTCTCTCTCTCTCTCTCTCCGACTATTTGTCACTGATGATGTCTTGGAATTGTGCTCATTTTCCCGTGCATTTTCCTTCCTCCTGTCAAACATGTTTTTATAGTGTAGGCGTATTCTCTTCTAGTGTCATGCATTTTTTCTCTCTCTCTTCTCTCTCTCTCCTCTCTCTCTCTCTCTCTCTCTCTCCTCTCTCCCCTCTCTCTCTCTCTCTCTTTCAACTCTCCCTCTCCCCCCCCTCTCTCTCTCTCGCCCTTGATCTCTGTTATAATTATTGTGCGTATTTTCTGCATGCACTTTTGTCCTTTTTCGACTTGCAAAAGAACAAACTTCAGGAATGCAATCAAGTGGAAACTTTACTAAATCCTACCCCACCCCTTCCCAAACATGTGTCAAAGACATAACCATTTTACTGCTGTTTCTACGTGTGTTTTAAACATGTTTTAAAGGAATCAATCATATGAATTTACATTTAAATATATGTTTCATCCTCGCAACAACAAAAAAAGAGGAGAAAAAAAAACCGAAGTGATGTAATTCCACGCCTAGGATATCGGCGTTTTATGACCTGTCACACGATTGTTTTGCCCGATCTTCTTCTTTGGCAGCAGCTGGTCTCGCTGTTTTCACATCTCACACGGCCTGTGGTGGCTGTGTCTAGACCATTATGAGCAGAACGTATATTGTGATGTACCTAGACATGGGTAACGTACATGGCACTGACAGGGTTAAACTTGTTGTAGTTGTTGTGTTGTTATTGTTGTCTTCTTCTTCTTCTTTTTTTTTTTGCTTCTTTTTTTTTTCTTCTTCTTCTTCTTCTTCTTCTTCTTCTTCTTCTTCTTCTTCTTCTTCTTCAGGGTTAAACTTGTTGTTGTTGTTGTTGTTGTTGTCTTCTTCTTTTTTTGTTTGCTTCTTCTTCTTCTTGTTCTTGTTCCTGTTCTTGTTCTTCTTATTCATTTCTTTCTTTCTTTCTTTTCTTCTTCCTTCCTGCCTTCATTTTTTCCTTCCTTCCTTCATTTATTTCTGTTTTTCATTCATTCATTCATTCATTCATTCATCGTTTCTTTCTTTCTTTCGTCGAACGTTCAGACAGCAACTATTGTTGTCTGTCATATAAGCGAAAATGTGTCGCGATGCCGTTAAGCACCTGACAAGTCAGGCCAAACACATCCGACTTCGGCGTGGGAGAGAATTGTAATTTTTAAAAGTCTTTCCGGGAAGAGGTGGAGGGGGGAGGGGCCGGGCTGACAGGAAAATGGACCACGAAGGCAGAGAATAGACAAGAAGAAGAAAAAAGAGAAAAAAGTCAGACACAAAGAGAGGAGTAGAAAAGAGAGAATTCCAAACACGATATTTCCAGAGGGTTAGGCTACGGCCATAGTAAACCCGGCCCGTCCCGTTGTTTTGACGGCCGTCTCTTTGACGGGAGAACGGATCCGTCAAAGCGGCCATAGTCAACCCGGCCCGTCTCTTTCTGACAATATGGTCACCCCGAGACTGCGAGTGACGCAAAAATGAGGCTGCCACGGTGACGCAAATCGACAGAAAAGAGTTTGACATAAAAAGTATTTTTATGTAAAATCTCCCCCCAAAACTTTTATCAAAACCATTGGAATGTAATCGGGAAAGGTTAATTTACTAGTTTGTGTAGTGAGAATTTTTGAAGCACCATAAATAAGTTTTTCTTGATTATTTTCCTTTCCGTCGACCCGGCAAACGGACGTGTTGCTCGAACGTCAAAACGACGGGTTAAAAAGAACGGGCCGGGCCGGGCCGGGTCTACTATGGCCACGCACAGCCGTTTTCAGTGACGCCACAGAGTAATTCAGCCGGGCAGCATTTTTCACCCGGACCGTCATTTTGACGGCGTCAAAATGACGGGTTCACTATGGCCGCGGCCTTAGGATGTTGTTTACACTGACAGGCCCCCCGGCACCACTGCAGGGAAACAGATAAGCAAACAAAAAACTGAATGAAGCAAAGCAATGCTAACGAGTTGTAGTCTGCGTCCGTCTGCAAAAAACCCAACAAGTTGCGGAATTGATGTGTGTACCTAGGTTAAATGTTGGCTGAGGTGTTTGAAATCTACGTTCACATATGTGCAGATACATTAGAATGTAATAGGATGTATATCGTAACACACACACACACACGCGCGCACACACACACACACACACACATACACACCACCACCACCACCACCACAACCACCACTTACACACGCGAACGCGCGCACACACACACATTACATAGACACACACACACTACACACACACAAACACACACACACAAACGCACACACACAAACACACGGAGGCTGATAGCAAAAGTTTGAAACCAACTGCACGTGCATGGGGGGGGGGGGGGGGGGGGGGGGATGTGGGACTGACAAGTGCAGAGGACAGATCCCCCACTGATCCTATTTGCTGCAACAAACGGCGAACCGCTTAGACAGCTCTGCCAACCTTTTACAATTAATGAGGTTTCTTCTCTGTCTCTCTGTCTGTCTGTCTTTGTGTGTGTGGGGGGGGGGGAGTGTGTGTGTGTGTGTGTGTGTGTGTGTGTGTGTGTGTGTGTG
>CM060327.1:59629936-59632436 GCA_030674155.1 Stramonita haemastoma | reverse complement strand
TCTCTCTCTCTCTCCTCTCGCTCGCTCGCTCGCTCGCTCGCTCGCTCTCTCTGATTTTGATTTTCATGAGCAACATTCAAAACAACTAGAGTAAATAACAAGTGTCACTTTCAGACAGAATGTGAGAGGAAGAGAGAGAGAGAGGAGAGGAGAGAGGGAGGAGAGGAGAGAGGAGAGAGAGGAGAGAGAGAGAGAGGAGAGAGAGAGAAGAGAGAGAGAGACAGAGAGACAGAGAGAGAGAGAGAGAGCAGAGAAGACAGAGACAGAGAGAGACGAGAGAGAGAGAGAGAGACATTCATTATCTTTGACTTCTGTCTTGCAAAGAAGAAGAAAGCCGAAGGGATAAGTGATTGGGTTGGGCGGGGGGGGGGGGGGGGGGGGCGTAATAGGTCGTCTCAAAGGCAACGATCAAAACCTTTACACACTTTTTTTGGTGTGCAACGTGTGGAGGGGGGAGGTGGGGACATAAATGGTTGTTCAATTCTAATATGTTTTCACACTTCCACCACCTCCACTACACAATCCATACTCCTCTACAAACCCCATTTTCCTCATATACATAACAACCTTTTTTATCGGTGTAAGCAAAATTTTATTCGTAAGCTGAGAGAAGGGGTAGGTGAGGGAACAATAAATGGATTGATTTATTCTGAATATGTTTTCACACGTCCCACCCACCCACCCCTCTCCACATACCCCATTATGTTCTTCATATATATAGCAGCATGGTTTTTGTTTCGGTTTAAACAAAATTCTATTCGTAAGCTGAGAGAAGGGGTAGGTAAGGGAACAATAGATGGATTGATTTATTCTGAATATGTTTCCACTCTTGACCTACCCATCCACCCCTCTCCAAAATATCCCATTTTCCTAAGAATAGCTTGTTTGCTTTGTTTCAGTTTAAACAAAACTTTATTCGCTAAGAAAAATTTTAATCAGTCAGTAGTTTGCTTGTTTGTTTGTCCGTCATGTTCGACGATGACCTCCAAAAGAACAGGGGAGGCAGCTGCTGTTTCGGAAACTGGGCAGAAATTTGATTATAGTGGAGATGCCTTGCCCACAGTACATCCCTACTCTCTCGGCTAAGAGGGCATATGGACAGTCAGCGTTGGAGATGTTTCAAAGGCCAACTAGCCCCCAGGGCTGCAGCACATTAGTACTGTGCAAGTCAAGCCTCCTAGTCAGAGAGTCATAGTCGATCACTAAAGACGAAACTGTAAAGAGGAATTCTCTGAGTGGGATACCACTGATATACAGCCTCTCACTTTGCTGTTGCCCCCAGCATCAATGGTTTAATCAAGAACTGTGACAAAGCCCAGGCGCTGAACAAGTTAATACAAATACATAAAATGAACACAACAAGCAATACTCATACGAATGCTATGTACTAAAGCATAGTCTTTTGTATACAGCGTGCAAAAAACTGGGCTGCAGCTGATCAAAATCGCGTCGAACAGTTGAATCATAGAATAAACTAGTTGTTTAAAGATTTCAAAAAATATCAAGAAAAAGAAACAACAAAGAAACTACGATCAACAAATAGGCATGTATTCTACCCTTTATTTCCAGGATAATGGAATAAGCACTCATGAGCCTTTTTTACATCCAGTCCCCGTGTGTATGCAGTTTCGTAAAATTCTGTCTTCAGTAGACAGATGTATCATGGCAAAACAGCCAAGGCAAAGCTATGGCAAGACAGGCGGTGACAATGTCTAAACCAGAAAGCAATAGAGGCATTGTTTTTCACCCCAGTTCTCTAGCTTTTCCCTTGTAAATATTTTTACTCCATTGCTTGTCTTCCAGTGCATGTGTCTTTGACAGACGCGCACAAACACAGCAGTATCAAGTCTACTCGGCTGAGAGAGAGAGAGAGAGACAGAGACAGAGAGAGATACAGCGAGAGAGACAGAGAGAGAGAGAGAGTAAGAGGGAGGGAGGGAGGGTGGGGGCTGGAGAGTTTACCGCGTCCTACACCACAGATCTTTTGATTCCAGGAGCCCTCTTCACTCTGTAAGCAATGCTTGCAACAAACACAAAAGCTAATTTAGGTGTACAAGAAAGTACTATGAAGAAAAATTTTCTGTCAAAATTTCAAGTTCTAAATCGTGGTAAGCATTCATAGGTTTGGGGTTTTGTTAATGAATTTTTTTTTTCCCAGAATGAAAGGCATAGTTTAAGTGGCTTTAAACTATGCGTTTGAAAGCTGAGGAGTGCAGGTGTTTTATATGCACCTGCACATTTTAAGTATGAAAAGGTACAGGTGTCCCATAACCTATGCGGTCGTAGGGGGGCGAGGCATCAAGACCTCAGGTTCTTTAGGGGCCAGCATATTGAGGGCGGCGCCCATCTCTTCTCCTTCGCTGCTTTACCTTCCCTGACCCTAAAGATGGCAGGTGCCCATTGACAGCTGGGTGAACTGGGGGGACTGTACTGAAGCCAAGGCGCGCAAAGGGTTACCCATCCAATTGGTAACCACGCTCTTTGGCTTGGGGTAAGCGAG
>CM060327.1:59628390-59629836 GCA_030674155.1 Stramonita haemastoma | reverse complement strand
AAACACACAAGCAATACTCATACGAATGCTATGTACTAAAGCATAGTCTTTGTATACAGCGTGCAAAAAACTGGGCTGCAGCTGATCAAAATCGCGTCGAACAGTTGAATCATAGAATAAAACTAGTTGTTTAAAGATTTCAAAAAATATCAAGAAAAAGAAACAACAAAAAACTACGATCAACAAATAGGCATGTATTCTACCCTTTATTTCCAGGATAATGGAATAAGCACTCATGAGCCTTTTTTACATCCAGTCCCCGTGTGTATGCAGTTTCGTAAAATTCTGTTTCAGTAGACAGATGATGTATCATGGCAAACAGCCAAGGCAAAGC
Organism: Stramonita haemastoma; assembly: GCA_030674155.1. Taxonomy (NCBI): domain Eukaryota; kingdom Metazoa; phylum Mollusca; class Gastropoda; order Neogastropoda; family Muricidae; genus Stramonita; species Stramonita haemastoma. The sequence continues at coordinate 59,629,502 of CM060327.1, read as the reverse complement.
TATGGCAAGACAGGCGGTGACAATGTCTAAACCAGAAAGCAATAGAGGCATTGTTTTTCACCCAGTTCTCTGCTTTTCCCCTTTGTAAATATTTTTACTCCATTGCTTGTCTTCCAGTGCATGTGTCTTTGACAGACGGCACAAAACACAGCAGTATCAAGTCTACTCGGCTGAGAGGAGAGAGAGAGAGGAAGAGAAGAGAGAGATACAGGAGAGAGAAGAGAGAGAGAGAGTAGAAGAGGAGGGAGGGAGGGTGAGGGGTGGAGAGTTTACCGCGTCCTACACCAAGATTGATTTAGAGCCCTCTTTTCTGTAAACAATGCTTGCAACAAACAAAAAGCTAATTTAGTGTACATGAAGAATTACTGAAAAACGTCAAATTCTAATTTAGTGTGTACATATGGTGTACTTTGAGATTGTTGCTGTCAAATTTGTTCTAAATTGGAAGAAAATTTTAATGAATTTTTTTTTCCAGAATGAAAGGCATAGTTTAAGTGGCTTTAAACTATGCGTTTGAAAGCTGAGGAGTGCAGTGTTTTATATGCACCTGCACATTTTAAGTATGAAAAGGTACAGGTGTCCCCATAACCTATGCGGTCGTAGGGGCGAGGCATTCAAAGACCTCAGGTTCTTTAGGGGCCAGCATATTGAGGGCGGCGCCCATCTCTTCTCCTTCGCTGCTTTACCTTCCTCGACCCTAAAGATGGCAGGTGCCCATTACAGCTGGGTGAACTGGGGGACTGTACTGAAGCCAAGGCGCGCAAAGGGTTACCCATCCAATTGGTAACCACGCTCTTTGGCTTGGGGAAAAGCGAGTGCCCTGATCACTGAAATATCCCATCCCTTTTTCACCTTTTCGTTCTGCTACAACTGAATTTTTTGTTCAAGCATATACATGCTTACTGATTTCTCCCTTTCACATGCAAGGAGAGATGATTTGAATGACAAAATACATGCGTTTTCATCAAAATTAGGGCTCTTATTCAGAGTCATTCTTACTTAGTATTGGCAGCTCTTAAGAAAACCCCGTATGCTCATTATTTTTGTTTCACAAACAGCCATGATTCAGAATAAACAAAGAGACACTGGGTGCAGCAGCATGGCAGACATAT
>CM060327.1:59600890-59603390 GCA_030674155.1 Stramonita haemastoma | reverse complement strand
CACTTACATTGAACCTATTTTTACACATGCAACCAAATAACAAACAGTTTTAACGATTCCAAAATGTACACACACACACTCACACACACACACTCACTCACTCACTCAAAACACACACACACACACACACACACACACACACACACACACACACACACACACACACACACACACACACACACACACACACACACACGAAGGTTATACACTTTGGCAGGGTGATGAGAATTTCGGCTGTTGAAGGCAGGGACATATTATATGCGATGAAACAGAAGGAGGAATTTTAGGTTGGAAATAAGTATTACTGAGGCTGGATTTATGTGTCATACGCAGGCTTTTGGCGATGGGAAAGAGGAAGGTAATTCCAGATCGATGGACCAGAACTAGAGAAAGTGAAAAACAAACACACACACACACACACACACACACACACACACACACACACACACACACACACACACACAGAGATATAGATACATATAGATACATATATAGACATATATAGATATATAGATTAGATAGATAGATAGATAGATAGATAGATAGATAGATATAGAGATAGATAGATAGATAGATAGATAGATAGATAGATAGATAGATAGATAGATAGATAGATAGATAGATAGATAGATAGATAGATAGATATAGATTATAGATATATAGATATATAGATATAGATATAGATATAGATATATATACACGCACACACACACCATCTGGAAATAAAATGTTGACTTGGACTTGGACTTACACACACACACATACACACACACACACCACACACACACACACACACACACACACACACACAAACACACACACACACACACACACACACACACACACACACACACACACACACACACACACACACACACACATGAAAACTCAAGGCCATGCACACACAAACTTATCAGAGCACACACGAAGTAGGCATCTGTCAGTCTCGGGAAAAGACTATGGAGTTGTTTTCCCGGGGTCTAGGGCACCCAAAAACCGGGCACAGTAAGTAGGATTTCCTTTAAATGTGGGTTTTACCGTTACCCGTCTGTCTGTTGTCTGTCTGTCGTCGGGTTTTCTGTCTGTCTGTTTCATCTATCTTTCCTACGAAGAAGAAGAAGAAGAAGAAAAAAAGAAACGAAAAAAGAAGGAAGGAAGAAGAAGAAGGAAAGGGGGAGGAGGAGGAGGGGGAAGGAGGAGGAGAAGAAGAAGAAGAAAAAGGGAAAAAGGGAAGAAGAAGAAGAAGAAGAAGAAGAAGAAGAAAAAGGGACAAGGAGAAAAAAGAAAAAAAAGAAGAAAAAGAAGAAGAAGAAAAAGGGAAAAAGGGAAGAAAGAAAAAGGGAAGAAAAGAAAAAGAAGAAGAAGAAGGACAAGGAGAAGAAAAAGAAAAAGAAGAAGAAGAAAAAAAAGAAAAAAGGGAAGAAGAAGAAGAAAAAGAAGAAAAAGAAGAAGAAAAAGGGAAAAATTGGTTTTTGGGCATTTACTTTCCCAAGGCGGGAAAGGCAGGAAAAGTTGGTAGTGGAATTTTCTGAGTTCTGCGAAGGATTTTCTTTTTTCCTTTTTTGGGGGGGTTTTGGGGGGGGGGATGGGGGGTGTCTTTGGGGGGGATCGAGTGAGTTTTCGTTTTTTTTGTTCTTTTTTTTATATTTCTGAGAGGTTTTTTTTCTTTTTTTTTTTTTTTTTTGTACTTTTCCGATTTTGGGGAAGATTTACGCCTTTGTGTAGTGGTGGGGGTGGAAAAAATATTAAAAAAAAACGGGATTTCACACGGGGAATTCAATATTTAAAAAAAAAGTTTCATGATGTCATACATTAACCCCCGAAATAAAGAATAAATAGAAAAAAAAAATAGACACCACAAAGCATACATTTCATGCACGCAAGGGACGTAGCGGGGCGCCCCGCCGGGCGCGCGCCCCCACACACACCACACCACAAACACACAAACACACACCACAAAAACCCCACACACAAAACACACACAAAACACCACACCCCCACCAAGGGGTGTAGCATACATTTGTTTTTGGGACAAGATAAATGTAAACAGAGGGACGGCCCAAAAACCCCCACGGTTTCTTTGAGCAGAAAGCGAAAGCAAAGAACAACAAAAACAAACAAAGAAAAACCCCCGTCGTGTTCAACAGTTTTTCGTAACATCCTTTTGCAAGGTAAAAAAAAACTGGCGTAAAAGATGACCATTATATTTCTTGTTTTTCTTTTTCTTGTTCTTCTTTAAATTTTTCTTCTTTTCTTTTGTTCTTGTTCTTTTGTACTTTTTCTTCTTCTTTTTTCTCCTCCTTTTTTTTTTTTCTTTTTTCTTTTCTTGAAGAAAAGAAAGAAAAGAGAAAAAAAAGAAGAAGAAGAAGGAAAGGAGAAAAGAGAAGAGAAGAAGAAGAAAGAAGAAGAAGAGAAGAAAAAAAGAAGAAAAAAGAAGAAGAAGAATTTTTTTTTTTTACGGCCAAAGGCTTGAAGGAGGAAAGGGTAGTGGAACATTTAA
>CM060327.1:59594039-59600790 GCA_030674155.1 Stramonita haemastoma | reverse complement strand
TTCCCTGTACGACAGTCTTGGCCAGTCCAGATGTTCGTGTGAAGTACCACTTCAGTTTGCGTGTTGTTTTTTTTCCCCACTGAAGTAAGGAGCTCTTCATATGGCCCGATGGTGTTTTTAATTCTGGATTTCACTTCCTTGTTAGTGGTGTGATCTCTGTGTGAGATACCAAGGAGTTTGCGAAAGTATCACATCTCCATTGCTTGTATCCTCTCCTTCTTTAAATGTCTGCTGTTTTGGTAAAAGATAGGGAGGTAGGGAGAGAAACAGCCAGCAAAATTCAACTATCGATTTTGTTGTAAACAGCAGAAATGACGCATCAGGGAATAATGGTTCAGTATCTGCTGATAAAGAAAACTCCCCCCCCTCTCTCTCTCTCCTCCTCTCTCTCTCTTCTCTCTCTCTCTCTCTCTCTCTCTCCTCTCTCTCTCTCTCTCTGTGTGTGTCTTGGTCTCATCTCTCTCTCTCTCCCTCCCTTCCCTCCCTCTCTCTTTCTCTCTCTTTCTCTCTGTCTCTCTCTCTCTTTGTCTGTCTCTGTATCTTTCTCTCTCTCTCTCTTTCTCTTTCTTCTCTCTCTCTCTTCTCTCTCTCTCTCTCCTCTTCTCTCCTCCCTTTCTTCCTCTTCTCTCTCTCCCTCCTCCATCCTCTCTCTTCTCTCTCTCTCTCTCTCTCTCTCTCTCTCTCTCTCTCTCTCTCTCTCTCTCTTCTCTCTCTCTCTCTCTCCTCTCTCTCTCTCTCTCTCTCTCTCTCTCCTCTCTCTCTCTCTCTCCTCCCTCCCTTTCTCCTCTTCCTCTCTCTCTCCGCCCTCCCTCCTCTTCTCTCTCTCTCTCTCCTCTCCTCTCTCTCTCTCTCTCTCTCTCTCTCTCTCTCTCTCTCTCTCTCTCTCTCTCTCTCTCTCTCTCTCTCTCTCTCTCTCTCCTCTCTCTCTCTCTCTCTCTCTCTCCTCTCTCTCTCTCTCTCTCTCTCTCTCTCTCTCTCTCTGTGAAAGGGGTAGGTGGGTGTAGGGATGCTGAGCTTCAGACTGAAAGGAGACTGGCCTCTTTTGTCCAGTCTTCCAAGTTCTCTCCGCGGTTTTGCATATTAATGGTGATGGATGCGGGTTTCGAGACCCACACTCCCCTGTCTTTCTTTCCCCGTCTGGTTTGCTGGCTAGGCAAGGTGTTTTCAGTGTGTGGCTTGAATATCTTTGTGTGGTTCCCAGTTTTCGTTTTCATATTTGATTATTTAAATATGGTTGTGTGTTTTTCACTTCTTGGCTAGAGCCCCGAGGTTTATTTAACTTATTATTTATTTATTTATTTATTCTTTTATATCAAGGGTAATGGAATAAGCACTCATTTGCTTATTTGTATCCAGCCCCCGTGTGTATGCAGTTTTGTAAATCTTGTCATCTGTCCCCACCGGTACACAATGGTTCACTTATGGTGAAAGTTTGAGTATGCTACCGCTTTTGCCCACCATGAAGGTAGCCACATTCCTGTTTTAGGGATTTATGCTGGATAGTATGTTCGTGTTTCCGTAACCCACCGAACGCTGACATGAAGTACAGTATCTTTAACGTGCGTCTTTGACCATTGGCAAGTGTCTATACACGAAGGAAATTAAGGCACTGGCAGGTCTGTTGTCGAAGTTGACCGCGGTGATCGTAAAAAAAATCTCTTCCCTGAATTCACCAGAAGGTGCCAAGATTTAAACCCACGACTTAATGGAGCCATGGGAATGAATTTGAACGGTCTTGACCACTCGGCTATGGAATCCGCGAAATATGTTTTCGATATACCTTTTAATTCTTATATATTAACATGTGTATGTTTGTATGCTTAGTTGCTTCATGGGGAACAGGAGGGGGGGGGGGCAGAATTTTATTTTTCGTTTACATGTGTATGGGGAAACCTTATGGTTAGAGTGTTGAGTTCATGATCTGAGGGCTTGGGCACTCCTTGTAGGGGAGTCTTCCCCTGGAGTTTACGTCAGTAGTCTCCACTACCCTAAAAGTCCTTCGGATGAGTCTATAAAACTGAGGTCCCGTATGCGAACGCGCGCAGAACATCTTGTAGACGGGTTAAAACCTGTCTTACCTTTCGAAAGAGTAGGCCATTTCGTGTTGGGCATGAACGGGATAACCAAATTGAAAACAAAAACACTGCTGTCGTGTTTAGAGATTATGTGCGAGTGTACGTCATCAACAGTATAGTGTTGTTTGTATACTCACATCTATCAAGGTTAAACAGTGTTGAAAATTAAGCATCGAGAGCAACAAAAGTGCAGTTTTTCTACTGGTTAAAAAAAATAGCCAAGAGTGACCAGAGAGAGAGAGAGACAGAGAGAGACAGAGACAGAGACAGAGAGAGACAAGGAGAGAGACAGACAGAGAGAGAGAGAGAGACAGAGACAGAGACAGAGAGACAGAGAGAGAGAGTGAGAGACAGAGAGAGACAGAGACAGAGAGAGAGAGAGATACAGAGAGAGAGACAAAGAGAGAGAGACAGACAGACAGACACACAGACACACATACACACAGACACACAGACGGAGGGCGTTGAAGAATGGGGGAGAAAAAATTGATGGGTAAAATCAGATAACGGGTGGGTAGGAGAAAAAAGATAGCAGGGTATGGGTAGCTGTGTGATGACTGTGTGTTCAGGCTGGAAGAGGATCCTGCTGTCATTTCTCTATCATCCATCACCCATCGATTTTTTTGGTCTGCAGTAGTAAGCAGACGAGACAGGCCAGGAATGATGCTGGGTTGTATACTGACGGTCAGTGGAGACTAAACCAGGGATTGTCAAGTCAAGTCAAGTCAAAAACACTTTAATCATCCCTGAAGGGCAATTACAATACTGACAGGCATATTGCTACAAATTCATAGTCAAACACACGAAGGAGCTACATTTCTTTTTTGTTCAAACATTATATAACTTCGAATAAAATGTCACAAACACTCACACTCTACGCGCGCGCGCTTGCACACACGCAAACACACGCATACACACACACCAATGTTTAGATACAATGTTCTTAAAAACCATTGACTAGAAAAGACATATGATCACCATTATTTACACATTATACGCACGCGTTCACACCCGCACATATACAAAGCCAAAAATAAGAATACTTATTTTATGGGTACATATGCATGTATGTGCACACCTGTATGCATTGGCTACATACATAACAGTGGCAGGTAAGTAATTCAGAGAAGCTTATATACACACACACACACACGCACACACACACACACACACACGACACACACACACACACACACACACACACACCACACACACACACACACACACACACACACACACAAGAGCAAACAAACAAACAAAAACAAAAACAAACAACCTCAGTCAGTGTTATTATGAGTTTAGAACTCGGATAGCTACTGGCACAAAGGAATTCCTTTTTCTGTTTATTTTGCTGTTGTGGCATTGAAAACGACGTCCTGAAGGCAACAATTGAAATTCTGAAAACAGAGCGTGGGAGGAATCGGCCAAAATGGCTCTTGCTTTACGTACAAGCTGCTGATTACAAAACGACCTGAGGTCTCTTTGTTCTTCTCCGATAATTTTAGAGCAGATTCTCACAATTCTCTGAAGACCATTCTTGTTCTTAATGCTAAGGTTATTGTACCAGCAAATGAAAGCAAAACTTAAAACGCTCTATATATAAGACTTGTAGAACAAAGAAAGAATCTTTTTGTCGACAAAAAATGAGTTAAGCTTCCTCAGAAAATACACACGTTGTTGCCCCTTTTTGACAATGGCGTCAGTGTTAGCATCCTAATTTAGCTTGTGGTCAAAAACAGTTCCCAGATATTTGTATTTCAAAACGTTTTCAACTTCTTCACTACGGATGATGGTATTCTCAGAAGTGTGCTCCGATCTTCTGAAATCAATAGGAAGGTCTTTAGTTTTAGAAACATTTAGCTCCAGATAGGCCTCATCACACCAATCTACGAACTCGGTAAGGGCTGGACCATGGTCTAGGACTGATCCAGATAAGAGAGACAGAAGAGCACTGTCGTCCGCAAATTTTACCAGAAATGAGTTTTCATGGCTGCTTCTACAATCATCTGTGTATAGAATGTAAAGAAGTGGCGAGAGGACGCAGCCCTGTGGGGAACCAGTGTAGGTATATCTAACTGATGAAGGTATTTTGTTGGCAAAAACACGCTGTGGCCTGTCAGTTAAAAATTCAATCAGCCAACGTATAAGTTGATTGTCTACATCAAATTTTGAAAGTATTTTGTTAACCAGAATATGAGGCTGCATTGTATTGAAAGCTGAGCTAAAGTCAGCAAACAATATTCTGGCATGAGAATCAGGTGTTTCCAAGTGATTGTACAGCTTGTTCAAAATGAATAATTTGGCATCTTCGACACCCCTTCTAGATCTGTACGCAAATTGTAATGGGTCAAGGTTTTTCTCTGTAACAGAAAGAATGAGAGATTCTATGATCTTTTCTAATGTTTTCATCACCAGTGATGTGAGAGCTACAGGTCTGAAATCATTAGGCCGAGTAGGATTGGGTTTCTTTGGAAGAGGTATAACATTGGAAGTCTTCCAAATAACTGGTATCTGGCAAGTGTCCAGCGAGGTCTGGAACAGGTGCTGAAAGACACTTGCAAGCTCAGTAGCACAGAACTTAAGGGTTCTACCGCATATACCATCTGGCCCAGGAGATTTGTTAATGTTTGCTTTCCCGTTTTCAGTATGCATAACTTCCCATAACGTCCACTCGGCTGGAAATGGGTACTGGGTACCTGCCCTCTTTGGGGCCCTGGAAGGTAAAGCACTCACAGAGAGAGAGAGAGAGAGCGAGAGAGAGAGAGAGAAGAGAGAGAGAGAAAAGAGAGAGAGAGAGAGAGAGAGAGACAGACAGACAGACAGACAGACAGACAGACAGACAGACAGACAGAGAGAGACAGAGACAGAGAGAGAGACAGAGAGAGACAGAGACAGAGAGAGAGAGACACAGAGAGAGAGAGAGAACCTCAACATTTTGGCAAGAAAAGGGAGTGAATGCATCGACAACTACTGACGTTTTAAATTTGACAATGGATACAAGCACATGAGAGAGAGAGAGAGAGAGAGAGAGAGAGAGAGAAGAGAGAGAGAGAGAGAGAGAGAGAGACAGAGACAGAGAGAGAGACAGAGAGAGAGACAGAGAGAGAGACAGAGAGAGAGACAGAGAACCTCAACATTTTGGCAAGAAAAGGGAGTGAATGCATCGACAACTACTGACGTTTAAATTTTACAATGGATACAAGCACATGAGAGAGAGAAGAGAGAGAAGAGAGAGAGAGAGAGAGAGAGAGAGAGAGAGAGAGAGAGAGAGAGAGAGAGAGAGAGAACCTCAACATTTTGGCAAGAAAAGGGAGTGAATGCATCGACAACTACTGACGTTTAAATTTTACAATGGATACAAGCACATGAGAGAGAGAGAGAGAGAGAGAGAGAGAGAGAGAGAGAGAGAGAGAGAGAGAGAGAGAGAGAGAGAGAGAGAGAGAGAGAGAGAGAGAGGGGGGGGGAGGAAGGGAGGGAGGCGCATGCACGGAAAGGACTTCATTACTATGAACATTACAGTCTTGTTGGCAAGAATTACACACTAGACTCCTGTATTCGCGACAGAAATGGCACATGAAAACAGGTAAATATTCTTATTTACATTTAACAAAAAACAGGAGAAAATCTTTTTTTTCAAAAGTAAGAGAGAGAGCGGGGAGGGGGGGGGGGGGGGGGAGAGAGAAAAAAAGAGAGAGAGATGGGGAATGAGAGTGGGGGGGAGGAGAAAAGAGAGAGGGACAGACAGACAGACAGACGAACAGAAGACAGGTTTAGAGAGAAAGACAGAGACAGAAAAAGAGAAGCCGACATACAGACAGACAGACAGACATACAGACACAGAGAGAGAGAGAGAGAGAGAGAGAGAGAGAGAGAGAGAGAGAGAGAGAGAGAGAGAGAGAGAGAGAGAGAGAGAGAGAGAGAGAGAAGAGAGAGAGCGTGCTAGAGACAGACAGATAGAAAACATGTACAGACAGAAATAGAAAAACAGACAAACAGAGATAGATATAGACAGAGACAGACAGACAGACAGACAGACAGACAGAGAGAACCAGAGACAGACAAGCGAGAGGTTAGTTATATTGTTCCATAAATGGTTAAAAACAACTGCAGTCTCAAACAAATAAAATGGACATAACGCAACTGACCCGTTCCTTTAGAAGCCTCTTCTGGAACTAAGCCCAAGACATCTGACCGAAAGCATCGTCTGTGTGTGTGTGTGTGTGTGTGTGTGTGTTGTGTGTGTGTGTGTGTGTGTGTGTGTGTGTGAGAGAGAGAGAGAGAGAGAGAGAGAGAGAGAGAGAGAGAGAGACAGACAGACAGACAGACAGACAGACAGACAGACAGACAGACAGACGGAGACAGAGACAGAGACACAGAGAGAGAGACAGAGACAAAGACAAGACAAGGCAAGGCAAGGCAAATTGTTTTGTTTTTTTTCAAACTTTTTTATTCATTGTTTTTTTTGTTACATATTTATACAAAATGAAAAAACATATCAACGGTTTTATTAACAGTGAAAGAGCAAAAAAAAAACATAAATAATAAAAAAAAATGATAATAATAAAATAAAGAAAGTAAGAAATTTAGAAAAAAAAGAGAGAAAACAAAGAAAGGGAGAGAGAGAGAGAGAGAAGGAAAGAGAGAGAGAAGGGAACAGAGAGTGAGGTCTCATAGGG
>CM060327.1:59569039-59571539 GCA_030674155.1 Stramonita haemastoma | reverse complement strand
AGAAAAGAAGAAGAAAAATGAAGAAAGAAGATGAATACAACAACAACAGCAACACCAAGAACAACATTACCAATGACAAATAATAAAACTAACACACAGACAAGAAAACAATCGACAGATAAAAGAGAGATTTGAAGCAAGCAAGATAGCATAAGAGATTTATTTAATTATTCATTCATTCATTTTTTTATACCGACGATAATTGAACAAGCCCCCATGCGCTTTTGTTATTCTTTAAAACATCCATTCTACCCCCGTGTGAAAGCGGCTTTGTGAATTTTATCATCCATTTCCACGGGCACAAATGGCCTGCTCTTCCGAAAGGCTGCACAGTTTTTATAATATGTGCGCAAGATGTTCTGCTTGGGGCCTCGGATTGAAGTCTCAACCGAAGAATTAGAAGAGAGAGAGAGAGAGAGAGAGAGAGAGAGAGAGAGAGAGAGAGAGAGAGAGAGAGAGGAGAGAGAGAGAGGAGAGAGAGAGAGAGAGAGAGATTGTTATTGTTTATCATTATTGTTATCGTTATACCATTGTTATCATTATTGTTACTATCATTGTTATTATCATCATTATTACATTATCATTATTGCTGCTGCTGCTTGTTGTTGTTATCATAATCTTCCATATGTTCTAAGCGCTATGTGCTACATGGTGGTGTGGTGTGTTTCAGCCCAGCACAAGTCACATAGAGCGGTGTGCGGACCTGCAGCATCACCTAGAAACTGGACATAGGTACTTAAACATGTGTGTGGTGTCTGTGTGAATGTGGTGTGTGTGTGTGTGTGTGTGTGTGTGTGTGTGTGTGTGTGGTGTGTGTGTGTGTGTGTGTGTGAGTATGTGTGTGTATGTGTGCGAGTGTGTGTGTGTATGTGTGTGTGTGTGTGCGTGTGCTGGAAATAGGTACATAAAGATGTGTGTCTGTTTGTCTGCATGCGTGCACATGCACGGTACGCCTATCTGTCTGTCTGCCATTTGGTCTGTTTCTTGGTTTGTCTCTGTCTTGTTCTGCATCTCTCTGTCTCTCTCTGCCCGTCCCTTTCTGTGTGCCTTACTTAGTCCCTCATAGTGGCTGTTTCTGTCTATGAGTGGGGTGTCTCTCTCTGTGTCTGTCTGTCTCTGTCTCCTTTCTCTGTTTGTCTAGGGCTGTATGTATGTTGTTTCTCTCTCTTCTCTCTCTCTCTCTCTCATTCTCTTCTCTCTCTCTCTCTCTCCCCTCTCATTCTCTCCTCTCTTTTCCTCTCTCTCTCCCTCCCCCCTCCCTCTCTCTCTCCTCTCTCCTCTCTCTCCTCTCTCTCTCTCTCTCCTCTCCTTCTCTCTCTCCTCTCTCTCTCTCTCTCCCCTCTCTTTTCTCATCTCTCTCTTTTCTTCTCGGGCCCAAAGGCAGATGAAAGAAAACGTTTCTGTATTTTGCTAGTCACATTATCCTATTAAATAACATTCCCTAAATTGTTTGCGCGCGCTCTCTCTCTCTCTCTCTCCCCTCTCCCTCTCCCTCTCTCCCCTCTCCCCCTCTCTCCCATTACGTCTCTTTCCCCCCCTCCCCCTCCCCTTTTTTTCCCCTCTCTCTCCCTCTCCCTCCCCCTTCTCTCTCTCTCTCCCTCCTCTCCTTTTCCTGTGTCACCAACACAGAGTCCCTCTCTGTCTCCTCTGTCTCTCGTTACACACACAGCTCTCTCTCTGTTCCTCCTCTCTCTGTCTTCTGTCCTGCTCTGCCCCCTCTCTCGCCTAGGTTTGTAGTCTTATTTTTAAAAACTTGAGAGAGATTGAGAGACACAGAACAGACAGACAGACACACAGACAACAGACAGACAGAAAAACAGACGACAGACAGATACACTACATACATACTACAGAGAGAGAGGAGAGGGGGAGAAGAGAGAAGAGAGAGAGAGAGAGAAGGAAGAGGAGAGAGAAGAGAGAGAGAGAGAGAAGAAGAAGAGAGAGATGGTGGTTCTTTTTTCGGCTGTTTATTCTTGACTTATTTTTTGTGTTAAATTTGTGCTGATTTTGATCCCCAGAATTTAAGTCGTATTCATTTATAAAGGCTCTTTTCTTTTGATCACGCTAAACATAGCCTGAAATTCTTTTGTATCTTTTGTAGTGAAAAAAAAAGTCATTTCGTAACCTTCCCTTTCAATCAAAAGGCCCATTGGGCAAAGCAGTAAATTTTTCAAACCCCCCCCCCCCCCCTCTGTCCTTTCTCTCTTCCCTCTCTCCCCTCTCCCTCCCTCCCCTCCCTCCCCTCTTCTCTGTCTCGTTTCTGTCTGTCTGTCTGTCGTCTGTCTGTCTGTCTCTCTCTCCCTTTTCTCTCTCCCCTCCTCTTCTCTCTCTCTCTCTCTCTTCCTCCTCCCTCTCTCTCTCCTCCCCCCCCTCCCTCCCTCTATGCCCTGTCTCTCTGTCTCTTCTCTCTGGAAACTGGGAACGGGCGTAAAAAAGGACTTTAGTGCTTATTCTTTTTCCTTGAATAAAAGAAGTTGATTGATTTAATTTTCCCTTTTCC
>CM060327.1:59564881-59568939 GCA_030674155.1 Stramonita haemastoma | reverse complement strand
TTTTGTACCTGTTTTGTTTTGTTTTTGCTTTTAGTTTGCTTTCTCTTTTTGTGTTGGTGTCTTTGGAGTCAGGGTTTATTGTTGTTTTCCCAGGAGTTTTATGGCAGATGGAGCGTATTGACATTTTGATTTTTTAATGTTTTTTTTTCTTTGTCGTATACAGTGTCTTTGTGACTACTGTCTTGATGCCGCGGTCCTTGTCGTTGTGTGTGTTGTGTGTTTGTGTTTGTGTTGTGTGTGTGTTGTGTGTGTGTGTGTGTGTGTGTGTGTGTGTGTGTGTGTGTTGTGTGTGTGTGTGTGTGTGTGTGTGTGTGTGTGTGTGTGTGTGTGATGTGTGGTGTACATGAGTGTGTTCGGCAAGTGTGCGTGTATATACATACATACATACATACATACATACATACATATCATACATACATAATATATATATATATATATATATATATATATATATATTTATTACGATTGCACGTCCACGTACTAGTGAACATGTGTGTGCTATTAAGTCCAGCATTTGCGCGCACAGTATACGCTTGCATCTGTTTGTGAGTATATCCGTTCATGCATGCATGTTTGTGCGTGCATACGCGCGCGTGTATGTGTTTCTACGCCTTGGCTTCAGTACAGTCCCCCAGTTCACCCAGCTGCCAGTGGGTACCTGCCCTCTTTAGGTTCATTGAAGGTAAAACAGCGAGGGAGAGGAGATGGGTGCTGCCCTGAATATGCTGGCCCCTAGAGAAGCTGAGGTCTCTGATGCCTCGCTCCCCTACGAATTCGGTTTTTTGTGAGACTCCTTTGCCTTTATCTTATACATTCTAGAATGTGTGTGACCTATTTTCGTTGTTGCTAGACCACAAACCCATTTTCTTTTCCAGATTGTAGCCGATACTACTATCTCGCTCCCCAATGACCGCCTAGGTTATGGGACACCTTTACCTGTACTGGTGTACGCATGACACAATCCAGTGGGTTAATTGCAGACCTATGTTGCAGAAGGCGCGAGCCAGGTGGACGACGGGAAGAAGAAAGGCTCGACTATCGGCAGATTTCTACGGAACCTGGGCATCCGGAAATCCGGCAGAAAGAACGCCTATAAACAACAGCAAGGTACGTTGTGACTAGTTCTACCGTTATTGCTGCTGCTGCTGCTGCTGCTACTACTACTACTGCTGCTGCTGCTGCTGCTGCTGCTGGCTCTACTACTACTACTGCTGCTGCTGCTGCTGCTGCTGCTACTGCTGCTGCTGCTGCTACTGCTGCTACCACTACTGCTACTACTACTACTACTGCTGCTGTTGCTGCTGCTGCTGCTGCTGCTGCTACTATTTTCTACTACTACTACTACTACTACTACTACTACTACTACTACTACTACTACTACTACTACTACTACTACTACTGCTGCTGCTGTTGCTGCTGCTGCTGCTGCTACTATTTCTACTACTACTACTACTACTACTACTACTACTACTACTGCTGCTGCTGCTGCTGCTGCTGTTGCTGCTGCTGCTGCTGCTGCTGCTATACTACTACTACTACTACTAACTACTACTACTTACTACTACTACTACTACATACTACTACTACTACTGCCCTCTCCATGTGCAGGAGACATGCTAGGTATACCCAGGTGTCCGTATTCCACGGAACGCTGACTTGAACTACGTGATTTTAAACGTGCATGCTCAACCTTCTGCTTGAGTATACATACACGAAAGAAATAAAGGCATTGGCAGGTCTGCGCTTGAAGTGTTATTTATTTATTTATATCGAATATAACGAAATAAGTTGTCATGTGCTTTTTACATCCAATCCCCGTGTTTATGCAGTTTTGTAAATTTTTGTCATCTGTTCCCACCGGCACGTAACGGGCTACTCCTTCAAAAAGCGGAACATGATTTAATGTGTGTGCGTAATATGTTCTGCGTGCGTTCGCACACGGAGCCTCGGTATATAGTCTCACCCGAAAGACTTTCGAGGAGAGTGGAGTCTGCACTCCACGGGGGAAAAAATCACCTTGAACGGGATTCGAACCCAGGTCGTCAGGTTGCGAGCGCAATATTGTAACCTCTAAGCTACCCCCTCCCCCTTCGTAGGTTGTAAAAACAAACACACACACACACACACGCACGCACGACACGCACGCACGCACGCACGCACGCACCCGCACACACCACACACACACACACACACACACACACTTCATTTGCTAGACACAGTAGTCGAGATTTGAACCCATGACTTGGTGGACTGACTGGTTGATGACGAAGGGTCTTAACCACTCTGCCTTAGTGTCTCCCGTCGGGTCTCATTACCGCGAACTGAGGGATATTCCGCGCGCTGTCCTCTTGGTCTGTCTGTCCTTTTCTAAGTAAAACTGCTTGGAGTTTTGACATTTCAGGGACATTTTCCTGTCTTTTAAGAGCGTTCTAGCTTCGAACTTTTTTTTTAGTGAAGAACTTAACGACATGGAAAATGGTTTGTATCCTGTATGTGCATTTCCGTGTAGTAGGAATGTGTGTTGTGTGTGTGTGTGTGTGTGTGTTGTGTGTGTGTGTGTGTGTGTGTGTGTGTGTGTGTGTGTGTGTGTGTGGTGTGTGTGTGTGTGTGTATGTGTGCGTGGTGTTTGTTGTTTGTTGCGTTGTGTTGTGGTGCGTGTGTGTGTGCGAGCGTGTTGTGTTTCTGTGTGTGGTGGTTGAGGCGTGCGTGCGTGCGTTTGTGTGCGTGATGTGTGGAGCAAACGCAGGCAAAACTAACGTGCGTGCGCGTGCACATTATTAATACACACAGCTCTCTCTCTTCTCTGTCATTCTCTGTCTCTGTCTTCTGTCTTCTTCTGTCTTCTGTCTGTCTGTCTGTCTGTCTTCTGTCTGTCTTCTGTCTGTCTCTTCTCTCTCTCTCTCTCTCTCTCTCTCTCTCTCTCTCTCTCTCTCTCTCTCTCTCTCTCTCTCTCCTCCTTCTGTCTGTCTGTCTGTCTCTCTTCTCTTCTCTCTGTCTCTCTGTCTCTCTGTCTCTGTCACTGTCTCTGTCTGTCTGTCTGTCTGTCTGTCTGTCTGTCTCTCTCTGTCTCTGTCTCTGTTTTCTCTCTCTCTCTCTCTCTCTCTCTCTCTCTCTCTCTCTCTCTCTCTCTCTCTCTCTCTCTCTCTCTCTTTGTGCAAGAACCTTTACACGAGCCAGCAAACAAACAAACAGATGAAGCAACCAAGCTCCTGATCGTATCTTTGACGAGCACTGTAAAAAAAAAAAAAACCAACCCAACAACAACAAAAACCAACCCCCAAAAAAACACGAAAAATTCTCAACACCGATGCAGGTAATTCTGTGTATATCTCAAAAGTATGTATCTGGGTGTGTCTGGAACTAAACCACTTCTCCCAGAAGGAAGAAGCAAGCAGGGGGAAAATGTTAATATTTAGGGCAAGAATTCTCAGACAACCCATCGATCCAGACAGCCAGGTTAAGTCATTTCGTTCTTCTTCTTCTTCGATGAGGGTGCAAAGCGTAGTGCTTCTTTAGGAGGCTTGGTTCGTTCTTTTTTATTTTATTTTTATTTTATACCACTTTATGTCAGCAGATTTCTCTGCGTGAAATTCGGGCTGCTTCCCCGGGGAAAGTGCGTCGCCACAAGTGCAGCGCCAACCCGTTATTTTTTGTTTTCCTGTCAGAGTGGCCAGGGATAACCCTCTTGTTGCCGTGGGTTTTTTTTACGTGCGCCAAATAATGATGTGTAACACACGGGACCTCAGTTTATCGTCTCATCCGAAAGACTTGCTGCTAGTCCCGGCATGGGGTATGCCTACTCGTGGTGTGTGTGTGTGTGTGTGTGTGTGTGTGTGTGTGTGTGTGTGTTGTCTGCTGCTTAGCTTTTGGGATGGGGATGATGATGGATATTATTTTTTTTATTGGAAAGGGGGCGGAGAGGGGACGTTGTTTTGAAATCCGCAGCTGCTACTGCTCTGTTGGTATACAAACACCGGCGGGAAAAGTGTATGCCACGGCTTTTTAAAAAAAAGTATTATTCTTTTATTTCGAGGATAATGGAATAAGCACTCAAGTGC
>CM060327.1:59552381-59554881 GCA_030674155.1 Stramonita haemastoma | reverse complement strand
AATTTTGTCCTTGCTTCTTTTTTTTTGGTCTTTTCCATTTTATACTTTTTTGTTTAGTCCAGGGTAGAAGAGTAGTATTGAAATGTTAAAGAATTAGACCAAAAAAAATAAAAAAAACGAAGAAGAGAAGTAAAAGAAAAACAAAGAGGTGGAGGGGGTTGAGGGTGGAAGCAGCAGCGAAAAGTGTTTTTTTTTAAAAGGAGACGAAAGAGTATGAGAAAAGGTGGAGGAGGAAGGAGGAGGAGAGAGAGAGAAGAAAGAAGAAGAAGAAGAAGAAGAAGAAGAAGAAGAAGAAGAAGAAGAAGAAGAAGTAAAAAAGTAGAAAAAGAAGCAACAACATCAACAACAACCAAAAGAACAGGAAGAAGAAGACTCTTCAAAATACGGCAAAGCATTGAAGTACAGTTTGAGTTTGCCAAAAGTACTTTTGCCATATTTTTGTACTTCTTCCTAGTACCTAAAACTTCAATAGTGCCGTGGGTTCTCTACTCGTGCCTCTCTCTGTGAGAAAAAAAATCCAGTAATCATGTCTGACTGATCAGACATTGCTCTCTGTCTCTGTCTGTCTGTCTGCCTGTCTTCTTCTCTGATTGTCTGTCTGTCTGCTCCTGTCTTCTTTCTGTCTGTCTGTCTGTCTGTCTGCTTCTGTCTGTCTCTCGTCTGTCTTCTTCGTCTCTTCTGTCTGTCTCTCTTCTCTCTCTCTCTCGTCTTCTCTCTCTCTCTCTCTCTCTCTCTCTCTCTCTCTCTCTCTCTCTCTCTCTCTCTCTCTCTCTCTCTCTCTCCTCCCACCTCCCCCCACACTTCCAATCACTCCAGTGACTGCAACTTTTCACCCTGAGGTCACAATTGTCTCGTCTACTCCCCCCACCCCACCCCCACCCCCTACCCCCCCCCCCACCACCACCACCCCCACCACCAATCTCACCCCTCCTCCACTTTCCCACCGCATCTCATATCCTGGAAACTCTCGACCGTTGAAGGAGATTTTTTTCCCTGAAGGTAACATCAGTACCGACTCCACTCCTCTTCCTAAGACATCCTTCGGTCGGATGGGACTGATCTCTGATAATATAAACCACTGGTGTTGTTTTTGTGTGTTGTGTGTGTGCTGTGCTGCTGCTGCGTCGTGCTGCTTGCTGCTGTTGTGTGTTGTTGTGTGTCTTGTATTTTTTATTTATTTATTTTATTCTTTTATATCGAGATAATGGGATCACTTGCAATTTTCATCCGGTCCCCGTATGACCTAGTGTTGTGTAAAGTGTGGCATCGTGTTCCCGGCACATCGATGTAGTGTGTATGATAGTGATGTATGATAGTGTGGTGATGTTTGCGTGGTTGCAGGTGTCGTTTAAATCTCATCCGAAGGATGCTCTATTATTGCTGACGATAGATAATGGCGATATACTATGTGTGTGTGTGGTGTGTGGCTGTGGTGTGTGTGTGTGTGTGTGGTTGTGTGTGTGTGTGTGTGTGTGTGTGTGGTGTGTGTGTCTGTGTGGTGTCTGTGGTGTGGTGCGAACGCTTGCTGAACATCTGTGTGCATTTTTTTAAAAAACTGTTCCACCTTACGAAAGAGAGGCCATTCTTTTCTTGCCGTAAGATCAGATGATAGAGTTAACACCAAAAATAAGCCGCATGCATACTGGATGTGGGCTAAGGCATATTCCTGAAGTCGGAATGCGGCTCACAATTTGACATTCCGGGTTCGATTCCCTCTGAGGGGATTTTTCTCCTGGATTAACATCAGTGCTGACTCCACTCTCCCCAAAAGTCCTCAGGATGAGACTTATAAACCGAGGCCCCGTGTGCGAACGCAGCAAACATCTTGCGCACACGTTAAATCCTGTTCCCACTTTTCGTAAGAGTAGGCCATTGGCTGCCGGTGGGAACAGAAGACAAGATTTACAAAACTGCATACATACGGTGACTGGATGTAATAATAAAAAAAAAGCACACGAGTGTTTATATCCATTATCTTCGGAATAAAAGAATAAACACACACACACACACACCACACACACACACACACACACACACACACACACACACACCACACACACACACACACACACACTGTAAGCGAAATCACACCTGAAGTCTGCTTGTCTGTCTCAAAGGTCTATCTGCTAAAGTATCGGACATAACTGATGGCAGAGCGACAATACTCTAAGATCGGAATGAGTGACATGAGAGCAGCAACACTGATACCTAAAAGAAAACGAAGCTGCCAAAACAAGAGATATAAAATAGACCAAAGATTCCTGCTACTGCCAAAAATGGAAAATTTCTATAATAGTTCTCTGCAAAAGAAAACGAAAAAATACTTGCAGTTTGATAATTATGCAGAAAATTAGGATCAGCCAATTAGTTATACTACTCCTTCTTCTTCGTCTAACGCTCGGACGCAACTAGTGTTGTCTGTCATATGAGCAAAAATGCTTTGCGCTGCTGTTAATTAAGCGCCTACAAGTCAGGCCCAGCGCATCCGACTTTAGCATGG
>CM060327.1:59522381-59534881 GCA_030674155.1 Stramonita haemastoma | reverse complement strand
GAACGCAAGCAAGTGAACGTGGACAGGGGTAACAGATCTGTGTGAACAAAATAAAGACAAAGAGAATCCAACTGGAACTAACTGTTAGATATTAGAAATGTAAAGAAAGGAAGCACTCTCAAACTCTAAACACGCGCGCGCGCATTCACATACACACACACACGCAGTCTCTCTCTCCCCCCTCCCTCTCTTCTCTCTCTCTTCTCTCTCTCTCTCTCATTCTCTCTGGCATTGATATAAATATTGCTTACTCATGTCCATCTGGAAATAAATTTTGATTTGATTTGTATCTCTCTCTCTCTCTCTCTCTCTCTCTCTCTCTCTCTCCTCTCTCTCTCTCTCTCTCTCTCTCTCTCTCTCTCTCTCTCTCTCCTCTCTCTCTCTCTCTCTCTCTCTCTCTCTCACACACACACACACACACACAAACTCCACACACACACACACACACGCACGCACGCACAAAATGAAAAGGACCATTTAACATTGAGAAAAAAAGCAGTGAAACAAAAGAAGCACTCATTCATTCCTTCATTTATCTATTTATTCTTTTATTTCAAAGATAATGGAATATGCATTTATGGGTGTTTTACATCCAGTCCCCGTGTGTATGCAGTTTTATAAATTTGGTCATCTATTCCCCTATCACTCAATAGCATACTCTTGCAGGAATGTTTTGTAACCAACACACCTCTAAAAGGTAAAAAAAAGAAAAAAGTCAAGGTGTCCCATAACCTATGTGGTCGTAGGAGAGCGAAGCATCAGAGACCTCAGCTTCTCTAGGGGCCAGCATATTGAGGGCGGCGCCCATCTCCTCTCCCTTGCAGATTTTACCTTCCCTGACCCTAAAGAGGGCAGGTATCTATTAACAGCTGGGTGAACTGGGGGGACTGTACTGAAGCCAAGACGCGCCGCACTCGGTCACCCATCCAACTGGTAGCCACGCTCGAAGCTGCTTAACTTTGACTTGGGGTAAAGCGAGTGCTCTGACCTCTGAGCTATCCCGTCCCCTGTAACTTCTATCTGTTCTCTCAGCATACCAAGTAAAAAAAGAAAAAGAATGAGGCAGAAAAACACACAACACCCTCCACTGTCTCCAAGAATTAGATTCCTCTGCAAATGGAGTCCTCTAGCGTAGTTGTCCCCAGGGCAATTACCACTCTTTTCCTAACCAAAAAAAAAAAAAAAAAAACCCGAAAAATTCCTGTGTGCCAAATTGTGACGCTGGAAGTGTGTGTGTGTGTGTGTGGTGTGTGTGTGTGTGTGTGTGTGTGTGGTGTGTGTGTGTGTGTGTGTGTGTGTGTGTGCTGTGTGTTCTGTGTGTTTGTGTGTGTGTGTGTGTGTGTGTAGGTTTATTTATATTTTTTACATCCAGTCCCTGTGTGTATGCAGTCTTGTAAATCTTGTCATCTGTTCGCACCGGCACTCAACGGCCTACTCTTACGAAAAGCGGAACAGGATTTAAAGTATGCGCGAGATGTTCTGCATGCATTCGTATACGGGGCCTCGGTTTATAGTCTCATCCAAAGGACTTGTGGGAGATTGGAGTCAGCACTGATGTAAACTCCAGGGGAAAAATCTCCTCGAATTTGAATCCAACCCGGGTCGTCAAATTGCGAGCGCAATGTTCTGACCACTAGGCTATCCCGTCTCCCTCTGCATGTGTGTGTGTGTGTGTGTGTGTGTGGTGTGTGTGTGTGTGTGTGTGTGTGTGTGTGTGTGTGTGTGTGTGTGTGTGTGTGTGTGTGTGTTTGTGTGTGTGTGTGTGTGTGTGTTTGTGTGTGAGTGTGTATCCACGCGCGTGTGCGTGCGTCTGTGTCTTGTTGTGTGTGTGTGTGTGTGTGTGTGTGTGTGTGTGTGTGTGTGTGTGTGTGTGTGTGTGTGTGTGTGATAGAGAGAGAGATGGAGAGAAGGAGAGAGATGGAGAGAAAGAGAGATAGAGAGTGCGCGCACGCACATGTGTGTGTGTGTGTGTTGTGTTGTGTGTGTTGTATTGTGTACATGTGTGCTGTGTTGTGTTGTTTTGTTGTGTGTTGTGTGGTGTTGTGTTGCAGTGTGTGTGTGTGTGTGTGTGTTGTGTGTTGCAGTGTGTGTTGTGTTGCAGTGTGTGTGTGTTTGTGTGTGTGCGTGTGCGTGTGTGTGACAGACACAGAGGGAGAGGCAGATAACTTTTTTGTTGGGTACCCTTGAGGATTCCATTCATGGAACCAGAAAAAAAACTTCGGTCAGCCAGAGGTATGTGTGTGTTGTGAATGCAGAGATGTACACAGGAAGGCTTGGAAAGGGGAAGAGCAAAAATTGACAGGGAACAAAGAATTGATGATGGAAGGGAAGAAGAGAGAGAAGTGTGTGTGTACGTGTGTGTGTGTGTGCGTGCGTGCGTGTGTGTATGTGTGTGTGTGTGTGCGTGTGTGTGTGTGTGTGTGTGTGTGTGTGTGTGTGTGTGTGTGTGTGTGTGTGTGTGTGTGTGTGTGTGTGTGTGTGTAAGACGTCAAAATCAAAGTCACGTGTGTGTGTGTGTGCGTGTGTGCGTGTGTGTGTGTGTGTGTGTGTGTGTGTGTGTGTGTGTGTGTGTGTGTGTGCGTGCGTTGTGTGTGTAAGGATGTGCATGCGTGCATGTGCGCCAGTGTCCATTGTGAATCTGTATTGAAATATATATACGTCTATTTGTATGTATGTATGTATGTATGTATGTATGTATGTATGTATGTATGTATGTATGTCTGTCTGTATGTATGTATGTATGTATGTATGTATGTATGTATGTATGTATGCATGTAATGTATGTATGTATGCATGCGTGCATGATCACACGACATGCCAGTATAGTAGCAGTGTGCTGATGGAGAAGGAATTCAGCTGAAGAGCAGAACTGCATCTGGGAAAGTGTGCAGGGATCAGCCTCCTCCTTGTGCCCGGATCAATGCGTATAGCTGTGTACACTCGTGCCCATGAATGCGCCACTACACAACACTTTTGTCTGGAGGGACAGATTTTGTCCCTACTTATACCGGGTTTTCAGAAGGGGTGGGGGTTGGAGGAAGGGCGGGGGGGAGAGGGGGTAGGAGGGTTGTTGTATGCTGCCAAGAGTTGTGTTTTATTTCACTGTGGGAGAGAAAATCATGCTGACAGATCTGCCCAATATGGATCAGAGCCTGTGCTTTAAAACTAAGTTGTGATCAGATTGGACCCACACAGATTCAAGTTTGTTTTTTTAAAATATATTATACATAACTGCCAAGTCAGTGTCGTTTTTTCTCTTGATCATAGAGGATGTAGAGATTTAAAGTTTTGTGTATTTCAAAACAAAATAAAAAGTGACAGATTGAAATCTCAAAGACGGACATTATAAGGCAGAAAAAAAAGATTCGAGAAGGAAGAAGTGAAGAAAAAACGAAAAAAAGAAAAGAAAAATGTATCAGAACACAGATTTCTGAATGCATACGGACACAGCAAAGCAGTTTACCCCAAGAGCAAAATAAGAAGTGTCTGTTTTATCTTCCAACTGCCTTCACCTTATAACATTTCAGTAAACAAGAAATGAAAACACCTAAAACAAACAAATCTCCATCATTATTGAAAACAGATATAAGCCTGATAAGAAGAAAACAAACTAAGCGTGTCTTTCAAAATCGAATTTGTGTTTAAATGACTCTCCTATGAGTGAAGACCTTGAGGAAAACTATCCCTGATTCCACACACACACACACACACACACACACACACACACACACACACACACCACACACACACACACAGCACGCACGCACGACACATATACACGCACGCACGCACGCACGCACATACACACACCACGCACGCACACATGCATGCATCACACCACACGCACACACACACACACACTACAAACACACACATACAAACATACACACACACAAAACACACACCACACACACAAACACACACACACATATCCACACGCACGCACACACACACACAAACACACACACAACACACACACACACACACACACACACACACACACACACACACACACACACACACACACACACACAAGAAAGAATATCCAAATATGAACAACTTGGAACTGGAAGAGAGTTTTTTGTTGTTTTTTAATTTATATTGATATTTTTATTTTATACCACTTTATTTCACAGCAGATTTCTCTGTGTGAAATTCGGGCTGTTCTTCCCGGGGAGAGCGCGTCGCCACAAGTGCAGCGCCTACCCATTATTTTGTTCCCCTCGGGATGGTGTCTAAACACGACACCTGTGTGCATACTTTTTTTAAAAATAATTTTGTCATCTGCTCCTACCGGCACACGATGGCCTGCTCTTCCGAAAGGCAGAACGGGGTTTAAACGTGTGTCCAAGATGTTCTGCGTGCGTTCGCACACGGGGCCTCAGTTTATAGTCTCATCTGAATGACTAGAATATGTGGCAGAGTTGCAAACAAAGACTAATGCTTTCTTTTCTCTTCTCTCTTTTTGTCTGTGTTTCCTTTCCTGGTGTGGGGTGAGTTGTGCCCGGTAGTCATCACCTGTGCCTGCATCCTATGGGAACTACCGGGAAAGAAACACAACAAACACATACCACCTCCTTCTGTACTACAGAAGTGTCTGCTACAGATGCAGATAGTTATGTACCAGACAAATCAAAGAAACAAACAGATAGACCAAGAAAAACAGACACAGAGGTGGAGAGACTGAGGTACAGAGAGAGAGATACAGACAGACAGACAAACAGACAGAAGGAGGTACAAACAAAGTTAGCAACAGAAATGGACAGACAGACTGAGGCACAGAGAGATCAAGAAAGACAGAAACAGAGGTGGAGAGACAGACAGAGGTACAAAGAGCCAGACAGACATACAGATAGACAGAGAGAGACAGACAGACAGACAGATAGTCAGACAGAGACAGAAACAGGTAGAGAGACAGACAGGAACCACCTCAGGAAGCACAGAACATGGCTAAGAAGCAGAAATTTTTTTTTGTAACCAGAACAACAAGTGTCTACACTGGCTCCTCTCAACGTCTTTGGCATACGAAGCGAAACCGAATCAGAGAAAACGGGAATAAAGAATTTTTGTTTTAAAAAAAAAAGAATGCTCCCCCACTGTCTCCAGGAATTGAATTTGTCTGCAAATGGCGTCCTCTAGTGTAGTCGTCCCAAGGGAAATCACCCCTGCCTTGCTTAACCAACAAGAGAAAAAAAATGTCCCTGTGTGCTAAATAGTGGTGCTTGGCAGTGTGTGTTGTGTGTGTGTGTGTGTGTGTGTGTGTGTGTGTGTGTGTGTGTGTGTGTGTGTGTGTGTGTCCGCGTGTGTGTCCGCGTGTGTGTGTGTGTGTGTGTGTGTGTGTGTGTGTGTGTGTGTGTGCGCGCGCACGCGTATGCATGGGTGGGTGGGTGGATGTGTGATTTTAATTTGTTGCGTTCCCTTAAGAATTCCATTCATGGAACAAGAAAAAATAATTAGTCAGCAATGAGTGCGTGTGTGGACAAGATAGATAGATAGATAGATAGATAGATAGATAGATAGATAGATAGATAGATAGATAGATAGATAGATAGATAGATAGATAGATAGATAGATAGATAGATAGATAGATTGAGAGAGAGAGAGAGAGAGAGAGATATGTTTGCTGTGTACCCTTGGGGTTCCATTCATGGATCAAGGGAAAACACCACCTCAGTCAGCCAGAGGTGTGTGTGTGTTGTGAATGCAGAGATGTACACAGGAAGGCTTGGAAAGGGGAAGAGCAAAGATTGGCAGGGGAAGAAAATTGATGAGGGAAGGGAAGAAGAGAGACATGTGTGCGTTAGTATGTTCTTGCTTGCTTAAGTGCTTGTTTGCCTGTGTTTATGTAGATGTGTACTCACACACACACACACATACAACACACACACCGCACGCGCGCATGCATGCATGCACACACGCACGCACACACTCACAACACTTACACTCAACACACACACAACACATACAACACATACACACAACACACAACACACACAACACACCACACACACGACACACACACACACAACACACACACACACACACACACAACTATATGGAAAACACACTGCACATCTACATCAACATGTATACAGTATAGTATGCCTGATCACATACACGCCTGTACATGAATGTGCCAAAAAAGGGAAAAGGAAAAAAAAACAAGACCCTCAGCTTGTAGGCTAGTGCAGAAACTGCATGTTGGGGAAAGAGAAAAAAAACGGTTCAGGGCTCAAGGTGCTTGTAGTGGTCAGATCAATGCAACACTGGCTGTGTACACTCGTGTCTGGGAATGCTTCCCTGCAGGAGAAAACTGGGGTCTGGACACACACACACACACAGACACACACACACACACACACGCACGCATGCACGCACGCACGCACACATACACTCGCACGCACGCACGCGCATACACATATACACACACTGACATACACACGCGCGCACACACTCATACACACACACATACACACACGCGCGCGCACGCACAACAAAACACACACACATGCACGCACACACTCACACATACGCATACACACATACACATACATACACACATACACACACTCACATACACACGCGCGCACACACTCACACACACACACTCATACACACACACACTCACACACACACATACATACAACACACACACACACACTCACACACACACACACACACATACAACAACACACACACACACACACGCGCACACACACACACACACACACACACACACACACACACACACACACACACACACACACACACACACACAGAATTCTCCCTACTACTTCTCTTGCCTGCGATTTTTCTGAGGAAGGGGGGGGTGGGGGGGGGATGGTAAGGAAGGGGGGTGAGGGGGATGTCTCGCTGCATGTCAGGAGTTGTCTTTCTTTCCCTGTGGGATGTGAATCATGTTGACAGGTCTGTAGATCAGGAATGGAAACTTGTTTGAGGTGTTTTTTTTATATTATATAAAACAGAAGATGAGATCAGAGCGGGATCAACACAGATTCAAGATTCTACTGGTGTGTGTTGAACAAAAAAAAAAAAAGGATATACTTGTAACTGCCAAGCCAGTGTCGGTTTCTCTTGATCAATGAAGATGTTGAGCTTTGAAGGTGGGGGAGAAGAGAGAGAGAGACAGAGAGAGAGAGAGACAGACAGACAGACAGACAGACAGAGAGACAGACAGAGAGAGAGGAGAGACAGAGGAGAGACAGAGAGAGATACAGACAGAGAGACATACAGAGAGAGAGATACAGAGAGAGACACAGACAGAGACAGAGAGAGACAGACAGAGAGAGACACACAGAGACAGACACAGAGACAGAGAGAGAGAGAGGACACTCCTGTTTTTTAAGACAGAGTTTCATGGAGGGAAGAGAGAAGAAACGAAATCGAATAAAGAAGAATGAATAAGGACGCAGAATGCAAAAGGACACAGAAAACCAAATTACCCCATGGGCACAGAAAAGGAAGAGTCTGTTTTATCTTCCAACTGTCCTCACCCTCTGACATGATGGCAAATAAAGAAATAAACCACATCAAACAAGCAAATCCCCATCATCATTCAAAACAGAAATAAGTCAGGGAACAAAACAAAAAAAGACAGACGAAGTGTGTCTTAAGGAATTGAATCTGTGTGCAAATGGCTCTCCAATGAGTGATCGCCTTAATGAATTTTATCCCCGATTCCACACATACACCACACACACACAAGCGCGCACGCCACGCACGCACGCACGCACGCACGCACACACTTACACACACCACACACTCACACACACCTACCGCACGCACGCACGCACACACACACACACACTCACACACACTCACACACACGCACGCACACACGCACGCACGCACGCACGCACGCACAGCACACACACACACACACACACACACACACACACACACACACGCGAAGAAGATATGGAAACCCACAACAAAAGAAAAAACCCAAACACACAGCAATGTTTTGTAACCAAAACAACAAGTGTCTACTCTAGCTCCTATCAACTGCTTAGCATACGAAATAAAAGCGATTCAGAGAAAAAGAAAAAACCACCCACATAACACTGCCACATTGTCGAAGAACAGAGACCGCACTCCACCTTTAGCCTCGGGTCATGTAGTGTAGTATCCTCTAACGGTAAAAGGTAAACGTGTCCCATAACCTCTGGGGTCGTAGGGGAGCGAGGCGTCAGAGACCTCAGCTTCTCTAGGGGCTAGCATATAGAGGGCGGCGCCCATCTCCTCTCCCTCGAATCTAAAGAGAGCTGATTGGACACATTTCTGCTGATTTTCACAGATTTTGTTGAAAAGGAAGAAAATATGCTTTATGTACTTGGGTTTGTTTGTTTGTTTCGTCTTGTTTTTGTTTTTTGGGGGGAATTAAGGACTTGGAGCCAGTACCAGGTAAGGTAAAAGGTGTCCCATAACCTATGTGGTCGTAGAGGAGTGAGGCATCAAGACCTCAGCTTCTCTAGGCTCACTCACTCACTCACTCAGTCCCATGTCCAAAGACGTAGGGAACATGAGAGAGACCAACAGCGATCTTTTTCCATGCTTCACGATCCTGTGTGGCTAGTAGGAGGTGTTGCAGGGGTTGGCGGTCCAGTCTTTGATGTTGTCAACCCATGATTTCTTTGGCGGCCCTTCTTCTCTGCCCTCGACTGTTCCTTGCAGATGGTTTTTGCTAGGGTGTTGTGTCTTGTCTCTAGG
The DNA here is from genome assembly GCA_030674155.1 of Stramonita haemastoma. Taxonomy (NCBI): domain Eukaryota; kingdom Metazoa; phylum Mollusca; class Gastropoda; order Neogastropoda; family Muricidae; genus Stramonita; species Stramonita haemastoma. The sequence goes on along the minus strand of CM060327.1, from coordinate 59,526,151 downwards.
CTAGGGCCAGCATATTGAGGGTGGCGCCCATCTCCTCTCCCTCGCTGCTTTACCTTCCTGGCTCTAAAGAGGGCAGGTACCCATTTACAGCTGGGTGAACTGGGGGGACTGTACTGAAGCCAAGGCGCGCAATCGGTCACCCATCCAACTGGTAACCACGCTCGACGCTGCTTTAACTTACTGGGGGGAAAGCGAGCGCTTAGTACCAGGTAGTGATGAGAACGCTGAAATGATCATCAGATGAAGATTAGTTGCTTGTGGTCCTACTGTGTTGAACCCGCGCGTGCATAATTGTTGTGGATAGGAAGCTAGCAAGACGACAAAAAACTGAGGGGGTGCGAGGGGGGGGGGGGTTATATTGTTTGGTGAGAAAAATAAAAATGAAAAATTCAAACCTACCAAATTTGTGCAAAATCCCACGAGCGCCAATCTTTCACGAAAAGTATGGGGGTGGTCGGTGGGGTGGGGGTGGGGGGCTATTTTGATGGAGGCTGTAGTACGTGCAGTATGAATACAAGAGTAACAGTTTACAGGAAAACAGAGGGAAAAATGCCTAAAAGTTAACACTGGTGTGTAGCCGAATTGACTTTGTCTGCAAATGGCGGCCTCTAGTGTGGTTGTCCCAGGGGAAATCACCTCCCTTCCTTAACCCCACCTCCCCCCCCCCCCCGAATTTTCTGTGTGCCAAATATTGACACTGGGAATTGAGAGAGAAGACGAGAGGGAGAGAGAGAGAGAGAGAAGACAGACAGACAGACAGACAGACAGAGACAGACGGGACAGACAGACAGAAAAGGGACAGACAGGACAGAGAGAGAGAGACAGGCAGACAGAAGAGAGACAGACAGACGAGAGAGAGAGACGAGAGAGAGAGAGACAGAGAGAGAGAGAGACACAGATTTATTATTTATTTATTTATTTATCTTTTATATCGAGGATAACAGAATAAGCACTCATGTGATTTTTTCATCCGGGTCCCGTGTGTAGAGAGAGAGAGAGAGAGAGAGAGAAGAGAGAGAGAGACAGGAGAGAGATGAAGGAAGGAAGAGGAGAGGGCAAGAGAGAGGAAATATCTATAGAGAGACAAAGAGGGATGGGGGGGGGAGGGCAGGGGAGAGGAATGGACAAAGTTACCTCTGTGTCTTCTGTGATCCAGAGAAATTTCAGTTCTTTAAAAAAAAAAGACAAGGGAAATCATCAATCAGGCAGGATGCGGCTGTGGTGAATGCTGATGATGTAAGCACTCTGGTAAATAGGAAAAGTTGAAAAATTAAAAAAAAAACTTGGGGAGGATTTCAGAGTGGAAAAAAAAACACCAAGAGAGAAAGAGAAAGAAAGACAGACAGACAGACAGACAGAGACAGACAGGCAGGAAGACAGACAGAAGACAGACAGGCAAACAGAGACAGAGACGACAGACAAGCAGGCACGCAGATAGACACAGACAGACAGCAGCGGCAGACAAACAGACAGATAATATTTTTATTGAGGGAAAGGAATAGGCACACATCATGGCTTTTTTTTTGCATCCAGCCCTCGGTCAAGGAAAAAAATAAGAAAATGAAAAAACAGTAAAACACAAATGAATACAGATCTGTAAGAGAATTAATATTGTGCACAAGAGAGAGACAGACAGACAGACAGACAAACAGGCAGACAGAGAAAGTAAAGGAGATGTGTTCATTTCACCTTCACCTATCCCGTGTCCTAACACCGTGGGGCACCACTGAAGATGTTGCAACCAGCTTTCTCCACTCCCTGCGGTCCTCTGCTTTCCGTAGCAAGTCGTTCCAAAGAGATGAAGGGTGGCTTAAAGCCTTGTGGTTAGAACAATGTACGCATGATGTGATAAAATCTCAGGGAGTGGGTTCAAATTTCCGTCAGACGAGACTATAAACTCAGGTCCGTGTGTGAACGTACGTATGCAGAAGATCTTGTGCACACGGGTTTTGTTTTTTGTATATATGTTTTTACTAAATGGTACGGGCATGTCACGAGATCAAAACAATACTGCAAGGCACTGTCCAAGGAGGAAGAAAAAGAGGCAGACCAAGAAGAGATGGGAGGACAACATCAGTGAATGGACAGGCCTAGAACTCAACAAAAATTTGAAAAAGGGGCAGAACAGAGAGGAATGGAGGGAATGGTTGTCAGGTCTTATAGGGAGTGCCCCCACGGTCGCCAGACTACAAATACAGGATGATAGTATAAAAATGTTTGGGTAGTTTCCGTTCCTCGATTAGAGCTCTGAGGTTCACCAATGGGGAGATTTGCATATGAAACCAGTTTTCATCACCATGAAGGTGGCTGCATTCCGACTTCAGGGATGGTGTCTAAACACGACAACACTTCATGCAATTTTGAATTTTGTCACCCGTTCCTAACCAGCCCGAAATGGACTGTAAGGCCTACTCTTCCGATAAGCGGAACATGTCATCGTTTGGCTAAGATGTTTTACATGCGTTTTCACTCGTGACCTCGGTTTATAGCCTCATCCGAAGGACTTTTGGGGAAAGAGGTCAGCACTGATGTTAACTCCAAGGGAAAAATTCATCAAACATGGCGCTTTCGGTGGTGGCTCGAACCCAGGCCGTGAGATCACAAGTCTCACGCTGTAACTACTGGGCTATCTCTTTGCCCCTGCCCACGTTAAAACACTATCCGCGTTTCGTAGAAGAATAGGCCTGCTGAGGCTGTGGGGTGGGGATGACACGAAATACCCAGCATGTGTCCTGCATCGTAGAGAAGAATGAGCTCCACCAGGTTCCTCTTGCCTGTAAAATTTGGTCCAGCACCTCAACACCTGTCCTAAATATAAGATTTGTATTGCATGTTGTATTGTATACCACTCTAAGTCACGGCAGATTTCTCTCCATGAACTTTGGGCTGCTCTCCACATGGAAGAGCGCGTCGCCACAAGAGCAGCGCCATCCATGATTATTTTTCTTTTCCTGTCTGCATGTGTATTTTAGTTCCTTATTAGAATGGCTCATTTCTACAGGGTTTTACAAAGGACAACACTACTTGTTGCCGTGGGTTCTTTTACGTGGACTGAGTGCGCGTTGTACACGGGACTTCGGTTTATCGGCTCATCCGAAAGACTAGCAGCCAGACCGGCACTCACGGTCTAGTGGATGGGGGAAAGTTTGGGGCACAAACGGGGATCAAACCACCGCACACTTCCAACCCGGCCTTTTCGCTGCCTAGGCAGATGCGTTATCTCTAGACCACTGATCCACATGAGTTTAATGAGACGAGATATGGATCTGTTGACTGGAGGAAATTGAAAAGAGACAAATGCCTCGCCTGCATCTGTCAGTTAATGTGTTAATTAACTCAGCCAGTAAATCTGTGAAAATGTTATTGGGTGGATGTTTTCTTTCTTTTTTTTTTATCTTTCCTTTGTTTGCTTTTTGTGTAGTTTTGTTATTTTCAAATCTTTTCTTATTTTATTTTTATCCTCGATGTGTTTTAGAAATTAGAATAATCATTCAGTCATTTTGTCTTCAATTAAGAGAGAGAGAGAGAGATAATGTGTGTGTGTGTGTGTGTGTGTGTGTTTCTGTGTGTTTAAGTGTATTTGTGACTACGTGTATGTCTCTTTGTGACTACGTGTATGTGTGCGTGCGTGCATGTATGCGTGTTTGTGTGTGTGTGCGTGCGTTTTTCTCTGTGTGTGTGCGTGGGCGCGTACGTGTGTATGTCTATGTGTGTGCGTTTGTGTGTGTGCGTGTATTCAAATTCATTTGAACATAGGAATTTGGAGACAC
>CM060327.1:59504881-59512381 GCA_030674155.1 Stramonita haemastoma | reverse complement strand
TTTCCCCTTGATCCGTTTCCCTTCTCCCCACTGCCAGTTCACCTTCGACCTTCCTGAGGACCTCAGCAGCCCAGGAGCTTCTCTTTGGTGCCCGTGTGTGGAGACTGAGGGAAGGGAGGGGGGAGGCATTATTTTGAAACTTATGTTTCAGAACTGTTAGGGAAGTGGGGAAGGGAGATATAAGATATAGACTTAAGAGGGTGTGTTGTTTAGAAGTATATTTTGTGTGTTATATATTTATATTTTCGTCATCATTATTTGTAGTAGTATTCTTGCCGTTTTCATCATCATCATTTTTTTTTGAATATATCATTGCTGTTATCATCATCTTCATTACTATTATGATGTTGTTGCTATTATCATTATTATTATTATCATTATTATTATTATTATTATTATTATTATTATTATTATTATTATTATTATTATTATCATCATTATCATTATCATTATCATCATCATCATCATCATCATCATCATCATCATCATTATTGTTATTATTATCGTCATCACTATGATTTCAGGGTCTGCTGGGGTCTCCCTCAGGAAAGAAGGGCACCCTGAAGAAGAAGAAGAGCGGATCCAAACCCAGCAAATCCCAGTCCTCGGGATACACAGGTGAGTAACTCCACTCCACTGTACTTTACTTCATATTCTATTAGCATCGAGCGTGGTTAGCGATTGGATGAGTGACTGTTTGCGCGCCTTGGCTTCAGAACAGTTCACCCAGTTCACCCAGCTGTCAATGGGTACCTGCCCTCTTTAGGGTCAGGGAAGGTAAAGCAGCGAGGGAGAGGAGATGGGCGTGACCCTCAATATGCTGGCCCCTAGAGAAGCTGAGGTCTCTGACCCCTCAATATGCTGGCCCCTAGAGAAGCTGAGGTCTCTGACCCCTCGCTCCTCTACGACCACATAAGTTATGGGACACCTTTACATTTACCCTTTTTTTCACCATATTCCATTTGCAGTCAGTATATATGTACGCGCTACAAGATTGCACTGACATAACCTATAACATTTCTTCTTCTTCTTCTCCTTCTTCTCCTTCTTCCTTCTTCTTCCTTCTTCTTCCTTCTTCTTCTTCTTCTTCTTCTTCTTCTTCTTCTTCTTCTTCTTCTTCTTCTTCTTCTTCTTCTTCTTCTTCTTCTTCTTCTTCTTCTCCTCCTCCACCTCCTCCACTTCCACCTCCACCTCCACCTCCCTCCTCCTCCTCCACCTCCCTCCTCCTCTCCCTCCTCCTCCTCCTCCTCCCCCTCCTCAACCTCAACCTCCTACGTCTCCTACACACAGGCATATCCCCGACGGATTTCGAGGCGCCTTTCAGCCCCGGCTCGTGCGAGCACCCCATGTCGGGCATCTGCTGTCGGCAGCGGCGCGTGCACAGCATCGGGCACATCGACCAGCCCCAGGGCATCGGGTCCCCGAGCTTCTCGCGGGCACTGTCGTGCTCCCCTACCCGCACCAACGCCCCTTTCAACTCGCCCTTCGCCACCAGCAGCTACCCGTTTCAGGCCGCGGGCGCCGCTTCCTCTCTGGCCACCGTCGTGGCTCCTCCCCCGCCCCAGCCCCTTCCTCCTCCCCCTCCTCCTCAGAAGATGACCACTTTCGGCCACGTGGAGACGCTGAAAGAGAGGCTGACTGGGAATAAAGGTAATGTGGAGGGTGGGGGAGTGGTTTGGGGTTTGGAGGGGTGGAGAAAGGAATGAGGGTGGGTAGGGGGTGGGTGGTATTTTCTTTTTTATTTGATACCACTTTTATGTCACAGCAAGATTTCTCTGCGTGAAATCCGGGAGGCTCTCCCCGGGAAGAGCGCGTCGCCACAAGTGCAGCGCCACCTCTTTTTTTTTTTCGTTTTCCTGTCTGTAAATGTATTTGTTTCCCTATCACAGTGGCTTTTTTCTACAGAATTTTTCCAGGGACAACCCCCTTGTTGCCGTGGAGTCTGTTATGTGTGCTAAATAATACACGGGACCTCGGTTTATTGTCTTAATGTGCATGTGGGGGGGTGGGGGTGGAGGGGTGGAAGGGGGTGTGAGGTGGTGTGTGTGTGTGTGTGTGTGCGCGCGTGCGTGCGTGCGTGTGCGTGCATGCGTGCATGTTTGCGCGCGCGTGCGCGCGTGCTTGCGTGTTTGTGTGTAAGTGTGTGTGTGCGCGTGCGTGCGTGCGTGCGAGTGCGTGAGAGAGAGACTGCACATGTGGCTTTCTAGACCCACCGCTCCACCTTAGCCGGATCCCTTTCTGTCAAGTGAACAAAAACCATGATCGTAGTTCTGGTGGCTCCCAGTTATAGTTTTGAACCAAGATTTCCTCTTTTTCTTTCTTTTTATTTTTTTAATTTTTTTTTTGGCTCGCATGCAGGCAAGTCGTCCTCCCACCCGACCAAAACGTCCTCGCAAACCTCGCTGCTGTCGTCCAGCTCTGAACAGTCCATGGACTGCAATCTGCAGCTGATGCCCCTCAAGCCAGAGGTGCTCAACGGGGGCCGAGAGCCGGAGGCCGGGGGAGGAGAGGGGGGAGGAGGAGGAGGGGGAGGAGGGGGCAGCAACTCCAACATGTCCACGAGCTCGGAATACTCTCCGGCCCCCCCTCCTTCTGCTGCCGTGGGTGGCGGTGTCCTGGACAGCGCTGACAAAACTGCTGGCAAAGTGAAGGTAGGAGGGTTCGTTTTGCTTGTTGGTGAGGTGAGCTTGCTTTGTGATCATTATCCCCCAATTTTCATCCTCTTAGTGGCCAATGGGGGCGGGATAGCTCAGTGGTCAGAGCGCTTGCTTTCCCCAAGTCAAGTTAATTAAGCAGCGTCGAGCGTGGTTGGATGGGTGACCCGTTTGCGCGCCTTGGCTTCAGTACAGTCCCTCCCCCCCCCCCCCCAGTTCACCCAGCTGTAAATGGGTACCTGCCCTCTTTAGGGTCAGGGAAGGTAGAGCAGTGAGGGAGAGGAGATGGACACCGCCCTCAATATGCTGGCCCCTAGGGAAGCTGAGGTCTCTGGTGCCACTCTCCCCTACGACCGCGTAGGTTATGGGACACCTTTACCTAGGTGGATCGGTGGTCTAGGTGGTCACGCGCCTTGCCTAGAAAGCAAAAAGTCCGGGTCGGAGTGTGCGAGGTTCGTACCCCGTTTGGACCCAAAACTTTTTCCCCATCCATTGGACCCTGAGTGGTGGTCTGGGCGCTAGTCTTTCGGATGAGACGATAAACCGAGGTCCCGTGTGTTACACATCACTATTTAGCGCACGTAAAAGAACCCACGGCAACAAGGGGGTTGTCCCTGGCAAAATTCTGTAGAAAGAAGCCACTCTGATAGGGATACAAATACACTAGCAGGCAGGAAAAAGAAAAAAAGATGGGTAGGCGCTGCACATGTGGCGACGCGCTCTCCCCGGGGAGAGCAGCCCGAATTTCACGCAGAGAAATCTGCGTGACATAAAGTGGTACAAAATACAAAATACAAAAAAAAAAAAAAAAACCTTTATGGCCAATGGTATGGTAACAATCTGCTCACTTTAAACATGCTGCTTTTTTGTTTTCTTTTTTGGTGTCATTTCTTAGCTAGAGCTCTGAGATTCACCAGTGGTGTGATTTTTGCGTATCAGACCCGTGTTGTTTTTGTGAGTGCCTACCATGAAGGTGGTAGCCGCATTCCGACTTCGGGGCATGTATGCTGGGTGTATGTGTTTCCCGAACACTGACATGAGTGACGGGAGCTTTCCACGTGCATGTTTGATCTTCTGCGAGTGTATGCATACACACGAGGAGAATGACGGCACTGGCAGGTCAGTTAATCTGGAGGATCGTAAAAATCTCTACCTTTAATTCACCAGACGCCATCGCCGCTCCGAGATTCGAACCCACGACTTACAAGGACCGATAGGAATAAAGGCGAACATTCTTAACCACTCGGCTATAGCTTCCGTCTGAGACGCGCTTTTCAATCTTGCGTTTGTTTCTTGGACTTTGTTTTGATATGCTACAAGCAATATTGTTTTTTGCTATTTTTTTTTGTTGTGGTAGTCTTTTTTGTTTTTGAGGACTCGGGTATTCGATGTATCTTATTTGAAGTGGTTGTGTATGTGGTTCTTTCACAAAACAAATGCCCGTCCTGGGTTGTCCCTTATGGTTGGCCAGGGCGTTGTTGATACGAGGGAAGGATAGAAAAGTCGGCTTTAAATTTTGTTTTAATCTGGATATAGTTACAGGGGACGGGATAACTCAGTGGTCAGAGCACTCGCTTTCCCCCAGCCAAGGTTAAGCAGCGTCGAGCGTGGTTACCAGTTGGACGGATGAACTTTTGCGCGTCTTGGCTTCAGTACAGTCCCCCTAGTTCCCCCGGATGTATATAGGTACCTGCCCTCTGTAGGATCAAGGAAAGTGTAAAGTAGCCTCAACATGCTGGCCCCTGGAGAAGCTGAGGTCTCTGACATCTCGCTCCCCTACGACCGCATAGGTTATGGGACACCTTTAGTTTTACCTTTTATAGTGGCACAGTTTTGACTCGGAGGTGTACGCTTTCACAAGGTGACACAGCCCCTGATGTGGCCCTTTGCGGTCGGCAGGACTGTAGACAATGATGACTGGATGCTGAGTGTGTGTATGTGTGTGCTTGTGTGAATACCTTGATCTTTCATCTATTATTGTACATCGAGGATAATGAAATAAGCACTCGTGCGCTTTTTTACATCCAGTCCCCGTGTGTATGCAGTTTTGCAGATCTTGTCATCTGTTCCCACCGGCACACAATAGCCTACTCTTTCGAAAAGCGGAACAGGATTTGACGTGTGGGCAAGATGCTCTGCGTGCGTTCGAACACGGGGCCTCGGTTTAAAGTTTTTGGGGTTTGGGGGAGAGTGGAGTCAGCATTGATGTTAACTCTAGGGGAAAAATCCCCTCGAACAGGAATCGAACCCAGGTCGTCAAATTGCGAGCGCAATGTTCTGACTACTAGGCTATCCCGTCCCCCCTGTGTGTGTGTGTGTGTGTGTGTGTGTGTGTGTGTGTGTGTGTGTGTGTGTGTGTGTGTGTGTGTGTGTGTATGTGTGTGTGTGTGTGTGTGTGTGTGCGAGCGCTCATGCGTGCCTGCGTGCATACGTTTTCAGTAGACATGAAAAGAGTAACAAATTTCTTCCAATAATTATATCCCAAAATTTGGAAATAATGTAATTGTGCTTGAAAAATTATATTCTAAGTGTTTGGGGCTGAATATCTATTGTAAAAAAAAAAAAAAAAAAGACCACATAAAAAATATGAAGATTGCTAGGATTTTGTTACATAAAATGTGTTCATTTATCTCGCTATCCATCCATCTATGTGTTCGTTTGTGGGGTGTGTGTTTTTTTTATCTTGCTTGAAAAATTAGCCTCTTAAGCCCTTGCATTCTTGTGATGCGCCTTTTCTTTGGTTTGGGATTTTTGTTTTCTTTTTCATTAGGGGTAGTTTTCTTCATATTTGTTTGGGACTTTGTTTGGTTGTTTTTTTATGGGGGGGGGGTAGTTTTGTTTCTGTTTGTTTGGGATTTTTTTTCGTTCCTCGGCTAAAGCTTTGAGGTCTGCCAAAGGTGATATGTTTGCATATCATGCGATCATTGACCCACCATTTTAAGGCACCTGCATTCCGAGTTCGCGGATGATGTATAAGCATGATACCAATGTGCATCTGGGTGTGTGTTTTTTTCTGTTTCTACCAGCACGTAACGGCCTGCTTTTCCTGAAAGATGGAACAGGTTTTTAATGTGTGCATGCGCAAGATGTTCCGCGTATTCTTTTGTTGTTTGGTTGGTACATGGTTGGTTGGTTGGTTGTTTTTTTGCACGGGGCTTCGGTTTTTTAGACTCATCCAAAGGATTTTTGGGACGCGCACGCACACATGCACGCACACACGCACGCACATCATACACACACACAACACAAACAAACACACCCCCCACCCACACACACACACAACACCTCCCCCATCCCCACCCCACCCCACCACCACCCTCACCCACCCACACACACACAATCATGCAAAAACACAGAATAAACTCATTCATTCATGCTGTTACTGTTGTGACAGCTGGAGAGTCAGTACCGAGCAGCGGGCCCCAAGCCCCCCTTGCTGAGGCAGAGCCCGGCCACCTCAGCCCTGTACAACTCCGCTGCCCACGCCGGGGCTTTCATAGGACTGGCCCGGGCCAAGGTGGACTTCACCCCTCCCGAGGGCGACACCGACTCTTTGGCCTACAAGGTGAGTCAGTGGTCTGGAGGATCCCAGAGTAGGAGGGAACCAGGGGTGGGTTGGGGTGGGGTGGGGTGGGGTGGGTGAGGGTTGGTTTGGGTGGGTGGTTGGGGGGGGGGGTGAGTGGGGGGTGAGGTGGGGTTAAGGGGTGGTGGTGAGGTGGTTGTAAGAGCGAGGTTTGTAGGTTGGTTGGGTTTTTTTGGTGGTGGTTCTGACTTTTGTGGGAGGGCGTGGGTTTGAATGTCGGATGCCTTTCTTTTTGTTTGATGGTCTCAGCCCACTATCCTTATGCTTATTCCATTATCCTCGATATAAAAGAGTAAAGAAATGAAACCTGTGTCGGGATGCTGCATGCCGGCACGGTGACTTATCTGAAACGTCTGTAATGTCTGTGTAATTATTTATTTTTCTTTTTATTATCATTTCGAGGATAATGGAATAAGGCCCCCATATTTTTTGTGTTGTGTGTGAAAAAGAAAAAGAAGAATCCTCGTGTGTATGCTGGTTTTGTCAGTTTTGTCATCCATGCACCAGAAATAAGAACGATGGCCAACGGTGAACTGGTTGAATCTATGTTGATATGACTCGTTAGAAAACCAACCATAATTTACAATTTGTTTTCTTTTAAGAGCGATTAATTTCTTTTGTTAAATGTGTAACTACAAAAAATTTTTAATCAAATATCCTTTGGGATTTTTTGTTTTTTGTTGAAAAGTTATTCAGTTAGACATAAGCTTGGAAACAAGCCCAGAAAAAAAATCCCGAAAAAAGTACTTAAACCATACATAACCAAACACAAGCTTTTGTAACCAAAAAGTATTTAAAATCGCTCGTCCCATGTGTGCGTGCGTGCGTGTGTGCGTGCGTGCGTGCGTACGTGCGTGCGTGTGTGTGAAGTCGAGTCAAAATTTTATTTCCAGATGGTACATTGAGTAAGCAATAAATTTGTCTTTCTTCATCTGTGTGTGTGTGTGTGTGTGTATGTGTGTGTGTGTGTGTGTGTGTGTGTCTGTGTGTGTGTGTCTGTGTCTGTGTGTGTCTGCGTGTGTCTGTGTCTGTGTGTGTGCGTGTGTGTGTCTATGTGTGTCTGTGTGTGTCTCTGTGTGTCTGTGTGTATCTGTGTCTATGTCTGTATCTCTGTGTGTGTTTTTTTAAAATCTCCTCAGAAAGGGGACATCATTCACATCATGGCGACGACCCCTGGGGGTCAAGGTCGCGGGGCCATGCACGGGATTGTGGGCGGATTTCTGCTGGCCAACATGGAGATGCTCAGCATGCCACAGCACATCA
>CM060327.1:59452381-59502381 GCA_030674155.1 Stramonita haemastoma | reverse complement strand
TGTAAAAGAATAAATGAATGAATAAATAAATAAATAAGCACACACCCCCACACACCCTCTAGCATAAAACAACAATAACCAAGCAAAAAATCCCAATCTAAGGGCTCCTCCCTGGTTGGTTGTCTGACACAGCTCCTGACTCGTCAGATGGGCAGGTGGCGTCAGGCAGTGGCGACAGGTCCGCTCAGCCAGGGATGACCTCCGACCTGCCCTCTGCCCTCTCTCCCACCCCCGCCATGGACGGCGGCGTGGTCAAGGCCGGAAGTAGCGGTGCGCATGACGGAAGTGTGTTTGTGGGTGCCGAGCCGCTGAAGAAATTGGCGCCAAGACTTCAGGACGGGAATGTTTCTGCTGTTTCTGCTGCTGGGATGATGGCGCCTTCGAAGTGAGTGATGATGATGATGATGATGATGATGATGATGATGATGATGATGATGATGATGATGATATGATTATTGTTATGATGCTGGTTGTGATGCTGGTTTGGGTTAGCCTAGAATTCGAGGAAGAGTTGCGAGGTGGTTTTGTGCTTGTTTGTGTGGTGGTTTACTGATTTCGTTTTATTCTTTGATTTCGAGGACAAGCGCTTTATTTTTATCGCTAGATAATTTCCTTGTTCGTCTTCGTCTTCGTCTTCTTCTTCTTGTTCTTCTTTGATTTGATTTGATTTGTTTTTGCTAGATACGGCGCTATTATAGATTCCATGTCTTCTTCTTCTTCTCATTATTATTATTATTATTATTATTATTATTATTATTATTATTATTATTATTATCATTATTATTATTATTGTTGTTGTTGTTATCCCTATCATTATTAGTATTATTATTTCGGAAACAAGCACACATGTGGGGGGGGGTTCCTACAGTCCCTGTATGCATGCAGTTTTGTAAATGTCATCCGTTCCTACCTATACAACTGACTTACTCTTCCGTAAGTCGTATATCTGATAATGTTTACAGGTTTAACAAGTTTTGATTTCTGTTATAGATGTGTTCATTGGGGCTTGATTGTATACTCTATCAGTGATGTTAAAATTTCATTTAACCCCCACCCCCTCTAAAACCACTCTTATCAGACCTGTTCCATCTTATAGCGGGATATATGAACATGATTTTTCAATAAGAAATGAAATTCATCTCCTGTTTCTGGCGACCGTGGGGACAGCCCTGAAGACTTGACAACCAGTTCCCTCCATTTCTCTCTCTTCTGGCTTTCTCAAAGTTTAGTTGAGTTCTAGGCCTGTCCATTCGCTTATGTTGTCCTCCCACCTCTTCCATGGTCTGCTTCTTTTTCTTCCTCCCTGGACAGTGCCTTGCAGTATTGTTTTCGGTAGTCTTTTTGATCTTGTGACATATTCGTACCATTTTGAGTTTACGCTTCTTTGCAAATGTTAGGGTTTATTGTAGGGACCAATGGTTTGCTGGATTCTGTTATGCACATCCTCGTGGCGTATGTGGTCTTGGTAGATGCCATTGAATCTCCGGATGCGTCCCATCTCTACTGCCTGTACTCTTCTCACCAAAACAGTCAGGGTCCACGATTCACAGGCATACCGGAATACGAATATGACAAGGGGCAATAGTCTGATCTTGGAGATGAGATATTTTTTATCTTTCCAGATGGTATTCAGTTTTGACAGTGCTGTTATTGTCTGTGCAATCCTGCATACTACCTCTGGCTTGGACCTCTTGCCTAATACAACGGCTGCCAAGTACTTGAAGCTTTGAACCGTTACCAGCTTCCGGTCATTGACCCTGATCAGTGCTGATGCCCTTAACGTTATTGGTCATCAGTTTGGTCTGCTCTGCACTGATTTCCCTGCCGTATGTTTTAAAGGCCTTGTTCATGTGCTCTGTTAGGCTGGCAAGCTCTTGTTCTGATCCTGCTAGTCCGCCAATGTCATCTGCGAAGCGAATGTTTGTGATCGTTCTGCCACCAATGCTGACTGATCCTTTATGGTGTTACATCTATATTTTATATGCATGTATATATATATATATATATATATATATATATATATATATATATATATATATATATATATATATATATATATATATATATAATGTGGCGCTCCACCACGAAATGAGTCGCTTAGCACATTACCCAATTTTGCGTTAGGAGCCATTAAAGGCAGTTGGGGGTCAAGTTGTCAATTTTGAGATTTTGATTGATTATTAAACAATATCCATTTATCTACCTTATAATGAAATAATCAAGGCATAATTTTTATTCCTTTTGCTTTTAAATTTGTTTTGAAAATACCCAAGCCCTCATTCTGACAATCTGTTACGAAAATAAACTTGCCCGTTTCTCATTTTGTCACGTCCTGCAGTCTATCATTTCAATTTGTAATAACTTTGCACAGAATTGTCAGATTTTCTATCTGTTTTTTGTATTTGATAGCCACTGTATTGTACATTAATAACATATCAATAACTAAAAATTGACCTCTGGTGCACTCCGTCTTATCATGTGGTAGAGCGTCACATATATATATATATATAAATGTATATATATAAATGTATATATATATACATATGCACACAACTGATTATAACATGTGCATACAATCTACATATGACATTGTTTCTAGCTAAGCGTGGCAGCAAATCCACTTTTTTTTTGTTTCGGGGAGGGGGGAGGGGGGCGTTCCTAAATTGTAGCGGACACTACTTTGTATGGCAAGACAAGAGAAGACTTGCACATATGCACATTTTTTTTATTATTGTTACTTATTTGAAGATATTATTCATTCTAGGACAAGTGCGACCTTTTTGTGGTTGCCAGATCACAAATCCCATTAAGTTTTGTTTTAAGTTGTAGCCAAGACTGCGTTGTAAGCATGGTGCCTTCAGACAAAGGGAGAGGTATCAGTAAAACCATGCTGCCCTGTCCCCCAGGTGTCTGTGTCGGCAGTGCGGCAAACCCAAACCGCAGAGCGGCGGGGAGCTGAGCGCCGAGGACCAAGAAGTCTTCTCCATCACCGTAGGATCTCAACAACAACAGCAACACCAACAACACCACCAACACCTCACCCCCTCCTCCACCACCTCCTCCTCCTCCACCCTCACCGCCAACGCCGCCCTGGTGGCCGCACCCCCTTCCTCCTCGTGTTCGGGGTGCACCCACCCCCCTCCCGCCCACCCCCAGTCGCGCTGCGAGAGCAAGTCGTCCAAGCAGTCTTTGAGCTCGGCCTGCACACAGCTGACGTCGCTAAGCCCCGAGGAGGAGGTATATATATATTTTTTTGTATTTATTTATTTATTTATTCTTTTATATCGAGGATAACAGAATGAGCAATCATGTGCTTTTTTTCATCCGGTCCCCGTGTGTATGCAGTTTTTGTAAATATTGTCATCTGTTCCCACCGGCACACGATGGCCTACTCTTACGATAGAATTCAACAGATAGAATTCCTTGTTTACTCTATGCTGATGACCTAGCATTACTATCAACAACCAAAGTAGGTCTTCAAATTAAGCTGAATAAACTGCAAGAGTACATTTCGAACTGGGGTTTAAGGATAAACAAATCAAAAACAAAGGTAATAGTCTTTACGAAATCACCTCCTAAAATTCCAATTTATTTTAAATGTGGAGAACATATAATTGAAACAGTAGAAACATATAAATATCTAGGTGTCATTTTTCATCAGAATGGTAAGTTTCAAGCAACTCAAGAACATTTAGTAAAACAAAGCAACAAAGCATTGTACGCCTTTAAAAGAGCAATTCACGGACAGAATTTAAAGACTAATATAATAATGCGTTTATTTGACTCATTAATAACCCCTGTTTTAACTTATGGAGCAGAAGTTTGGTTTCCTTTTTGTTTTCATGGGGAAACAGAATTTCATATTGATGAATTGTTTAAGACATGCTTATCAAATCAGTTTATGTACGAACATTTTCATATTAAATTTTGTAAACAAATACTGGGAGTTCATAAAAAAGCATTAGTACTACCCACTTTAGGGGAATTGGGAAGATATCCACTGACCCTTAAAATCATATGCCAGATAGTATCCTTTTGGATTCATTTGATAGAATCAAAACCAGACTCTTATATTAGAATAGTATACGATAATTTGTATCAGAAGAATAGGTATGATAAATGGATCAATATGGTAAAAAATATTCTTTACACAATTGGATTTAAACATGTGTGGAAAAACCAAAGTACTCTTGATGTGCATCGGTTAAGCTATGCTGTTCAAAGAAAGCTTGAGCCTATGTATAAAACATTCTGGATCTACCAGAAGAAACAGTGTGCAAAGCTAAAATTTTATGATTTTGCTACCAAAGAGTACAGGATGGAACCATATTTAATAAACTATGAAAACAAATCCCATAAAATTACCTTTTGTAAATTTCGCATAAGTTGTCACAGTTTAATGATAGAGAAAGGGAGGCACCAAAATATGCCCAGAGAGGACAGAAAATGTAAAAACTGTGACAAAATAGAAGACGAATTTCATTTACTTGATGAATGTGTCTTATATAATGAACTTAGAAACAATTTGTTACTAAAGATTAAAACAAGAGACAAAGAATGTAAACAATGTATAGATAAGTTAAGCGACATAATCACAGTTGATATCTATCAAGCAGATATCATTAGATATGTGTATGAATGTATGGAGAAACGAGACAAAGAAAAGTAGAATGCAACATGTTTTTTAGTGGACATCATTTGGGCAGAAAGATAATTAAAACTGATGTTTGTTTTGTTGTGTCAAATAGGTCTGCATGACTTAAATGGCAATAAATATTCTGAATCTGAATCTGAATCTGAATCTGAATCTACGAAAAGCGGAACAGGAGTTAACGTGTGCGCAAGATGTTCTGCGTGCGTTCGCACACGGGGCCTCGGTTTAAAGTCTCATCCGAAGGACTTTTGGGGAGAGTGGAGTCAGCACTGATGTTAACTCCAGGAGAAAAATTTCCTCGACCGGACTCGAACCCGGGTCGTCAAGTTGCCAGCGCAATGTTCTGACCACTAGGCTATCCGTCCCCCAATTGATGTGTATTGATGTGACACTCCACCACATAATGAGTCGCATTGCACCCGAGGTCCATTTTTAGTTATTGACATGTATGTGACATTCCACCACATAATGAGTCGCATTGCACCCGAGGTCTGTTTTTAGTTATTGCCATGTTATCAAACTACAATAAAATGGCTATACAATACCAAAAAAAAACAGATTGAAAATCGGACGATTCTATGAAAAGTGATTACAAGTTGAAATGCTAGACTGCAGGAAATGACAAAATGAGAAATGGACAAGTTTAGCATCGCAATAGGTGGTCAGAATGAGGGCTTTGGGTATTTTAAAAACATGTTTTAAGGCAAAAGTAGACAAAATTATTATTTGATATTTCATGGCTATACTTTAATAATCAATCAAAATCTGAAAATTGCCATCTTGACCCCACCTGCCTTTAATTGCTCCTAGCGGGAAAGTGGATTATGTGCTAAGCGACTCAATTCGTGGTGGAGAATCACATTTTTGTGTGTGTGTGTGTGTCTCTCTCTCTCTCTCTCTCTCTCTCTCTCTCTCTCCTCTCTCTCTCTCCTCTCTCTCTCTCTCTCTCTCTCTCTCTCTCTCTCTCTCTCTCTCTCTCTCTCTCCACGGGGAGAGCGAGCGCATCGCCACAAGTGCAGCACCTACCCATTTTTTTTCTTTTTCCTGTATGCAACTGCAGCGCCTACCCATTTTTTTTCTTTATCCTCGATGCAGCTGTGCGCGTCGCCACAACTGCAGCGCCTACCCATTTTTTCTTCTTTTTTTCCTGTATGTAACTGTGCGCGTCGCCACAAGTGCAGCGCCTACCCATTTTTCTTTTTCTCTTCTTTTACCTGTATGCAAACTGCCTTTGTTTCCCCTAGGTGGGGGTGTACGGGGAGGGCCGCCACAGCCACGACCACAACCACTCTCACCGCGTCCTGACCGGCCAGTGGGAGACGGGGTGCATGCAGTGCGCGCAGGAAGCCGCGCTCCTGACCTCCAAGATGGCCGGCAAAGACTCGCCCAGCCGCGTACCGCAACAGCAGAGCATGTACCCTTACCTCGGCTACGGAGGCTACGAAGGCTACGCGCAGTACCCAGACTACCACCAAGCGGCTACCACCGCTAGCAGCAGCCGGAGTAGTAGTAGTGTTGGTGGGGGAGTGGGTGGTGGTCGCCGCACGCCTAACTCCATGCATTACGGGGTAGCTGGTGGGGGTGGTAGTGGGGGTTCGGCGCATTACGGGTCGGCGGTGCAGCATTCGCATTACGCTTCGTCGCATTACCGGTCGCATTACGCGCCGCACAGCGCGCATTACGGGTCGCCGCATCCTCAGGTGGTGTACTACGGTTCTCAGAGCGCGCACTACTACCCCACCGGGGGTGCCCCCCACCCCCACCCCCACTACGCCTCGCAGCCCCAGTACGGGGGCATGGCTTCGCATTACAGGACTGCTGCTGCCTCCTCGCATTACTCGGCGGGGTCTCCAGCCCTTGTGCATCATCATCACCAGCAACAACAACAACAACAACAGCAACAGCAACAACAACAGCAGCAGCAGCAACATCATCATTCGCCGGTCACTCTCTCCCTCTCGGCCTCTTCCTCCTCCCCCTCCCCGTCTCAGCAGCCCGGCGTGTCGCTCAAACTGAACCGGTCGGTGTCGCACGAGAGCGGCACCATGTACCCAGCATGCGCCAGCCCCGGGGCCCGGATTACTCGCAGGGCGGCGCGGCGTCGAAAGCGTCGCGTAGCCCGACGCGTTCGTTGATCCCGCTGGTGAAGACGAAACTGAGCGCTGAGGGAATCATCTTGACGGATGAGCCCTACTCCACGCCGGTGAGTGTGTGTGGGTGGGGGTGTGGTGTTTGGGGGTGGGTGGGGGTTTGGGGTGTGGGGTGGGTGTGGGTTATGGGTGTGTTTGTGTTCGTGTGTGTGTGTGTGTGTGTGTGGAGGCGGGGTGTGTGTGTGTGTGTGTGTGTGTGTGTGTGTGTGTGTGTGTGTGTGTGTGTGTGTGTGTGTGTGTGTGTGTGTGTGTGTGCGCGCGCGCGCGCGCGTGTGTGTGTGTGTGTGTGTGTGTGTGTGTGTGTGTGTGTGTGTGTGTGTGTGTGTGTGTGTGTGTGTGGATGTCTGTCTTGTCCTGTCCTGTCCTGTCCTGTCCTGTCCTGTCTGTCTCTGTCTGTCTGTCTCTGTCTGTCTGTGTCTGTCTGTAGGTGATTTTTATTAGAATAATAATAATAATACGCTAAGATAATACGAATGGGAGACATTATCAGAGAGGTGCTTTAGGAGATGTCCAGGTCCTGTCAGTATCAACAGCATCCCCGCCTTCTGGAAATTCCTGTGCTGGGAATTCCCTCTTTTCTATCCCTCTCTTTGTGTCTTGCTTCTTTTTCTTCCTGTCAACTACCTCCTCCTTTTGTCCATTTTCAGCCTTCTTGGTCCCATTCTCTGTATTTTTTCTTCCAGAAAGACTTCAAGATAAGTTCTCTCTCCCACACCGAAGTTAAGAGGATGTGCTCGGCCTAACTTGTCAGGCGCTTAACGGCAGCGCGGGGCATTTTCGCTCATAATATGACAGACTACACAATACTTACTGTCTCAGCGTTCGAAGAAGAAGAAGAAGAAGAAGAGAGGAAGGAAAAGAAGGTGGCGGAGGAGGAAGAGGAGGAGGCGGAGAAGGAGAAGGAGGAGGAGGAGGGAGGAAGAAGATAAGGAGCAGGAGGAAGAAGGAAGAAGACGAATTAGTATAGGAGTGATTCTTTCCCTTGTTTTCACACACAAGAGTAGAAGAGTTTTGTTATTGCTTTTGCTTGCGCTGCATTTCATGCAAGAAAACTGTCGTGATTGTTTTTGTATTGTTTTGCTGTTTATATATAGTGTTCTTGCTACATATTTTTGTTGTTATATAGGTATGTTGCTATGTAGTTTTGTTGTTATATAGTTTTTGTTGTTATATTATGAGGTTATATAGTTTTGTTGTTATGTAGTTTTGTTGCTACATAGTTATGTTATAGTTTTGTTGTTAAATAGTTTTATCGTTGCTTAGTTATGTTACATAGTTATGTTACATAGTTATGTTTTTACATAGTTATTTTGTTAGTTTTTATAGTTATGATGTTACACAGTTGTTACATAATGCTATAGTTATGATGTTACATAGTTTTGTTGTCACATAGTTTTGTTGTTATAGTTTCTAGTTATAGCTTTGTTGTTATAGCTTTGTTATTACTTAGTTTTGTTGTTGTAGTTTTGTTGTGACGTATTTGTTACATAATTTTGTTGTTTCATAGTTTTGTCGTTACATACTTATGTTGTTATATACTTATGTTACATAGCTTTTTAGTACATAGTTATGTTACATAGTTATGTTGTTGAACAGTTATGATGTTACACAGTTATGTTACCACATAGTTTTGTTGTTATATTTTTATATAATTTTGTTGTTATATGATTCTGTTATATAATTTTGTTGTTATATTGTTTTGTTGGTACATAGCTTTGTTGTTACATAGCTTTGTTCTTACATAGTTATGTTAACGTTGTTACACACGTTCTTTTACATAGTTTTGTTGTTACATAGTTCTGTAATTATATAGTTTTGTTATCTTTACATATTGTAGCTACATAGTTTTGTTAGTTTGTGTTATTATTACGTAGTTTTGTTATTACATAATTTTGTTATTATATAGTGTTGTTACATAGCTTTGTTGTTACGTACATTTTGTTGAAATATAGTTATATTTTTACATAGTTATATTTTTACATAGTTATATTGTCACATAGTTATAGTGTTACATAGTTATATCGTTACATAGTTTTGTTGTTACATAGTTTAGTTGTTACGTAATTTTGTTGATACATAGTTATATTTTTACATAGTTATATTTTTACATAGTTATATTTTTACATAGTTAATTGTTACATAGTTATATTGTTACATAGTTATATTGTTACATAGTTATATTGTTACATAGTTATATTGTTACATAGTTTTGTTGTTACGTATTTTTGTTGTTACGTATTTTTGTTGATACATAGTTTTATTTGTACATGGTTATATTGTTACAGAGTTTTGTTGTTACATAGTTTTTTGTTGGTGGCACATGGTTGTATTTTTACATAGTTATATCGTTACATAGTTTTGTTTGTTGCTACATAGTTTTGTTATTACAAAGCTCTGTTGTTGCACATTTTATTGCACAGTTTTGTCATTACAGTTTTCTTGGTACGCAGTTTTCCTGTTAAATAATTTTCTTGTTACATTGTTAAGAGTTTTGCTACATATTTTTTTTCTTGTTTCAGTTTTCTTGTTACATGGTGTTTTATCACGTAATTTTCTTGTTAAATAGTTTTGGCACATAGTTTATTGTTACGTAGTTTTTTGTTATACTTTTGTTCATATCGGTTCTGATCTTTTCAGATAAGAGAAATGACAGAAATCACTGGAATTTTAGGGGGGGGGGGTAAAAATAATCTAAGTTTACGTACGTATTTCATGCACTGTAAGAGTTTGCAGGGAGGGGGCAAGGGGGAGGGGTAAGGGGGATAGGGTGCCTCTGAACAATTTGCTATTACATATTAAAGGCAAATAAAGTGGGGTGGGGGGGGGGGGTAAATAGAAATTATGCAAAAAGAAATAACAGTTTAAGAAATTGATTTTCAAATTAGAATTGAAAAATCGAATCTTGTAAAATGTGTGTGCGTGTCCGGTGTGTGTGTGTGTGTGTGTGTGTGTGTGTGTGTGTGTGTGTGTGTGTGTGTGTGTGTGTGTGTGTGTGTGTGCGTGCGTAAGTGTGTGTGTGTATGTCTGTATGTCTGTGGTTATCTTGTGTCTGTTTATGTTTGTGTGCATGTCTGTCTCTATGTCTGTCAGTCTGTCTCTCATTGACAATATCTCTTCTCTCTCTCTCTCTCTCTCTCTCTCTCTCTCTCTCTCTCTCTCTCTCTCTCTCTCTCTCCTTCCTCTCTCTCTCTCCTCTCTCTCTCTCTCTCTCTCTCTCTCTCTCTCTCTCTCTCTCTCTCTCTCTCTCTCTCTCTCTCTCTCTCTCTCTCTCCCTCTCTCTCTCTCTCTCTCTCTCTCTCTCTCTCTCTCTCATCTCTCTCCTCCCCTCCCCCCTCCCTCTCTCCTCTTTCCTTTCTTCTCACAAATTTATCTGAATTTGTTATTCCCCGTTGTCTACAGGGCTGTAATGCTGTATAGACAATAAAACTGTCACTCTCTCTCTCTCTCTGTCTCTCTCTGTCTCTGTCTCTCTCTCTCTCTCTCTCTCCTCTCTCTCTCTCTCTCTCTCTCTCTCTCTCTCTCTCTCTCTCTGTCTCTCTCTGTGTGTGATACAGAGCGGAGAGTGCGGCATCCCCCCTCTGCTGGTTCAGCGGTACGCGGAAGAGCTGAGACTGGACGTGATGAGCATCGCGCTGCTGCTGGAGCAAGTGAGGACACTGCAGCTTCACGCCCTGCAGAGACCCTGTGTAAGGAGGGAGGGAGGGAGGGAGAAAGAGAGGGAGGGAGGGAGGGGCTGAGGGTACAGGCGTCTGTCTTTGTCTTGTCTTGTCTTGGTCTGTTTGTCTTTGTGTCTGTCTGTCTTTGTCTGTGTCTGTCTTGTTTGTCTGTCTTGTCTGTGTCTTGGTCTGTTTGTCTTTGTGTCTGTCTGTCTTTGTCTGTGTCTGTCTTGTTTGTCTGTCTTTGTCTGTGTCTGTCTTGTTTGTCTGTCTTGTCTGTGTCTTGGTCTGTCTAGCTGTGTCTGTCTGTCTTGTGTGTCTTTGTTTGTTTGTCTTTGGCTGTCTTGTCTGTCCGTCCTTCTGTCTCTTGTCTGTCTGTCTTGCTTGTCTTGTCTGTCTTTGGCTGTCTTTGTATGGCTGTAGCTGTAGGGCTAGCTGTGGGGCTAGCTGGCTGTTTGAATGGCTTGATGTGTTTGGATGGCCGGGTGTCTGTTTGGTTAGCTGTTTGGATGGATGTTTGTTTGACTGTTTGTTTGACTGTTTGGGTGGATGTTTGGGTGGATGTTTGTTTGACTGTTTGGGTGGATGTTTGGATGGATATTTGTTTGACTGTTTTTGACTGTTTGGATGGATGTTTATTGACTGTTTGGGTGGATGTTTGGATGGATATTTGTTTGACAGTTTGTTTGACTGTTTGGATGGATGTTTATTGACTGTTTGGGTGGATGTTTGGATGGATGTATTTTTGACTGTTTGGATGGATATTTGGATGGATGTTTGGATTGCTGGCTGTTTGGATGGCTGGGTGTCTGGTTGGGTGGCTGTTTCAAAGGATGTTTCGAAGGGCGTTTGGATTGCTGGGTGTTTCGATGGCTGGTTGTTTGGTTGGCTGGATAGTTGGCTGGATAGATGGATGGATGTGTCTCTTGCTAACCGATGTCTGAATGTTTGGGCTTTTTTCATCTTTCTGTGTCAGTCAATTTTTCTGTCTTTCTGTCTCTGTCTCTCTGACGCCCCTCTCTCTCTCTCTCTCTCTCTCTGTCTCTCTCTCTCTCTCTCTCTCTCTCCTCTCTCTCTCTCTCTCTCTCTCCTCTCTCTCTCTCCTCTCTCTCCTCTCTCTCTCTCTCTCCTCTCTCTCTCTCTCTCTCCTCTCCTCTCTCCCCCCCCCCTTTCCCCATCTAATATCACAACAACAATGAGGACGACACAGACCCCCAACCCTAATCCCATCATTGCTCTTTTCCTTTCAACTTTCGATTTTTTTGCATGTGCATGAATAAGATTATGAATTATTAGTACAGTCCCCCAGTTCACCCAGCTGCAAATAGGTACCTGCCCTCTTTAGGGTCAGGGAAGTTAAAGCAGCGAGGGAGAGATGGACACCGACCGCACTCAATATACTGGCCCATAGAGAAGCTGAGGTCGCTGACACCTCGCTACCCAACTACGATCACATAGGTTTCAGGAACACCTTTACCTTTTATTGTTAGCTTTAATTTTGGAGGTGACAAAAGACAAACCGTGAACATGACCAGGACAAGTCTCTGGGCTTGAAAGGTGTGTAAAAGTGAAAAGTATTTATTTTTACAAAGTACTTTTAATTTGAGGTGAACTTGACTAGGACAAGTCTCTGGTTTAAAGGGGTAAGGTAAAGGTGTCCCTATAACCTGTGTGGTCGTAGGGGAGCGAGGCGTCAGAGACCTCGGCTTCTCTAAGGGCCAGCATGTCGAGGGCGGCACACATTTCCTCTACCTCGCTGGTAAAAGTAAAAAGCATTTTTTAAAACGTACCTTTAGTTTGAGGTGAACTTGACTAGGACAAGTCTCTGGGCTTAAAGGGGTAAGGTAAAGGTGTCCCATAACCTGTGTGGTTGTAGGGGAGCGAGGTGTCAGAGACCTCAGCTTCTCTAAGCGCCAGCATATTGAGGGTGGCGCCTATCTCCTCCCCCTCGCTGGAAAAAGTAAAAAGGTTTTTTTAAGAACCTTTAGTTTGAGGTTAACTTGACAGGGCAAGTCGCTGGGCTTAAAGGGGTGTACAAGTAAATGCATTTTAAGTATCTTTAGTTTGAGGTGAATTTGACAGTCTCTGGGCTTAAAGGGGTAAGGTAAAGGTAAAGGTGTTCTATAACCTGTGTTGTCGTAGGGGAGTGAAGCGTCGGAAACCTCAGCTTCTCTACGGGCCAGCATGTTGAGGGCGGTGCCCATCTCCTCTCCCTCGCTGGTAAAAGTAAAAAGCACCTTTAGTTTGAGATGTACTTGACAAGTGTCTGGGCTTAAAGGGATGTAAAAGTAAAAAGCGTTTTTTTTTTTAAAAAGTACCTTTTAGTTTGAGGTGAATTTGACCAGAGCATGTCCCTGGGCTTGAAAGGGGTGTACAAGTAGTGGTTGTTGTTGTTTTTAAGTACCTTTAGTTTTAGGTGAACTTGGTAGGACAAGTCTCTGGGTTTGAAAGGGTTGTAAAAGTAAAAAGTATTTTTAAAAGTACCTTTAGTTTGAGGTAGGACCAAGTCAAATCAAATCGAGTAAAAAAAAAAATTAATAAATAAAAAATTTTTTAAAAACCACCTTAATCACCCCTGAAGACCAAACACAAAGACAAAGTCTCCTGGGCTGTGTGACAGGTGCCCAACGAGCTGTTGGCAGACGACTGCCGCAAAGCGTGCAACCTGCAGATCTCCTCGCTGGCCGAGTTCTTCATCTCCATCGGGCTGCCCATGTACATCCCGCGCATCCTGTCCGGAGGCGTGAGCACCATCCAGCAGATGCTGGCCATGACGGACGCCGACATCCCGCGTCTCACGGGCGCCGACTCCTACCACGTGAAGCGCATCTCGCACGCCATCCAGTGGGTCAAAGCCAAGCTGAATTCGCCCACGCAAGGGTCTACGACCTCATCGAGTAGTGATGGGAAGAGTGGTGGTGGTGGTGGAGGTGGCGGAGGGGGGAGTGGTAAGGCGAACGGTGGTGGTGGTGGTGGTGGGAGCGGCGTGAAAGATAAGGTTTGATGTTACTGGGGTTGGGTTTTTTTTGTTTGTTTGTTTGTTTTGTTGGGGGGGTTGGGGGGGTTGTATGTGTGTGGGTGTGTGGGGTGTGTGTGGTGAGTGTGGTGAGTGTGTTTTGTTTTGTTTGTTTTGTGTTGTGGGATTGGTGAGTGTTTCCGGAGGGGGAGGGGGGGGGGTGCACGCTGTTTAGTTTTTTGGTGGGGGGAGGGGAAATGTGGTGGTGGTGATATGATGTTCCTGTTGCTTCTAAACTGCCAATAGCCTTGATGATAATGTTTGATTGTGGGGCAACAACTTGCGCATATTATTCATTCGAGGTTATGTTATTCTGTGAACAAGGGGGGAGCTAATTTTTTGGCTGGGGGGGGGGGTTGGGGGGTGAGGTGTTTTTTTTTGTTGTTGTTTTTTTGCCGGGGTTTGGGGTCTGTATTATAGATTCTTTTTTTTTCTTTTCTTAATTTTCATTTTCTATTTTCTTTCTTGTTGTTGTTGTTGTTGTTGTTGCTTCTCCCCTGTACTGTTATTGATAGTAAAGAAATGTGCTTTGCTTGTTGACTGAACAGCTTTAACGTTGTGTACAGATGTACATAATACACAAGGAACGCGTTGAATTGAACTGAACTGAAAGTGACTCAGTAAGAAAGAGAACGGTGCGTACTCTATAATGTATTTCGTCTAAACATCAACATCATTGTTTTATGTCGACATCAATCTTTCATTTGTTGTTGTTGTGGTGGTGTTGATGGTGTTGGTGGTGTTTCTTGTTATTGAAAATCATGCTGTAGTTGTTTTTTTTTTATATCTTTGTGCTGCTCACAAACTTATTTTGTTTTTGTTTTTTAAGCCATAGTTGCACACACATCCCCTTGCAACTGTATGATTGTGTATGTGTTTGTGTGTGTCTTGTCTGGGCGTGTGGTGTGGTGTGGTGTGGTGTGTGTGTGTGTGTGTGTGTGTGTGTGTCTTGTGTGTGTGTGTGTGTGTGTGTGTGTGTGTGTGTGTGGTGTGTGTGTGTGTTTGTGGTGTGTGTGTGTAAGTGTCTGGGTCTGGGTGTGTGGTGTTTTTGTGTATGTGTGTGTGTGTGTTGTTGTTGTTGTTGTTTGAGGAGGAGGAAAAAATCTGTGATAATGCACAATTCGGGCAGAAGTTCAGGGATGAGATGAAATCACAGGTGACAAAGCATTCCATTGGAGTGGTTTAAAAGGATGGGTAATTGACGTGGTTTGAGGAAGAAAAGAGCTTTGAAGTAACTTTGGGGGGGGGGGTAAAAAGGGGAATATTTCTTAGATTCCCCCCATATGTATGCCGAGGGCTCTTTCGAAATAAATAGCATCCCCACCTTCTTGAGGTTCTGGGGTAGAAATTTCTCCCTTTCTATCACTCTCTTTTTTTGTTTCTTTCTTTTCTCTTACCGTTCTTTCAATTTCTCTGGCTTACCTTCTGCCATCACAGTCCATTTGCCTGCTTTTTCGTTTTCAAACCTATATTTCCAATATTTTTGTTATAAGAATTCTGACATTTAGCCTGTATTGTGGTGTTCTGGTGCCTAGTTTTATCGGCCTTAAGGAATGAAGTAGTGAAGGTACCTTGTCATTTAATGGGTTTATTTTTTTTTAGATCTAGGGTGTAAAGGGGTGGCTGTTATGTTGTGTTTTTTTTTATTAAGTATAGTGTTATTTTATGATTGAAATGGGTGTGTGTGTGTGTGCGTGTGCATGTGTGTGTGTGTGTGTGTTTGTGTGTGTGTGTGTGTGTGTGTGTGTGTGTGCGTGTGTTTGAATGGCTATCATAAGAATGTAAATGTACTTTAATCTAAGCTCTTCTACTTTTAACATTCTCACCACACATAGCTGATTTTTTTTTCTTATAATTATGTACCTGTGTTAAACTCGATTTTCATCACATTAAAAAAAATGTGTATGTCATTCCCGTGTCGGACTGGTCAGCCACACCCCACGCTGTACCAGAATAAAATACCTAGAGCGCAACTCCATAGTCTTACGAGACTGAGGGCTGCCAATAAAATCCTGTATAAAATCATCGTTTTCATTACATTGAAAAAAAAAACACGCTACCACTCCCTACCACCCTCCCCCACACACAAAAAAAAGCATTCCTCGTTGTTTCAGATCGGTTACAAAGTAAACAAGGTGCCAAGCGATCTATAAAAGCCTACCTCTAGCTTTCTGAATTTGCTTATGTTTGGGAGGGGGGAGGGGCTTCGTTTTTTTGTGTGTTTTTTTAATACGTAGATTTAGATTTGTTGATGCCCAGTAACTTTAACTCTATGGATAGCTATATGTGAGATTATTGTTGGTCGCATTGAAACCCTGTGAGCATGCATGCAGTGCTGCACTAGTATATACTATGTATTATAAGAGGGAACGGGATAGCTCAGTGGTCAGAGCACTCGCTCTGCCCATGCTAAGGTTAAGCAATGTTTAGGGTGGTTACCTCTTGGATGGGTGACCAGCTCGTGCGCCTTCGCTTTCAGTACAGTCACCCTCGTTCACCCAGCTGTCAATAGGTACCTGCCCTCCTTTGGGTCATGGAAGGTAAAAGCAGCGAGGGAGAGGAGATGGGTGCCAATCTCACTCACACATGCTATGCCTATAGATGCACTGAATGCAAGTTTATACAGAGCTCAGTGGACACACCTATCCATCTTTGCTACAAACAAGGACTCCTGAAGCCGGAGTGCGGCTACCTCAGTGGTTGATAAAACGGTGGCAGGAGCAGAATTTCACCAGTGGTGAATCTTGGATGATTTAGCCGAGAAATGAAAAGTAGGTGAAGGTAAGGTAAAGGTGTCCCATAACCTGTGTGGTCGTAGGGGGACGAGGCATCAGAGACCTCAGCTTCTCTAGGGGCCAGCATATTGAGGGCGGCGCCTATTTCCTCTCCCTCGCTGCTTTACCTTCCCTTACCCTAAAGAGGGCAGGTACCCATTGACAGAAAAGTACATCAAGGAAAATAGAAATTTCTTTATTAAACGAGAGGAACAAATTGTTTGCTTCTGTTAAAACCTTGTGAGTCTAGCTAGTGATGGATGGGCTTCGAGTTCAACTTGTCCAAAACACACCTTTTTTTATATATATATCGAGGATAATGGAGTAAGCAATTGTGTGCTTTTTAATTTTTAAATCCAGTCCCCGTGTGTATGCAGTTTTGTAAATCTCGTCATCTGTTCCCACGGGCACACAATGGCCTATGAGGCCTGGAGAAGAAAAAAAGTTAAGTACAAGGCCCCAAGAGTGAGGGGAGAAGTGGTGTGTCTGGGATGACTCTGACACGTTTATTGATGTTGATGCTTTGATGGCGTGGGTTGCTTCTGTGCAGTTTACCTGTCTGCTCGATATTGATGGGTGTACAGTTGTTGTTGTTGTTGTTTGTTTGTCATCCTTAGAGCTCGTGTGATGAAGAGTGTCGTGATTTTTACGTTATCATGGCTGATTCAATGATCCGTTATTATTATACTCTGGTCGAATCAATTTGATATGTATGTATGATGTAGTCTAGGTGCGTGAGTTGATACACTTGGAAGATCTCCCGTGTTATTGGTTGAGTTGCTAAAAAAAAAATATTCATGTTTTCGGGCCACATAAGGTACATGCTCGTTGTTTGTTTTATCTAGAACATTGTTTGAACACAACATGATAAATATCGTGGTGACTTATCTGCCTCATGTGTACATATATGATAAAAGTTGTATACAGTTTTGATATAAGACCTTGCCATGATACTAATGTAGCCTTTGTTGATCGTGAACATGATTTTTTTTCTGCACACAAAATTGGTCAACATTAATTGCATTTTGACATTATCAGCGAAGTTTTTTTTTCTAAGCGTTTCTTGTATGCTTGGAATGTGGTCATAATTATGTATGTGTGGTGTTTGGGGTTTGGTTTTTTTCCCTTAAAAGGGATAATCACCTGTCTCATTATGTTTTTGACATTGTTGTATTCGAGTTAAAAATTACTACAACTTTTTTTAAACCATTGTGCAAAGCAAAATTGACCAGACAAAGCAAATATTGGCAGAAGACTGAGACAAGACTTTAGGGGGAAAAAATGCCAGTCGACGCCCAAAAAACTGTTGCATGGAGAACAGCGTCAGAAGCTAGGACAGAATTCTGCTGTGTGTAGTGCTTAAGTCTTGTGAAATGTGGCACAAACCATAATCATCGTGTATCAAGCCCAACCTCTTGAGGACGGGATAGCTCATTGGTCAGAGCACTCGCTCTCCCCATGCTAAGGTGAAGCAGCTTTTAGACATGGCTACCTCTTAGATGGGCGACTGTGTGTGCACCTTAGCTTCAGTACAGTCCCCTCCCAGCTGTGAATGGGTACCCGTCCTCTTTTAGGGACAGGGAAAGATAGAGCAGCGGGGAAGAGGAGATGGGCGCTACCGTCAATATGCTGGCCCCTAGAGAAGCTAAGGTTCTCTGATACCGCGCTCCCCAACGCCCGGATAGGTTATGGGACACCTTTACCTCGTAAATCTGTACTCTGCATACTGAACCCTATATACTGCTAAGAGGGACCCTGCTAATAGAGCTATAAATGTGCTCAAAGGTGGAGTGTACAAAAATATTGTTTACTTATCCAGCATAACTTCATGAATTTGAATAAGAAAAACGACATTAAAACGCGGGGGTTTTTTGTTTTGTCTATGGGTTTTTTGTTTTATCAGAGTACATATGGGAAAGCTATGCGATCAGAAAAAGATGTTCCGTTACGAACACAAGATATGCTGAGTTTTGGAGATGAGGATTCTAGCAATTCAGTGTACGCCCTGCAAGTTTGGAGAAAAACTAGACTGGACAATGACGCCCAGTGGGGCAGAATTTGTGTTATCTATAACTGATTAGTTTGTCAACACTTTGCGTGTGTGTGTGTGTGGGGGGGGGGGGGGGGCCTTGCTGCTTCAAATATTGATCCGTTATGACTGTTTGCGCTACTGGAAGAAAGTGTGTATGTTTTCCCTACGCGCGCATATGTGTGTGCGTGCGTACGTGCGTGCGTGCGTGCATGCGTGCGTGCGCGTGTGCGTGTGTGTGTGTGTATCTCCACGCTAGCGTATGTGTATTCATGTGTGTGCGGGCACATGCATGTTATGTGCACGAGTATACATGGAAATGTCGGCGCATATATTATGTGTTTACAGCAAAAAAGACGACACTCCTTAAATTAAGCAAAACCGTTGAGTTGAAATTTTTTACTTTAAATTATGATTTCAATACAAAACTGAAATAATTGTTTGACTGTGTATGGTGAATCGTGACTTGAAATGCTGGTCGGTTGTTACGTGAGTTTTGCATGTCCTCTGGTCACTTAACATATTTATTAATCTGGTCTCTTTATTCTTGTGATCAAAAGGTGTACATTATATTGTACATGTTCAAACCTTTTGCATGCATGTACGTGTATACGTGTCTATACAGAGGTATGTGTGTTGCATGCATATAATCAATTCTGTTGCATACAAAAAATCAATATCTATTTCTACATGTAAAAAAAAACAAACCGTGATGCTAGTCTACTTTATGTGCATGCACAAACTCATGCGAATTTACATGACTTTTTTTTTGGTAAAAAAAAAATTTAATGCCGATTTTTTTTTCGTGGAGAGCTCTGTTATAAATGTGTGTTATGGCATAACTAGTCGTACAAAGCTGTATTGCAAGATATTACTCTGTGTACATGCTTTTTTATGTATTAATGGCATGTTCTCATAGATGTTGCTGTAAAGGGGATTGATTTTTTTCTCTCTAAATAATCCAATGCAATGTGATGTTACGGATGAAAAGAGCTCCCATGTTTTTTGCTTGGTGATAATCTCCAATTTTTTATGTATACGTTTTGCAAATACTCAGTTTCGTCTTGATCATGCTCTTGCTTTGTTTTCAAAATTTATTACGTAATATTTCCTGTATTATTATGAAAGAAATCTTTTTTTTGTTTTTTTGTTGACAAAAAGCTACGGATAGTCTCTTGATACATCATCTCCACATTGTGTGTATTTTGTCAACGCTCAAGGCCCATTCCTGGTATGTGCAATATGGCTGAATATCATGTACGTTTCGTTTGGTTGTTGTTGTTAATGTTGTTTTTTTGGGGGTGGAGGGGGTGGTTGTTGGGTTTTGCTTCTGTGTAGATAAAACTGTGTGGGGGGTGGGTGGGTGGGTCTGGTGGTTTGAGTGTTGAATTCTTATGATCGGATTGTGACTGGGGGGTATGGGTTTGAATCTTCAAGGCGTACATTTAGTTGTCATCAACTCCCTCCCCCCCCCCCTCTAAGAGTAATCATTTGTAAAAAAATGAAAAGTTGACAATACTCTTGTAGGTTATTTATTTTCTCTCTCTCTCTCTCTCTCTCTCTCTCTCTCTCTCTCTCTCTCTCTCTCTCTCTCTCTCTCTCTCTCTCTCTCTCTCTCTCTCTCTTCTCTCTCTCTCTTCTTCCCCCTTTCTCTCTCTCTCTCTGTTCTTGACAAAAATTATGAGCCAGAAATAGGTAACATAAAACGAAAATACAATGATGTACGCTAACAATCCTGTTTAAAGTCTTCTCAGAAAATGGATCGTAGCTACCTTTTAGAAAATATCAAAAAGGTCGTGTATGCTACAAAAAGAAAAACCAAAAAAAAGACAATTTCATAGGTTGTTGTGATCAATAATGCTATGGATTTCTAGTTCTGTTTGGCTGCAATAGTAAATTGCATGCAACCTTTGTTTACTGTGCCTTTTTTTGAAGGAGGTATGGGTTTGTTTCTGGTTTTTTTTTTGTTTAAGTAGCAGTTTTAATTGTTGTACTTGAGCTTTATCATCAGAAAAATTAAATAACCCACCCCCTCTGCAGAAATTTAAGAGAATTGTTTTTTTAACAACGCACCGAGCATTTTCAACCATCTAGGAATCGTGATAACTCTCAAGGCAAAGACCAGTGTTTGGCTGAAATCTATAAGCGCAGATTGATATTGTTAGTCATGCCAACAGAAACGCACAGAACAAACCTGATGACGACAGTAGTTCTCCAAGGTAAAGTTGAGGGCAGAAAGAAAAAAAAAAAAAAAAAAGAGGCAGACTACCACCAACATCCTACTCTGCCAACATCATCACTGAGATCAGTCAGTGGTCTGGGTGGTGCTACAGGAGATGATAGAACTCAAGCAGAGACAGAGACTTGAGGAAGAAAGTGTGGCTGACGGAGATAACCCTACAGACCAAGCTGTACGGCCCACGAGAGGAGCAAGCTGGAAAGGACATACACGCCATGATTTTTCCCCAGACACATCTGACGGTGTAAAGCGAAGGAGAGAAGAGAAGAAGCAGCAGCAGAGACAGAGAGAGATGGGAAACCTTGGTGTGGCTTAACACGGAATTCTTACCGTGGACGGCGGTGATGGAGACCAGGAGAATCAGTGAGTGAGTAGAATGTTTGTTTTGGCCCGGGGGTTTGAGCATTGTAGTTCTGATCTGACAATATCTGTGTAATATTTAGCGAGGACATTTGTGACGCTCCCACACGAAATGAGTCGCTTAGCACCTAATCCACTTTTCCGCTAGGAGCCATTAAAGGCAGGTGGGGTCAAGTTAACAATTTTGAGATTTTAATCGATTATAAAACTATTGCCAGTATTCTACCTTGTAATGAAATATCGAGTCATAATTTTGTATCCTTTTGCTTTAAAACCTGTTTTAAAAAATGCCTGATCTCTCTTTCTGACCATTTATTACGATGCTAAACTTGTCCATTTCTCTTTTTTTTCGTTTCTTGCAGTCTATCATTTCAACTTATTACTTTTCATAGAATTGTCCGATTTTCAACATTTTTTTTGCATTGTATAGCCATTTATTGCAGTTTAATAACATATCAATAACTAAAAATTGACCTCTGGTGCAATGCGACTCCTTATGTGGTGGAGCGTCACATTTTTCCCATGGAGTTAACATTGGATACTGACTTGAGTACCTTACTGGCGATTCTAAACAGAAAGTTGCCATGTGCGGCGAACACATGTTGAACATTTTACACAACACACGCACACTCGCATGCACACACGCACACACACACACACACACACACACACACAAGCACACAAACATAAACAGAAGCACACGCGCGCGCGCACACACACACGCACATCAAACCCCACCATCCTGTATAGATGAGTAGGTCATCTATGGCCTGTGAGGTGCGGTGACAGGAACATACCCAGCATGCAACCTGCAGAGGGATGGGCGCCGCCCGGTTCTGCTTAATCAAGGCACTAAACAAAATCGGTGTAATGCCTGTGACAACACTTTGAGGGGTTGATCATTCTACCATCACCACCACCACTACTACTACTACTACTACTACTACTACTACTACTACTACTACTACTACTACTACTACTACTACTACTACTACTACTACTACCACCACCACTCTTGCTACCACTCCTACTACTACCACTACTACTGCTATTGCTGCAGCTAATAATGATGATAATAATAATGATGATAATAATGATGATGATGATGATGATGATGATGATGATGATGATGATGATGATGATGATGATAATAATAATAATAATAACGATATTGACAGGTAAATGATATCGATATGGTGATATATACCGCAGCCCTGAATTCAGATGAAGACCCTGAATTGAGTTAAAGGATAAAAAGCGTAGAACTCCACCCTTGTGTACTGACACAGTGCAAGCAGAGTAGACACACTGAGTTGCTAGTATCAACACATATGGAAAATGACAAAGAACCTTACTTTCTGTTCCGTTACTTTCAATTTGAATGACAGCATCCTTTTTTTATGAAATTTGATTTAGAAATTAAATCAGATTTATAAATGAAATTACTGTTCATGTCTTAATCTATTTTGTGTAATGTTATATTTTCTGAAAGGACAGCAATCTTAGTTATGTTTTTTTAATATGTGAATTTCACGCGCTTTGCATGCTCAGAACATGATAATTATTATTATAATTGCATCCTTGTCGACCGTTTTGATTTTTTATACTGCCACAAGTGTTATACATAATTCAGCCAGTGTTTGCATAATTTTGTTGGAATTATCTTCAAAGGTATGCCTCAGGATTGTCTTGTTTAATTAGTACCTTTTCTTCTTTTTTTTTTAACTGAAAATGGTACTGACCCCCTTACCCTGAATGCGTTATGTCATTCATAAACTCACGTCTGTCTTATTTAATACAAATTCTTGGTTCTTACAAAAGCGCATATGTGTGTGGGGTTTTGTTTGTTTTTTCCCATAGGAAGGTTGATTATATTTTCCCCTGGGAAGGTAGGGTATAGTTTTAAACTCTTGTTAGTAAATGTAGAATACGCTCTTTCAGCCGCACTGTACTTGCCATGTCTGGCGTAGGTAGTAGTGGCTCGCAGACTGATCCAAATAGCCGAAAACCTTTTGTTTGGGGTGGGTTTGGGGTGGTTTTTTTACACAAATGAGAGTGTTCAATAAAAAAGACACCTCCGTGCCTTCCGGTTCCCACCTTGCTCACGCATGCGCCATACTTCCACATCCGTTGTTGTTGTTGCTACAACCACAGTGAGCAGACGTACTGTCGGCACTCTCCTTGTTTTTTTAGCGTCTTCCCCCACCCCCCACCCCACCCTTCGAGAAGATGCCAGAGACTTTTTCAGTATCGATAGCATCTCTACGTTCTAGACAGTTTGTGCTAAGACGTTCATCTTTTCTATCCCTCTCTTTCTTTCTGCTGTGCTCCTCATTTCCTCTCCTCTTTCCGTCTGTCTTCGTCTTCCTTGGTTTATTCTTCTACCCTTTCTGTTTTAAGTCTTCAAACAATTTTTTTGACTCACATCTTCATTGTCACCTGTTCTTCCATGTTCATTCTCATTCAACCTTTTCTTTAGCGCTGTTCTCTTCTGTCGGGCAGGTCTTCTGGAAATTGTGTGCAGGAAGTTATCACTTTTCTATCTCTCTCTATAATCCCTGTTTCCGCTTTTCACCTAACCTTTTATATCATCTGTCTTGCATATTTTCTGCCTTCCCAGTAATGGCATTCTCCTGCCTTTTTTAAGCAAATCTTCCGCCCCCCCCCCCCCTCAAATTTCTTTTTAAACTATGACATATCGCTCGTGTTGTTTTATCCTGGCAACCAGGTAGTGATACTTTAACACTGGGATGGGCACAGAGTGTCAATTCTGCAGGGTTATTTACCCACGTGGCGTAGTTTCAAGGTATTTTTTGTACCTTAACTCTCTTTTTTTTTTCATTTTTTGGTAACATGGGAGTGATGAATTAAGCGGAACGGCTGGCGTCCTTAGCACAGCCTGGTTTATCTGCCTGAAGGAATGAAATGATTAATTAGGTAGTGTGTCATTTAATGGGTTTTTTTTTTAGATGGAGGGTGTTAGGTACTTTAAGGTATTTAGTGATGTTGGTTTTGAACTGGAAGTGAAAGTTACTGGACCCATTGAAACTATATGAAGTGACAGCCCTGATATGGCTATCGCAGTCGGTAGGGCTATAAACAAAATGGGATGGAATAGGAGCCTTAAAAAGGACGTGGAAAAGGGGCGCATGCGCTAGCAGGACAGGAACCGGAAAGTGTGGGGCCGTCTTTCTACCGAGAACATTTTTGTAAAAAATAGTCTGTTATTTGGGGCAATTGTGAGCCAGCATTGCCTAAGCCAGACATAAGAATGTCTACCTTAACGATGGGTTGAAACAAAATCCTCCGTTTCATCATTTCGTTCTTATGTCTTTTCTTATCATGACCTTTTTTCCATGCTTTTTTTTTTCAAAAATCTCATCCTGATTTTCTTTCTGAATTTTAAATATTGTCTTCCTTTAGAAATGATGAAGACGTAACGACCCCGATTTGTTTGTGTTTTTTTTTAAAGAGTTTTTCTTTAAGGAGTGAACATAATGGTTTTTTAATTCACATTCTTAGAACTACCGAATTGTTACGTGGTATGAAAGCAGAACAGAATCCTGGAAATAAACCAAGTTTGGGGATAGAAGGGGGGTAGGCCAGGGAGGAGGGGGGGGAATGAGGTGGCTGAATTTCACTCTATTATTCAATTCAGAAACTACTTTTTTTAATTAACGTTTTTTTAACATTGCAGAAGCATGCACGTGTAAAGAGTAAATGCTTACTATGTTGTTTTGTTTTTATTTAAATCTGCGAACGTGTAATAACTGTTTACATTTTCATCAGCCTGTTGTTGTTTTTTCATGTGTACCATCCCCCCCCCCCCCCATCTCCCAATCCATTTTTAACGTTTTCAACACGGTGAATAATTTCCAGTGCATTTGCTTTTTTGTTTCTTTTGCATTGTTACGAATAAAGATAATGAAAATGGTGGTAACGTGTGGGTGCATGTGGACAGAGAGAAAGAAGTGTAAAGAATATCTTATCATCTTTCCTGGTGAGGGGGACTGGATAGCTCAGTCGTCAGAGCGCTCGCTTTCCCCCCAGTCAAGCGTCGAACATGGTTGCCAATTGGATGGGTGACCGTTTGCACGCCTTGGCTACAGTACAGTCCCCCCCCCCCAGTTCACCCATCTGTAAATGGATACCTGCCCTCTCTAGGGACAGGGAAGGTAAAGCAGCGAGGGAGAGGAGATGGATGCCGCCCTCAACATGCTGGCCTCTAGAGAAGCTGAGGTCTCTGACGCCTCGCTCCCCTACGACCACACAGGTTATGGGACACCTTTACCTTTACCTTACCTTCCTGGAGTGGCGGGATGGAGAGGCTGGTGCTTACAGCTTTGAGGTCGCGATCTGTCCACCCCAGGCTCCAGCCTCCACCTGGACGCCCGTTCAAGGTAAATGACCTCCCCTAGAGTTAGCATCACTGCCGACTCCATTCCCCACGAAAGTCTTTCGCCTGAAGCTATAAACCGAGGTCCCGCGTATTCTAACACGCGTATATTTTTTTCTCTTTTTTTCCTAGGTACATGGCTTGTTGAAGAAAAAAGAAAATCGATGCTTATTTAATGTACCATCTGGAAAGAAAAAATTTGACTTGACTTGGGTACACGTCACAACCCGTTCCACCTTTTGAAAGAGTTGTCCACCGTGTGTCGGTAGGAACAGAAGACAAGAAACCTGGAAAAATGTAGACCGTGTGTACACTTGTGTCGTGTTTTGACGTCACTCCCGAAGTCGGCATGTAGCTGCCATAACGGTGGGGACACGGTCGCTCACACACAACTCTCATCATGGGTGAATATTGCGAGCACTAGCAGAGGGACGAAAAAAACTAACTCTTCACCAAAGTCACGAATCCCTCCGCTTTTCCCATGATACTTTGATTCTCGTTTAAATATTATCCCAAGCTGTGGAAATCACTACCTTGTCCAAAACAGGGTCGTCACTTTGTCAACCCCAGTGGCAGAGATGTAGGAATCGTTCCATGTCTAGAACACGACAGTTGGCTGGCTACACTACACCCACACTCAAAGCTGGGTCCAGAAAACCTCACTTCGTACCGGGAAGAGATAACTTTGTTTTTTATCTATGGAATACATCCGGTTTTTTGTGCGAAACGGTCGATTCAGCTCACGGCATTATAGATAAAGAATTGCTGAAATACGGTTCTGTTTCTACTTTTCGTAATCTAACCTTACATCTTTTTCAGTGGCTGAAAACTACGGCAGGATTTTTGTCGAAAATTTGGATAATTGACAAGAAAAATACGATTGTTTAAAACTGGTCCTGTTTTCTTAATTTAGGAAGACCCGAGCTCAAATTTGCCATGTTTTGGCAGTTGCCACACATTCATGAGGTTTTATTTTGTTTTTGCTTCGTTTGCTTTATACTTTGCTTTGTTTGACGCTATCCTAGGGGCTGGTAGCCTGAAGAATAAACCTTGTTCTTTGTTCACAGCCGGTTCCAAACTTTTGTGTTTACTGTGCTGGGACCAGAAAAATAAAAGAATGAATAAAAGAGGAAGCAAAGGATTCTGTTCAAGATGATGAACAACAATGATAATTGTCTGAAAAAGATGTCACAACATAGAAAGTCGGGAAAGAGACACGCAATACTACAGCACTTCTTCTTCATCCTACGCTCAGATAGCAACTGTAGTTGTCTGTGTCATATAAGCAAAAAAGGGTGGCGCTGCCTTGAAGCGCCTGTCAAGTCAGACCCAGCGCTACTGCACATCTAGGGAGGTGACGGAAGAAGGGTAAGCATCAATGTTCAGGAGCTGACATCGTAGAATAACCCATCCATTTCTCTCTCCTTTGAGTTTCTTGAGCAGTAAGTAATCCACTGCCGGCTTGCTAGGTCCATCACAGCTTCACCAGAGCCCCGTTAGCCAGCTTGACCTGGTTCCACCTGCCACGACCAGGACTAGGGGTTAACGGTTGGCCTTCAGAAGACCCACAACACCCCACCCACCCAGGCCTTCAAACTTGCCGCAGACAGAAAGCTCCGTCTCCCCTCGACGCCCTAGATGGAACGGATAAAGTAAAGTAAGTAAAGTAAAGTAAAGTAGGTAAAGTAAAGTAAGTAAAAGTAAGTAAAGACATTGCAGAAGATAGGGAGAATGGTTGGCACGATTTCGGATCTAAAGCTGTTATGTTTGAATCGGGTACGAGTTTTGTTTACAAGTACTGCGTACGTATGATTTGATGTGTAAGAACACTCAGATTTTTTTAATCTCTCTCTCTCTCTCCTCTCTCTCTCTCTCTCTCTCTCTCTCTCTCTCTCTCTCTCTCTCTCTCTCTCTCTCTCTCTCTCTCTCTCTCTCTCTCTCTGTATGACAGTCTTGGCCAGTTCTGATTTTGGTGTGATGTGTCTTCTTCTTCTTCTCATTGGTTTAATGTCCGTTCACTACAAGGTGATTTAGACAGTGATGTGATGTGTCTGTACCACTTCAATTTCCGGGTTTTTCACTGAAGTCAGAAGCTCTTCATATAAACATATGGCGTTTTAAATTCTAGATTTCACTTCTTCATTAGTGATGTGATCCCTGTATGAGATACCAAGGAGTTTGTGAAAGCATCTAATCTCCATTGCCTGTATCTTTCTTTCGATGTCTGCACTCATGGTCCACGTTTCGCATGCGTACAATAGTATGGACATGATTAGGGAACGCATCAGTCTGATCTTGAAGCTGATGGCGACATGCTTGTTGTTCCAGAGGACTTTGGTCATTGCAGATGTGGTCTGGGCTAGCCTGGAGAGAAATTCAGGTTTAGATCCTTCATCCGATACTGTAGCTCTCAGATATTTAAAGCAAGTTGTTACCAGTTCAATAAAAAAAAAAATCGTATTTCAGTTAAAGAGAAATCTATCGCAACAGGTTGTGACAATAACTGCCGTTTTGAAAATTGATATTTATCGAAAAAAATTCCCAGTTCAGATGCAATCGTACTGACGGACGCTTGAGGCGAGTGGTTAAGACCGTTTCACCTCAATCTCCTGGGTCTATGAAGTCGCGGGTTTGAATCTCGGCAGCGTGTAGTAAATTGAGGGTGAGGATTTTTACGATATCCCAGGTCACCTTCAAGTGGGGGCCTCCAGTGACTTGAATCTTTTCGTGTAAATACACATGCAGAAGATGACAGGTACATGTTGAAGATCCCGTAATTTATATCCGCGTTCAGTGGGTCAAGGAAACGCGAACATACCCAGCGTTCATCGCCGATCGAAATACGGCTACCTTCATGGTGGACATAAACGGTCGCATAAAGAAAAATCTCACCGTATTTGAGGAGATGCCAATGGAAAGGGGTCGAAGTAAACATTCCTGCTTTGACAAATAGCAAACGTCAACCAGATGCCCGCCTTAGTAACTAAATTGGCATGAAGTTATAGGATTGATATTGTGCGTGTAATTGGGATGTACTCAGCGCGTACGCAATTTTCAGCAGCAGTAGCATGCTTATAGTATCCTTGTTCATTTCCAATATCTCTCCGCTAGATGCACATAAATCGCATGCTGCCCCTACTGTCAGTTCTGTGTACCCGAGCTAATACTGTCCAGACGTTATCACATCGCTTCTCGCTGTGTCGGCAATGCCCATCACTATCAGGAATCTGAACATCTGCTGTAATCATGATAGTTTTTCTAGTACTAGCTTTTCTTGCCTTGTTTTGAATTTGTGTTATAATGTTTTTAATCATCACCTGTTTTTTGTAGTGCTTGTAAGACTAAATTGTGAAAAAGTGTTAGGTAGGGGGGTGGGGAGGAGCAGTGAAGATCTAAGCAGTTGACTACTCTAGTGACCAGGAACTGGGTGATAGATCTAGTTACCACTTGTACTGGGGATTAACGATTTCTGATCACAATGTCACACGCTCTGGTCAGCATACGTTATGCTATTGTTTCATTAAAAAATAAAATATGATGCCCGTGGTTTTTCTTCGGCGAACGCTAAGACACCAACAATTGTCTGTCTGTCATAGGAGCGATACTTGCATTAGTGCTGCCGTTAAGCGACTCACAAGTCAGGCCCAGCGCAGCAGAAGATTGGAACAAGAAGGCAGAAAATAGACAAGAAGCAGGTGACAGCAAGGAAAGGAACAAGGCGGACAGAAAGAGGGGGATAGAAAAGAGGGAACCCCTATCTTAGAATTTCCAGAAGGTGGGGATGTTATTCATACTGACAGGCCCCCAGCATCACCACGGGGAAACTTGTAGTTCCGAAGCTGTTTGTGTGCACTACATGTTTTTCGGTAGTATTCTTACTAACACATAACATTCTAACATAGCACTAAACATATCAAATTGCCTTTCCTTGATGTACATTAAAATCAAAAAGCAGACAAGCGAGCACACACGCATGCACGCGCGCGCGCGCGTGCACACACACACACATAAACACTCGTGCTCACACACACATACACAAACACTCGTGCTCACACACACACACACACACACACACACACACACACACACACACACACACACACACACACACACACACACACACACACAACACCAGCTTTGTAAAATATATCGATCTTTTAATAACCACAAAGCGCATTACCTTGCTACAGACAACTTTGACATGTACATTTATGCAGGTAAAGACTGAAAAGTGTCATATAAATATCCCTGACACAAGTTTTCAACTGGGTATTCGTTCATGTGTACAAAACGCGGGCACAGGCGCGCGCGCGCGCGCACACACACACACACACAACACACACACACATACACACACACACACACACACACACACACACACACACACACACACACACACACACATTAGATGTTATAAATAAGTTTTTATGTTTTCTTTTTTTCAACTTTTCTTTGTATGTCAATGTACGTCGATACATTTCTGCCAGTGAGTCGCAACCTCACAACACTACACGACACGACGCAACGCGACGCGACGCGACGCGACGCTACGCTACACTACACTACACTACACTACACTACACTACACTACACTACACTACACTACACTACACTAATACACCTACACTATATCACACTACACTACATCACATTACACTACACTACATCACACTACACTACACTACACTACATCATACTACACTACACTACATCATACTACACTACACTACATCACACTACACTACACTACATCACACTACATCATACTACACTACACTACATCACACTACACTACACTACATCACACTACACTACACTACATCACACTACATCACACTACACCACACTACACCACACTACACTACACTACATCACACTACATCACACTACTCTACACTTCATCACACTACACTACATCACACTACACTACATCACACTACTCTACACTTCATCACACTACACTACACTTCATCACGCTACACTACATCACAGTACACTACCACACTACACTACCACACTACACAACACCACATCACACTACATCACTACACTACACTACATCACACTACACTACACTACATCACACCACACGACATCACACCACACGACATCACACTACACTTTAACAAACACACTACGCTACACTACACTACACTACATTGCATTACACTACACTACAATACATCACACTACAATACACGTCATCACACTACACTTCATTACATTACACTACACCACACTACACTACACTGCACTACACTACATCACACTACACTGCACTACACTACATCACACTACACTATATCACGCTACATACACTCCACGCACTACACTACATCACACTACACTTCATTACATTACCTACACCACACTACACAGCACCACACTACACTACACTACATCACACTACACTACATCACACTACACTTCATTACACTACACTACACACAGCGCACTACACTACACTGTACTACACTACACTACACTGCACTACATCACACTGCACTACATCACACTACACTACATCACACTACACTAAATCAAGTGCACTACACTACACTGCACTACACTACATCACAATGCATTACACTACATCACACTACACTACACTACACCACACTGCACTACATCACACTACACTACACTACACTACATCACATACACACACTCCACTACACTAGATCACACTCCACTACACTAATCACCTCACTACACTACATCACACTACACTACACTACACTACACTACACTACATCACATCCACTACACTACACTAAATCACACTCCACTACACTACATACATACAACACTACACTACATCACACTACACTAAACTACATCACACTACAC
The DNA here is from genome assembly GCA_030674155.1 of Stramonita haemastoma. NCBI lineage: Eukaryota > Metazoa > Mollusca > Gastropoda > Neogastropoda > Muricidae > Stramonita > Stramonita haemastoma. The sequence goes on along the minus strand of CM060327.1, from coordinate 59,471,257 downwards.
TACACTACATCACACTGCACTACACTACATCACACTACACTGCATCACACTACACTACATACACTACATCACACTACACTGCACTACACTACATCACACTACACTATATCACACTACACTACACTCCACCGCACTACACTACATCACACTACACTGCACTACACTACATCACACTACACTGCACTACACTACATCACACTACACTACACTACATCACACTACACTGCATCACACTACACTACACTACACTACACTACACTACATCACACTACACTGGATCACACTACACTGCACATACACTACACTACATCCTACACTACATCACACAACACTTCAACAAACACACTACGCTACACTACACTACAATACATTGCATTACACTACACTACAATACATCACACTACAATACACTACATCACACTACACTTCATCACACTACACTTCATTACATTACACTACACCACACTACACTACACCACACTTACTCTACACTACACCACACTACACTACACTACATCACACTACACTACATCACACTACACTTCATTACATTACACTACACCACACTACACAACACCACACTACACTACACTGCATTACACTACACCACAGCGCACTACACTACACTGCACTACACTACACTACACTGCACTACATCACACTGCACTACATCACACTACACTACATCAGACTACACTAAATCAAACTGCACTACACTACACTGCACTACACTACATCACAATGCATTACACTACATCACACTACACTACACTACACTACACCACACTACACTACATCACACTGCACTACACTACACTACATCACACTACACCACACTCCACTACACTAGATCACACTACACTACATCACACTACACTACATCACACTACACAACACTACATCATACTACACTACATCATACTACACTACATCACACTACACTACACTACATCACACTACACTACACTACATCACACTACACTACATCACACTCCACTACACTACATCATACTACACTACACTACATCACAGTACACTACACTACACTACATCATACTACACTACATCACACTACACTACACTACATCACACTACACTACACTACATCACACTACACTACATCACATACACTACAACACACTACATACACCACACTACATCACACTACACTACATCACACTACATCACACTACACTACATCACACTACACTACACTACATCACATGCACTACACTACATCACACTACACTGCATCACACTACACTCCATCACACTACACTGCACTACACTGCATCACACTACACTGCACTACACTACATCACAGTACACTACACTACACTACATCACACTACACTGCATCACACTACACTGCACTACACTACACTACACTACATCCCTACACTACATCACACTACACTGCACTACACTACACTACACTACATCCCTACACTGCATCACACTACACTGCACTACACTACACTACACTACATCCCTACACTACATCACACTACACTTTAACAAACACACTACGCTACACTACACTACACTACATTGCATTACACTACACTACAATACATCACACTACAATACACGTCATCACACTACACTTCATTACATTACACTACACCACACTACACTACACTGTACTACACTACATCACACTACACTGCACTACACTACATCACACTACACTATATCACGCTACACTACACTCCACCGCACTACACTACATCACACTACACTGCACTACACTACACACTACACTACACTACATCATACTACACTACACTACATCACACTACACTACACTACATCACACTGCACTACACTACATCACACTGCACTACACTACATCACACTGCACTATACATACATCACACTGCACTACACTACATCACACTACACTGCATCACACTACACTGCATCACACTACATCACACTACACTGCACTACACTACATCACACTACACTATATCACGCTACACTACACTCCACCGCACTACACTACATCACACTACACTGCACTACACTACATCACACTACACTGCACTACACTACATCACACTACACTATATCACACACTACACTACACTCCAACCGCACTACACTCACACTACAACTACACTCATACACATCACACACCTACACACACACACACTCTACACTACACTACTACTCACACATACACTACACTACATCACATTACACTGCATCAACTACACTGACTCACTACACTACACTACATCCCTACACTACATCACACAACACTTCAACAAACACACTACGCTACACTACACTACACTACATTGCATTACACTACACTACAATACATCACAGTACAATACACTACATCACACTACACTTCATCACACTACACTTCATTACATTACACTACACCACACTACACCACACTACACTACACTACACTACACCACACTACACTACACTACACTACATCACACTACACTTCATTACATTACACTACACCACACTACACAACACCACACTACACTACACCGCACTACACTACACCACAGCGCACTACACTACACTGCACTACATCACACTGCACTACATCACACTGCACTACATCAGACTACACTAAATCAAAATGCACTACACTATCACTGCACTACACTACATCACAATGCATTACACTACATCACACTACTACACTACACTACACCACACTACACTACATCACACTACACTACACTACACTACACTACATCACACTACACACACACTCCACTACACTAGATCACACTACACTACACTACATCACACTACACTACATCACACTCCACTCCACTACATCACACTACACTACATCACACTACACACAACACTACATCATACTACACTACATCACACTACACTACACTACATCACACTACACTACATCACACTACACTACACTACATCACACTCCACTACACTACATCACACTACTACACTACATCACACTACATCACACTACACTACACTGCATCACACTACATCACACTACACTACATCACACTACACTACATCACACTACACTACACTACATCAACTACACTACACTACATCACACTACACTACACTACATCACACTACACTACATACTACATCACACTACACTACATCACACTACACTACATCACACAACATCACACTACACTACATCACACTACACTACATCACACTACACTACACAACATTACACTACACTACATTATACTACACTACATTACACTGCACTACACTGGACTACATCAACCTACACTACACTACACTACATCACATTACACTGCACTACACTGGACTACATCAACCTAACACTACACTACACTACATCACATTACACTGCACTACACTACATAAAACTGCACTACACCACACTACACTACAACACACTACATTACACTATACTACACTGCTCTACACTACACCACACTACACTACATCACAGTACACTACACTACATTACACTACATTACTCTACACGACACGACACGACACTACATCACACTACACAACACTACACTGCACTACACTACATCACACTACACTACACTGCACTACACTACATCACACTACACTACACTTCACTACACTACTAACTACACTACACTACACTCCACTACACTACACTACACTACACTACATCACACGACACGACATGACATAACACTACACTACACTATATTACAAACAATACACTACATGACACTAAAAGACATGACGCAACACTAAATGAAACTACGCTACATGACACTACATGAAGCTACACACTACATGACACTACTACACTATAGGACACTTTACTACATGACACTACACTTCATGACATTTCACTTCATGACACTACAATACATGACACTTGACTACACTACATGACACTATACCACAGGAAACGACATGACAATTTACTTCATGACACTTAACCACACGACACTACACTACATGACACTACACTACACGACACTACATGACACTACATGGCACGGCACTACATCACACTACACTACACGGCACTACACTACACGGCACTACACTACACTACCCTACACGGCACTACACTACACTACCCTACACGGCACTACACTACACTACACGGCACTACACTACACTACACGGCACTACACTACCCTACACGGCACTACACTACACTACCCTACACGGCACTACACTACACTACACGGCACTACACTACACTACCCTACACGGCACTACACTACACTACATTACCCTACATGGCACTACACTACACTACCCTACTCGGCACTACACTACACGGCACTACACTACACGGAATTACACCACACGGCACTACACTACATGGCACTACACTACACTACCCTACATTACACTACACTACACTACCCTACACGGCACTACACTACCCTTAACGGAACTTCACTACACGGCACTACCCTACACGGCACTACACTACACGGCACTACACTACACGGCACTACACTACACGGCACTACATTACTCTACACGGAACTACCCTACACGGCACTACATTACACTACACGGCACTACACTACACGGCACTATACTACACGGCACTACATCACTCTACACGGAACTACCCTACACTACACTACACGGCACTACACTACACGGCACTACATTACACGGCACTACATTACACTACACGGCACTACATTACACTACACGGCACTACATTACACTACACGGCACTACACTACACTACACGGCACTACACTACACTACACGGCACTACACTACACTACACGGCACTACACTACACTACACGGCACTACACTACACTACACGGCACTACACTACACTACACGGCACTACACTACACTACACGGCACTACACTACACTACACGGCACTACACTACACTACACGGCACTACACTACACTACCTACACGGCACTACACTACACTACACTACCGGGCACTACCCTACACTACACTGCACTACACTACACGGCACTACACTACACTACACGGGACTACACTACACTACTACACGGCACGGCACTACACTACACGGCAATACACTAACACTACACGGGACTACACTACACTACACGGCACGGCACTACACCACACAGCACTACACTACACGGCATTACACTACACTACACTACACGGCACTACACTACACGGCACTACACTACACTACACGGCATTACACTACACCACACAGCACTACACTACACGGCATTACACTACACCACACAGCGCTACACTACACGGCACGGCACTACACCACACGGCGCTACACTACACGGCACTACACTACACTACATGGCACTACACTACACCACACAGCACTACACTACACGGCACGGCACTACACCACACAGCACTACACTACACGGCATTACACTACACTACACGGCACTACACTACACTACACGGCACTACACGGCATTACACTACACTACACGCCGCTACACTACACGCCACTACTCTACACTACACGGTACTATGCTACTCGGCACTACACTACACTACACTACACTACACGGCACTACCCTACACTACACGGTACTAACACTACACGGCACTACCCTACACTACACGCCACTACTCTACACTACACGGTACTATGCTACTCGGCACTACACTACACTACCCTACACTACACGGCACTACACTACACTACTAGGCACTACACTACACGTCACTACCCTACCCTACACTACACGGCACTACACTACACGGCACTACACTACACGGCACTACCCTACACTACACGGCACTACACTACACTACACGGCACTACCCTACACGGCACTACACTACACTACACGGCACTACACTACACGGCACTACACTACACTACACGGCACTACCCTACACTACCCTACACTACACGGCACTACACTACACGGCCACTACACTACACGGCACTACACTACACTACACTACACGGCACTACCCTACACTACACGCCACTACACTACACGTCACTACACTACACTACACGGCAATTCACTACACTACACGACACTTCACTACACTACCCTACCCTACACTACACGCCACTACACTACACGCCACTACACTACACTACACTGCACTACACTACACGGCACTACATTACGCTACACTACACGGCACTACATTACGCTACACTACACGGCACTACACAGCACTACACGGCACTACACAGCACTACACGGCGCTACACAGCACTACACGGCACTACACAGCACTACACTACACTACACGATACATTACACTACACGGCACTATACTACACGGCACTATACTACACGGCACTATACTACACGGCACTATACTACACGGCACTACACTACACGACAATCCACTACACTACACTACATGGCACTACACTATACTACACACTACACTACACTACACGGCACTACACTACACTACATGGCATTACACTACACTATACTACACTACACTACATGGCACTAGACTACACTATACTACCTTACACGGCACTACACTACACGGCACTACACTACACGGCACTACACTACACGGCACTACACGGCATTTTACTATACTATACTACAGGGCACTTTACTATACTATACTACAGGGCACTTCACGGCACTACACTACACAACACGGCACTTCACTACACTACACGGCACTTCACTACACAACACGGCACTTCACTACATACTAACTACACTACTACACTACACTACACTACACTACACTACACTACACTACACTACACGGCACTTTACTACATGCACTTCACTGCACTACACTGCACTACACTACACTACACATACACTACACTACACTACACTACACTACACTACACTACACTACACTACACTACACCACACTACACGGCACTACACGATACGACACTACACTACACGGCACGACACTACACTACACGGCACTACACTACACTACACGGCAATACACTACACGGCACAACACGGTTGTACACTACACGGCACTACACTACACGGCACTACGCTACACGGCACTACGCTACACGGCACTACACTACACGGCACTACACTACACTACACGGCACTACACTACACGGCACTACACTACACTACACGGCACTACACGGCACTACACTACACGGCACTACACTACACGGCACAACACGGCACTACACTACACGGCACTACGCTACAGTACACGGCACCACACTACACTACACGGCACCACACTACACGGCACTAACACGTGACACTACACGGCACTACACTACACGGCACTCACACTACACTACACGGCACTACACTACACACACTACAGCACTAGACTGCACGGCACTACACTACATACACTACACTACACTACACACTACACTACACTACACTACACGGCACTACATTACACTACACTACCACTACACTACACTACACTACACTACACTACACGGCAACTACATACCGGCACGTACACTAACACTACACGGCACTACACTACCTACACGGCACTACACTACGCTACACGGCACTACATACACTACACTACACGGCACTAACACGCATACACACTACACTACACTACACACTACGCTACACCTACACGACACTACAACACACTACAACTACGCTACACTACACGGCACTACACTACCTCACTACACGACACGACGCTACACTACGCTACACGGCACATAACACTACTCTACACTACACGACACTACACTACGCTAACACGGCACCACACTACTGCACTACACCAAACCACTACGACACTACAACCGGCAACTACACGCACGCTATCTACACTACACGACACTACACTATACCTACATGGCACTACCCCTACGCATACACGGCACTAACGCACTACGCTACGCTACACACGGCACTACACTAACGCTACAGGCACCCACACTAACGCCTAACTACACGACGCTACAACTACGTACACGGCACCACTACGCTACACCGGCACCACACTTACACGCTACACTACACGACAACGCTACACTACGCTACACCAACGGCACGGCACTACACTACAAGGCACAACACTACACGGCACTACACTACAAGGCACACTACACGGCACTACACTACAAGGCACTACACTACACGGCACTACACTACACGGCACTACACGGCACTACACTACACGGCACTACAGTACACTACACTACACGGCACTACACTACACTACACGGCACTACACTACACGGCACTACACTACACGGCACTACACTACACGGCACTACACTACACGGCACTACACGGCACTACACTACACGGCACGGCCCTACACTACACTACACGACACTACACTACACGGCCCTACACTACACGGCACTACACTACACTACACGGCACTACACTACACTACACGGCATTACACTACACTACACGGCACTACACTACACTACACGGCACTACACTACACGGCACGACACTACACGGCACTACACTACACTACACGGCACTACACTACACTACACGGCACTACACTACACGGCACTACACTACACGGCACTACACGGCACTACATTACACTACACGGCACTACGCTACACGGCACTACACTACACGGCATTATGCTACACGGCACTACACTACACTACACTACACGGCACTACACTACGCTACTCGGCACTACACTACACTACACGGCACTACACTACGCTACACGGCACTACACTACACTACACTGCACTACGCTACACTACACGGCCCTACACTACGCTACCCTACACGGCACTACACTACGCTACCCTACACGGCACTACGCTACGCTACACGGCACCACACTACGCTACGCTACACGGCACCACACTACGCTACGCTACACGGCACTACACTACGCTACACTTCACTACACGGCACTACACGACGCTACACTACGCTACACGGCGCTACGCTACACTATACGGCACTACACTACAATACACTACACTACACGGCACTACGCTACACTACACGGCACTACGCTACACTACACGGCACTATACTACACTACACTACGCTACACTACACGGCACTACACTACGCTACACTACACGGCACTACTTTAATTGCACTATATGACACTACATGCACTACACGGCACTACACTGTACTACACGGCACTACATGGCACACATTGCACTACACTACACGGCACTACACTATACGACACTACACTATGCGACACGACACTACACGACACGACACTACACGAAACTACACTACGCGGCACTACACTACACTACACGAAACTACACTACACGAAACTACACTACACTACACGGCACTACACGCCACTGCACTACACGGCACTACACTACACGGCACTACACGCCACTGCACTACACGGCACTGCACTACACGGCACTACACTACACGGCACTACACTACACGGCACTACACGCCACTACAACGCCACTACACTACACGGCACTACACGCCACTACACTACACGGCACTACACGGCACGCCACTACACTACACGACACTACTGGACACTACATTCTCTACACTACATGGCACGACACTACATTATATGGCACTACACTATATTACATGGCACTACACTATATTACATGGCACTACACTACACTACATTACATGGCACTACACTGCATTGCATTACACTACACTACGCTACGCTACACTACACGGCACTACATTAAACTACATGACACTACAGTACATGGCACTACATTACAGGACACTACACTGCATTGCGCTACGCTACACTACATTGCATTACACTTCACTGCACTACATGGCACGACACTACACTACACTACAATGCGCTACACTACACTATAATACATGGCATTGCACTACACTTAACTGCATGACACTATTCTTGAGGAAAAATCGGGAAAAAATCGGGGAGTTGGAGTCCCCAGGGCAGTTCAGGGCTGTATATGGCAACGTTCTGGTGGCTCCTGCGACGGTATTGGAACCATTCGTATGGGCAATTGCCTTTCCAATGGACCATTCCAGCGACGTGGAGAGGGGAGGTATGCTGCATGGGTAACAGCTTGCCCTCCATACTTACTTACCCAGGCTTTGCGCTCTAAAGACTAGAGCGCAACTCCATAGTCTTCCAACACCGCACTACACCGCACTACACCACACTACACTACACTACACTGCATTACACTGCACTGCACTACAGAACACTACACTGAGAACAACGACCCGTGTTCGATTTACAGTTCGAGGGGATTTTTCCCTTGGAGTGCTGACTCTACTCTCCCCAAAAGTCCTTAGGATGAGAATATAAACTGGGGCTCCGTGTGTGAACGCACGCAGAACATCTTGCACACACGTTAAATCCTGTTCCGCTTTTCGTAAGACAAGGCCATTGAGAACGGGTGGGAACAGATAACACGATTAACAAAACTGCATACATGCGGGGACTGGATGTAAAAAAAAAAAGCACATGACTGCTTCTTCCATCATCCTTGGTATAAAGAAGAAATAAAGAAAACAAAAAATACACTGAACTACACTACATGGTACTACACTATTATGTACTGCACCGTACTACACTACACACTGCACTAAACTACACTACACTATTCTGTACTGCACTGCACTTTATAACACTGCAGTACATTACATAGCACGGTAGTACACTACACTACACAATACAGCAATACACTGCTCTACACATGACGCTACACTACACGGCACTAAACGTAAAGGTGTCCCATAACCTATATGGTCGTAGGGGAACAAGGTATCAGAGACCTGAGCTTCTCTGGGGGCCAGGATACTGATGGTGGCGCCCATCTCCTCTCCCTCGCTGCTTTACCTTCCCTGACCTTAAAGAGGGCAAATACCCATTTACAACTGGATGAACAGGGGGACTGTACTGAAGCCAAGGCGCGCAAACGGTCACCCATCCACTTGGTAACCACGCTCGATGCTGATTAACCTTAGCTGGAGGAAAGCAAGTGCTCTGACCACTGAGCTGTACATGGGACTATCTTACACAAAACGCCATCCCTACAATTTACTAAATTAACCCCCCTCCCTACACTATATCAAATTGATTCCCTCCCTATACGATATCATATTGATTCCCTCCCTACATTATATCATATTGACCCCCTTCTACACTATATGCTATTTATTCCCTCCCTACACTATATCATATTGACTCCCCTGCCTACACTATATCATATTAAACACCCTCCATACACTATATCATATTAACCACCCTCCATACACTATATCATGTTAAACACCCTCCATACACTATATCATGTTAAACATCCTCCATACACTATATCATGTTAAACACCCTCCATACACTATATCATATTAAACCCCTCCTTACACTATATCACATTGACTCCCCTATATTACACTATATTACGCTACACTAACCCCCTCCCTCCCTACACTATATTACACTACACTAACCCCCTCCCTCCCTACACTATATTACACTACACTAACCCCCTCCCTCCCTACACTATATTACACTACACTAACCCCCTCCCTCCCTACACTATATTACACTACATTAACCCCCTCGCTCCCTACACTATATTACACTACACTAACCCCCTCCCTCCCTACACTATATTACACTACACTAACCCCCTCCCTCCCTACACTATATTACACTACACTAACCCCCTCCTTCCCTACACTATATTACACTACACACCCCCTCGCTCCCTACACTATATTACACTACACTAACCCCCTCGCTCCCTACACTATATTACACTACACTACCCCCCTCCCTCCCTACACTATAGTACACTACACTAACCCCCTCCCTCCCTACACTATATTACACTACACTAACTCCATACCTACACTATATTACACTACACTAACCCCCCTCCCTCCCTACACTATGTTACACTACACTAACCCCTCTCCCTCCCTACACTATATTACACTACACTAACCCCCCCCTCCCTACACTATATTACACTACACTAACCCCTCCCTCCCTACACTATATTACACTAAACTAACTCCATACCTACACTTATCATACACTACCCCCCCCCTACACTATAGTACACTACACTAACCCCCTCCCTCCCTACACTATAGTACACTACACTAACACCACCTCCCTCCCTACACTATATACACTACACTACCCCTCCCCCCTACACATATTACACACACTATCCCCTCCCTCCCTACACTATATTGCACTACACTACCCACCTCCCTCCCTACACTATATCACTAACACCCCTCCCTCCCTACACTATATTACACTACACTAATCCCCTCCCTCCCTACACTATATTGACACTACACTAACCCCCTCCCTCCCTACACTATATTACACTACACTAACCCCCTCCCTCCTACACTATATTACACTACACTAACTCCCCTCCCTCCCTACACTATTTACACTACACTAACTCCTCACCTACACTATATTACACTACATAACCCCCTCCCTCCCTACACTATATTACACACACTAACCCCCTCCCTCCTACACTATATTACACTACACTACCCCTCCTACACTATTTACACTACACTAACCCCTCCTCCTACACTATATTACACTACATAACCCCCTCCCTCCCTACACTATATTACACTACATAACCCCCTCCCTCCCTACACTATATTCACTACACTAACCCCTCCCTCCCTACACTATATTACTACACTAACCCCCTCCCTCCCACACTATATTACACACCTAACCTCCCTCCCTACACTATATTACACTACACTAAACCCCCTCCCTCCCTACACTATATTACACTACACTAACCCCTCCCCTCCTACACTATATTACACTACACTAACCCCTCCCTCCCTACACTATATTACACTACACTAACCCCCTCCCTCCCTACACTATATTACACTACACTAACCCTCCCTCCCTACACTATATTACACACACTAACCCCCTCCCTCCCTACACTATATTACACTACACTAACCCTCCCATACCTACACTATATTACACTACACTAACTCCTCTCCCTCCCTACACTATATTACACTACACTTACACCCTCCCTCCCTACACTATATTACACTACACTAACTCCCTCCTACACTATATCACACTACACTAACCCCCTCCCTCCCTACACTATATTACACTACACTAACTCCATACCTACACTATATTACACTACACTAACCCCTCTCCCTCCCTACACTATATTACACTACACTAACCCCCCTCCCTACACTATATTACACTACACTAACCCTCCCTCCCTACACTATATTACACTACACTTACACCCTCCCTCCCTACACTATATTACACTACACTAACTCCATACCTACACTATATTACACTACACTAACCCCTCTCCCTCCCTACACTATATTACACTACACTAACTCCATACCTACACTATATTACACTACACTAACCCCTCTCCCTCCCTACACTATATTACACTACACTACCCTCCTCCCTTTATGATCTGCTGACCTAGGTTCTAATCCCATTCAAGGGGGTATTTCCTCCCGGAGTTAACGCATTACCCCCCTCCTTCCCCCCAAAAGTCCTTCGGGTAAGACTATAAACCCAGGTCCTGTGTGCAAACATATGCAGAACATCTTGTGCACATGTTTAAACCTGTTCCTTCTTTCGCAAAAGTAGGCCATTGTGAACCGGTGGGAACGGGTGATAAAACTTTACAAAACAGCACACACACGGGTAGTAAAAAGGTAAAGGTGTCTCAAAACCTAGGAGGTCATGGGGGAGCGAGGCATCAGAAGCCTCAGCTTCTCTATGGGCCAGCATGTTGAGGGCGGCGCCCATCTCTCCATCGCTGCTTTACCTTCCCTGACCCTAAAGAGGGCAGGTACCCATTTACAGCTGGGTGAACTGGGGGAACTGTACTGAAGCCAAGGCGCGCAAACGGTCACCCATCCAACTGGAAACCATGCTCGACGCTACTTAACTTGGCTGGGGGAAAGTGAGCGCTCTGACCACTGAGCTATCCCGCCCCCTGGGTACGGATGAAAAAAGCGCGAGTGCTTATTCCATTATCTTCGAAAAAAAAATATTATACTACACCACACTACCCATCAATATACTTCACTACACTACCCAGAATCACCTACCATTACACTACACTATACTATAGTACACTACACTACACAACACTTTACACTACGCTACACTACACTACACTGCACTGCACTACACTGCACTGCACTACACTACACTACACTACACTACACTACACTACACTACACTATTCTACACTACACTACACTACACTATACTACACTACTCCTTCGGATGAGACTATAAACCGAGACCCCGTAAGCGAACGCAAGCACAACATCTTGTGCACATGTTAAATCCTGTTCCCCTTTTCGTAAGAGTAGGCCATTGTGTGCCGGTGGGAACAGATGACAAGATTAACAGAACTGCATATACACGGGGACTGGATGTAAAAAAGCACATGGATGCTTATTTCATTATCCTCGATATGAAAGAATACAATAAATAAAAAATAAAATACCTACCAGTACACTGCACGATATTATATTACATATACCCCTGCTACGCCACTTATTGCTACACTACACTTCACCTCCCCCACTACACCACACAATACTACAATGCAATACACTACACTGCACTACACAATACTACAATGCAATACACTACACTGCACTACACAACCCACTGCTACACTACACTTCAGTACACCACAATAGCCATCGTTACACTGCACTGAATTACATCGCACGAAACTACGCTACCCCTATATTACACTACACAACATTATACTACCCCCACCACTACACTTCTTGTCACTACACTGCACAATGCTAAACTACACCACACCACACTACACTACACTACACTACACTACACTACACTACACTACACTACACTACACTACCACTACACCTACACCACACTACACTACACTACACTACACTACACTACACTACACTACACTACACTACACTACACTACATTACACCACACTACACTACACTACACTACACTACACTACACTACCCCTCCCACCACTGCACTACATCATACTACATTACACTACACTTCCCAGCAATTTACTGCACTACCACATATTACATTACGCTACCATCATTACACGAACGCTAAAAGTAAATAAAAATGTAAAGGTATCCCATCATTACCTATGTGGTCATAGGGCAGCAAGGCGTTAGAGACCTCAGCTTCTCGGAGGAGGGGGGGGGGGGTCCAACATATTGAGGGCGGCGCCCATCTCCTCTCCCTCGCAGCTTTACCTTCCCTGACGCTAAAGAGGGCAGGTACCCATTTACAGCTGGGTGGACTGAAGGACTGTACCGAAGCCAAGGCGCGCAAACGGTCACCCATCCGATTGGTAACCACGCTCGATGCTGCTTAATTAACCGTAGCATGAGGAAAGCGAGTGCTCTGAGTACTGAGCTATTCCGTCCCTTACGAACCTTACGAACACTGCAGTTCTCTAAAATACACTTCACTGACACAACAATACACATGCCGCCACTATAACTGTTACGCTTAAGATCACTACATACACAACCTTCCACTACACTTCAGCTCCCACCACATTCTACCACTACGCTACACCACACTACCTAGGGGACGGGATAGCCTAGTGGTCAGAACATAGCGCTCGCAATTTGACGACCCAGGTTCCATTCCCGTTCGAGGGGATTTTTATCCTGGAGTTAACATCAGTGCCGACTCCACTCTCTCCAAAAGTCCTTCGGATGAGACTATAAACCGAGGCCCCGTGTGCGAATCCACGCAGAACATCTTACGCACACGTTAAATCCTGTTCCACTTTTTGTAAGAGTAGGCCATTGTGTGCCGGTGGGAACAGATGACAAGATTTACAAAACTGCATACACACAGGGACAGGATGTTGAAAAGCACATGAATAAAAAGAACAAATAAAAAGAATAAATAAAAAGAATAAATAACTACTCACCGTTTTTCATCACTCTTCACCTTCACCAGCCTTGTAGTAAAATAGAACTCTTGGAGACCGCTGAAGATTCTGTAGCCAGCTTCCTCCACTGCTCGCAGTTCTCACCTTTTTGTTGCAAGTCGTTGTTTCTACTTAAGGCCAGTCCACTCTCTGATGTTGTCTTCCCATCGTTTTCTCTGTCTGCTTCTTCGTCTCCCTCCTTTATACTGTTCTCTGTAGGACAGTCTTGGCCAGTGCATATAATTACTCATCACTGTACATAGCTATTGTTAATTTTATTGCATTGAAAATCTTACTAGTATGGCACTCTACACATCTATTGTTAATTTTACTACATTGCACAACCTATCAGTAGTATATAGGATACGCCATGAAGCTACACCAAGAATGCATTTTCCACCTCTGTACATCACTACACTATCCACAGCTACACTACACAACACTGCACTATATAACATCTACACTGCAGTACAACACACTCCACTCCACTCCACTACACTATACTATACTACACTACACTACACTATACTATACTACACTCCACTCCACTACACCATACTACACTACACTATACTACACTACACTACACTACACAACACACCACTTCACAACACTACACTTCACAACACTACACTACACAGCACTACACAACACTACACTACACTTCACAACACTACACTACACTTCACAACACTACACAACACTACACTACATTGCATTGCATTGCACTACACTACACACTACACTACACTGCACTATACTACACTACACACTACACTACACTGCACTTCACTACACTTCATTAAACGACACTGCACTTCACTACACTTCATTAAACGACACTGCACTTCACTACACTACACGACACTGCACTTCACTACACTACACGACACTGCACTTCACTTCACTACACTTCACTTCACTACACTAAACGACACTACACTACAGACACTACACTACACTACACAACACAACACAATACTACACAACACAACACTATACTACACAACACTATACAACACAACACTATACTATGGAATTGGCTTTCGTCTCCACTAAAACAAGCACAACTTATCTGATAAAAAATTTGAAATACTTTATTATGACTTTTTTTTAAGGAAACATTGTTATATATCTTTTTCCCTAGATGCATTAATATGGCATATATCTAGCATCTAGTATACTATATAACATGTGCCTGTCTGCCTGTCTGTCTGCCTGTCTGCCTGTCTGTCTGCCTGTGTGTCTGTCTGTCTGCCTGCCTACCTGCCTGCCTGCCTGCCTGTCTGCCTGTCTGCCTGCCTGCCTGCCTGCCTGCCTGCCTGCCTGTCTGTCTGTCTGTCTGTCTGTCTGTCTGTCTCTCTCTCTCTCTCTCTCTCTCTCTGTCTGTCTGTCTGTCTGTCTCTCTCTCTCTCTCTCTCTCTCTCTCTCTCTCTCTCTCTCTCTCTCTCTCTCTCTCTCTCTCTCTCTCTCTCTCTCTCTCTCTCTCTCTCTCTCTGTGCGTGCATGCGTGCGTGCGTGTGTGTGCGTGCGTGCGTGCGTACGCGCGCGCGGGCGAGTCTGTGTGTGTGTGTGTGTGTGTGTGTGTGTGTGTGTGTGTGTGTGTGTGTGTGTGTGTGTGTGTGTGTGTGTGTGTGTGAAGAACGTGGCTATGGGGCGAACTTGACCAGCTAAAAGGAGACTCATGTTATGCGGACAAAAAAGACTGAATTGAGGTAATCCAGCCAGGCAGTGCGTGAGAGAGAGAGAACTAGGGGGCAGAAAGAATGATTTACAGCCCAGAACGAGAGAGAGAGAGAGAGAGTGAACGGAGAGGGGGGGTGAGGGTGTGTGTGTGTGTGCGTGCGTGCGTGCGTGCGTGCGTGCGTGCGTGCGTGTGTGTGTGTGTGTGTGTGTGTGAAAGTCAAGTCAAAGTCAAAGTCAAAATTTTATTTCCAGATGGTACTCTGTGTGTGTGTGTGTGTGTGTGTGTGTGTGTGTGTGTGTGTGTGTGTGTGTGTGTGTGTGTGTGTGTGTGTGTGTGTTGGTGTTGGTTTTAGTGTTGTTGCTGTTGTTGATGAT
Organism: Stramonita haemastoma; assembly: GCA_030674155.1. Lineage (NCBI taxonomy): Eukaryota > Metazoa > Mollusca > Gastropoda > Neogastropoda > Muricidae > Stramonita > Stramonita haemastoma. Next base: position 59,453,338 of record CM060327.1, on the reverse strand, counting down.
GTTGCAGCTGCTGCTGTTGTTGATAACGCAGGTTTGTCCTGCTTATGCCATGACATACATTACGCAGAACACATACGTTAAATCCTGTTCCGCTTTTCATAAGAGTAGGCCATAGTGTGCCGGTGGGAACAGATGACAAGATTTACAAAATTGCATACACACGGGGACTGGATGTAAAAAGCACATGAATGCTTATTCCATTATCCTCATTATCCATTAAACTATTCCAAAAGGCACCTTACAAGTCCAACAACTTTTGTTGTTGTTTTTATTTTAATAAATCAAGACTGGTATGACTTCAACTGATATCTGGCCATATCTAAGGAACCGGCTTTAGCTGACGTATTTTACGACGAAAGGTGGTTAGGTTTTAGGTATTTTGTTTTTGTTTTGGGGGGGTTTTTGGTGTGTTTTGGTGTGTGGAAACACGTTAAGCGCACGTCAAAGAGCCCACAGCAGCAAAAGTTGTCCCTGGCAAATTTCTGTAAGAACCTAGCTCTTAAGGGGTGAGGATTTTGCAGAGGATTGTAGTCATGATCATACTCAGGTGTGTACCCTCCTGCCAGATTTCAGGCCAAAGATGGATACTGAAGTCACATACGGAACACTGTTTTTTTGGTGGAGGTTTTTTTTTTTTTTTTTTGCTAGATTAGATGGCTTGATGAAAAAAAGTAAATTTGTTGCTTACTCAATGTACCATCTGGAAATATAATTTTTGACTTTGATTTTTTGACTTTTTACTGAATGCACGCCATGTTCAGCATTTACATTCTTACATTTTATGCCACTTTAAGTCACGGTGAAATTCGGGCTGTTCTCCCTCCTGGAGAGAGCGTGTCACGACAAGAGCAGCGTCGCCCATTACTTTTTTTTTTCTTTTCCTGTCTGCAACTGTGTTTGTTTCCTTATCAGAGTGGCTTTTTTCTTTCAGATATTGGCCAAGGACAACTCTCTTGT
>CM060327.1:59444881-59447381 GCA_030674155.1 Stramonita haemastoma | reverse complement strand
AAAACAAAGACAGCAGATTCTATCTAAGCTAAGACTGACTCCTTTCACACTAATGGAGTAATAATGTATATAGCATGTTCCACAGTTTCCGAGAAAACTCCAAAACAAAGGTTGTAGAGTCTACACAACCTAGGATGGATTCATTTCACAGTTATGGAGTAGTAGCATGTATTACTTAGCATGTTCGACAGTTTCGCGAAAACTCGCAAAACAAGGACTGCAGATTCTATCTAGGCTAGGACTATCTCGTTTCACAGTTATGGAGTACTAGCACATATTACGGCTTGTCCCAAAGTTTCGACAAAACTCGAAAAACAAGGACGGCAGATTCTATCTAAGCTAGGGTTGATACATTTGATAGTTATGGAGTAGTAGCGTATATGGCATGTCCCAGAGTTTGACTGCAGTGTCCATTACCTAAGCTAGGACTGTTTCGTTTCAGTTGTGGAGTAATAGCACATAGTACAGCATGTCCCAGAGTTTCGACAAAACTCCAAAGCAAAGACTGCAGTGTCCACTACCTAAATTAAGACTGGCTACTTTAACAGTAATGGAGTGTAATAACGTATATAGCATGGTCCACAGTTTCGACAAAACTCCACAAAACAAGAGACTGCAATCTCCACCATCTAAGCTAGCCAGGACGGACTCGTTTTCACAGTTATGGAGTAGTAGCACATATTACATGTCCCAGAGTTTCAAACAAAACTCCACAAAACAAGAGACTGCAGTGCCAACCTAAGCCAGCCAGGACCGACTCCTCGAACCATCCACACACAGACACACAACTCCCTCTCCCCCCCCCCCTCACTCACTCACACCTGCAGGTGCCCCATGAAGCTCTCCACCCTCCCCATCACCTGCTGCTGCCGCTGCCTCTCCGCGCTCTTCTTTACCTCCAGGATCACCTGGCGCTGGGACTCCATGGAGCGGGGCACCACCTGTGTGCCGGCCAGGTGACTCCTCCAGGCGCTGGCCGACATGGTGACCCGAGCCTGGTTCAGGATCTCCGCCAGCCCGGCCCGGCGCCCCACCCCGGTGGATCTGGCGCGCTTCTGCCGCGGGGAGAGCGGCTTGCGGTCCTCGATCACCACACCCTGGGGAGAGGAAGGCACCCTAGGGAAGGGGTCACTGGAGCGTCTGGGTCGCTGGGGTGACTCCTCTAGCGGAGGACGGCTGCTTGGGGAAGCTTCTAGCGCTCCTGGGGGTCTGGGAACGCTGCTGCTGCTGCTGCTGCTGCATGCGGTGGATGTCTTGCAGGTAGCGGTTAGACCGGCGGGAGGTCTGCTCCTGCTGTTGTTGTAGTTGTTGCTGCTGTTGTTGTTCTTGTTGTTGACGTTGCTGCTGCAGCTTCTGCGCTTTCAGGAGGCGCTTGGTGACGTCGTCCGTGTGGTCCTCCCAGGCTTGGTGAGGCGTCACGCGCCCGCCCCTGCCTGAAGTCACCCTGCCGCCAACCCCACTCCCGGCCCCGCTTCCCGCCGTGCTGGGTCTGCTAGCTCCCGGGGTCACAGAGCACGAGGACTTTCCGGGGCGGCTGTGAGGCCGGTCCGACTCCGGGTCAGACCCCCCTCCCCCTCCTCCTCCTCCCCCTCCTCCTCCATTGGCGTCGTCCATGTCCGCGAGGGACCATCCCCACGACCTGCCTTTCGCGGGGCTGCTCTGGGGTCGTGGCGGCAAGCTCCGGTGACTGCTCAGCGAGTCCTCGCCTCCCGACACGGAAGATTCGCCGTCCTGCGTGCTGCCGGGGAGGTCACGGCGAAACGTGGCTCGCTCCACGGCGGACTGAGGGCGCGGCATGCGGCGAACTTTGCGGCTGACGACCCTTTCGCCGTAGAGGAAGCAAGGGTCCTCAGCGTGGGCGGGGTCCGTGCCGCCTTGCTGGCCCTCCGGACCTCGGCCTTCCGGGCTGTGGCCACTGCAGTTCTGCGGGAATTGTTGAAACACACACACACGTTAGCTCCCACCGTATCATTGTGTTTTGATTTTATGTCATCATCATTATCATTATCATCCTCATCCTCATCATCTTCTTGTTCTTGTTCTCCTTCTTCTTGATTTATTTCATCATCATCTTCTTCTTCTTCTTCTTCTTCTTCTTCTTTTTCTTCTTCTTCTTCTTCTTCTTCTTCTTCTTCTTCTTTTCTTCTTCTTCTTCTTCTTCTTCTTCTTCTTCTTCTTCTTCTTCTTCTTCTTCTTCTTTCTTCTTCTTCTTCTTTTCTTCTTCTTCTTCTTCTTCTTCTTCTTCTTCTTCTTCTACTTCCTTCTTTCGTTCTTTCTTTCTTTATTTATTTGTTTATGCATTTATTTATTTATGCATTTATTTATTTTATATTTCATACCAATAAATTATTTATGTCACAGCAGATTTCTCTACATGACATTCGGGTTACTCTCCCCGGAGAAAAAGCGCGTCGCCACAAGTGCAGCGCCATCGTCAATCCTTTTCATTATTCGTGCATGTTACTGCTGTTATTATTGTATTCAGTCGTTTCTCCCCTGT
>CM060327.1:59427381-59429881 GCA_030674155.1 Stramonita haemastoma | reverse complement strand
TATATGTACATATATAACACAGACAATAACACAGACAGACACATCGACAGACTAACAGTCAGTCAGCCAGCAAGACAGCCACAGGGACAGACACAGACACAGACACACACAGACACACAGACACACACACACATACACACACACACACACACACACACACACACACACACACACACACACACACACACACACACACCACACACACACACACACACACACAGATGGACATCGACACAAAAGAAACAAAAAGTTACAGAAAGTAAGAAGAAACGCTTGCTTACTCAGGTGCCTGGGGTGGGGGGGGGAAGGGGGGTAACATGACCGTTATAAGAACAAAGCACTTAACAAAACCGGATTAACAAAGGATTACCAACGTCACACTGAGGGGGAGGGGGGGTGGAAACGAATAATCCTTAAATTAAAACGGGGATTTGAATCCTTTGGCTTATAGCTTTACCTCAGTTCTGGGTCTCTCCTCTCACACACACACGCACGCACGCACGCACGCAAGCACACACACACACACACACACACACACACACACACACACACACACACACACACACACACACACATTCGTCTAATATCAATAACAGTGCACAAACGTTTAATAAAAGACTGAATAAACACACGCGTACACACACACACACTCACAACACATACACACACACACATTCACACACACACATTCACACACACACACCTACACACACACCTACACACACACACACACACACACACACACACACACACACACACACACACACACACACACACACACACACACACACACACACACCTACACACACACACACACTATTATTCTTCACGGGGTGTTAGGGGAAATTAGCGCAGCAAATTAATCCAGCTGATTTCTTGTTACCGCTATGTTTCGATAAGTGTAACACAGCAAAAGGAGAGAGAGAGGAAGGGGGGGGGGAGAAGGGGGGTTGAAAAGAGAGAGAGGGGGGCAGAAAGAGAGAAGGAGACAGAGAGAGAGAGGGGGGGGGGAGTGACAGAGAGAGACAGAGACAGACAGACAGACAGACAGAGAAGAGAATGGGAGCAGGGAGAGAGAGAGAGAGAGAGAGAGAGAGAGAGAGAGAGAGAGAGAGAGAGAGAGAGAGAGAGAGAGAGAGAGAGGAGAGAGAGAGAGAGAGAGAGAGAGAAAGGGAGAGAGAGAGACAGAGACAGACAGACAGACAGAGAAGAGAATGGGGGCAGAAAGAGGGAAAGGGAGAGAGTAAAACAGAGAGAAAGATAAAGAGAGAGAGAGAGAGAGAGAGAGAGAGAGAGAGAGAGAGAGAGAGAGAGAGAGAGAGAGAGAGAGAGAGAGAGAGAGGAGGGGGAGACAGGGAGAGAGAGAGAGAGTGAAATAGAGGGTGGAGAAAGAGAGAGAGAGAGAGAGAGAGAGAGAGAGAGAGAGAGAGAGAGAGAGAGAGAGAGAGAGAGAGAGAGAAAGAGACAGTGTGTGTGTGCGTATGTGTGTGTGTTTGCGTGTGCCTCTGTGTGTGTGTGTGTGTGTGTGTGTGTGTGTGTGTGTGTGTGTGTGTGTGTGTGTGTGTGTGTGTGCGTGTAAGTGTGTAAGTGTGTAAGTGTGTGTGCGTGTCCGTGTGAGTTTCCGTGTGTTTGCTTGTGCGCACGCGCGCGCGCGCGCGCGCGCGCGTGTGTGTGTGCGTGTGTGCGTGCGCGCGCGCGCGCTCCTTCTTGTGTTTAACGTTTGTTCACAAGTAGTGAAACTAGACTCTGTGTGTATGTGTGTATGTGTGTGTATGTTTGTGTATGTGTGTGTGCGAATCAAATCCTTATTTCCAAATGGTACATTGAATAAGCAATCTATTTAACAGCAAAAAAGAAACTTTATCAATAACCACATTTACTTTAGTATCTTTACAACAATAAATGGGAAAAAAGGACTCAAGTACAAAAAAAACCAAGACACTGAAACACACACACACACATACCTACACACACACACCTACACACACACCTACACACACATACATGTATACCTACACACACACCTACACTTACACACACACACACACACACACACACACCACACACACACACACACACACACACACACACACACACACACACACACACACACACACACACATTCTTATTCTTTGACTGAGCAAGGTGCCTTTGAATGGAACACTGAAGTATTTCATTCTATTTTGTAATGGGGTCGTATGGAATCAATCCTAAAACAGAGAAATTCGTGCGGGTTACGAGCCACACAGAAAAACAGCAAACAGATAGAAAGAATATCACGAGAAATGCCACAACATAGTATTCAAACATCTGCTCGCACCCATCACAATATAAAAAGCACCCGCAAATCAACAATACCTCAGCCTGTCATAAACTCACACAAATAAATTCTCAAACACTCCTGTGCGCACCAGTATGCCCACACATCCACACTCAGCTCGCGCGCGCGCGCACCACACACACACACACACACTGTTCGATATATACTGCACACATGCCT
>CM060327.1:59417381-59422381 GCA_030674155.1 Stramonita haemastoma | reverse complement strand
AATGAAAACAAAATTCCCACAGTCCAAAACAATCATCAGCCAGACAATTCCATGTGGAGATCAACAGCTTGAGAGAAAAAGAAAACTCTTCAACGCCATGGTCTACAGTGAACTTGGCCAGGAAGACAATGTCAATTTTGTAGAGCACAATATCCAACCAGGCTACAAAAGATTATACAGGGACAAATTTCATCCTTCTGCTCGAGGTAGCAGTATCCTTGCGAGTACAATTGGCCGCTGTTTAGAAAGCCTGCTTTGGCAACAAGCACGGAAAAGAAAGCCAAGACCAAAGTTTGCTAACTTACCAAAGCGAAGGCAGCTGGACTCTGCAGCTGGAAATTATTTTCCATTTACCTCAAGAGAAAACGAGACTTCAAACAGATGTCATGGACATATTACTGACCAATCTAAAAGAGAAAATCATCAAGAAGGTGACGAATATATTGAATATGACAGAAACACTGCAAAACTCAAACCAGATTTCTGCTCTCAAAGAATTTCAAATAACAGATCAACTTCACAATCCCAAGAGATGTTCAATACCTCAAAACCTTGGGCTTTTGAGTCAAAAGACTTCGGCAAAACTCTTTGGAGCAATAAACAAAATCAACATCAACGAACAAGAAAAAGTTGGAACGATAGGAACCGGGGACAGGAACAACCTTGGAGAGATAGAGTAGAAAAAAACTATTATGACAACATCAACAGCAACAGAAGAAAGAACACGGAAGAAAATGAACAAACAAGAAACCATGGCCCACCTATCGCTACCAACGGAAAGAGACACGACTGGAGACTTGGGGCCTCAGGAAGATGGAGACACGACTGGAGATCTAGTCAGCCCCTTGGAGACCGACAACCTGGAGAGGAGTGGGCCGATGGCCTCTATGAGAAAGACTCTAGGTCTAGATACTGGCAGAGGCCAGCGTCCCACAGATCAGACTGGGCGGACTGGAGATACGGCCATCGCCACGGACACCGACAACGCTGGCAGTGGAGAGGTGACCAGTACGTTCCCAGGCAGTACTGGAGTACAGATGCTGACCAGAACTGGGCACTGAACCAAACACAGCGAGAAGAGCCACCAAGACAGTACAGACAGTACAGAAACAGCAGACTGAACAATCGTCTGCATCACTGACACTTCCACCGTCATTCCTTTACTCCACAAAACATATCCAACACACACACACACACACACACACACACACACACACACACACACACACACACACACACACACACACACACACACACACACACCACTCACTCACTCACTCACTCACCTCACTCACTCACTACTCGCACACACACACACACTCACGCAAACACACACACTCACGCAAACACACACACACACACATACGCCCCCCCCCCCCCCCCCCACTGTCACCACCACCACCTTCATCCGTCACCTACATCATTGGCTCTACCATCCCTACTGTAACACTCATGCACACACATGCCCGAGCACGTGCACGCAAACAATGTAACACACGCACACACACACACACACACACACACACACACACACACACACACACACACACACACACACACACACACACACGCACCAGCCCGCATGTAAATGTGGAATAAAATATTTAATAAATAATTCCTTACAAGGGAATGCAGTAGGGTGAGAAATTTATTAAAAAAAAAAAAAAAAAAAGAAAAAAAAAAATCACTGTAACAGACTTACTACTTTCTTCCAGCATTTGGCTAAAATATTCTGCGTAACTGATGATGTCATTAATATTTTTATGTAATTATAATGACGTAACTTGTCAGTGACGTCATTTTCAAGTGGTTCAACCCCCCCCCCCCCCCCCCCCCCCCCCCCCCAATGACTTGGATCTATTCACTGTATGGATTTTCAGATTTGAAAATACCTTGGAAGTTGTGTTTATTATTGAATGGAATGAAGACCGTTTTGTATTAATATGCAGATGGCTTCTAGCAAGAATATGTCTGAATGAATGATAACTGTATTGTGCTCCATATTGCTTTCTCATGCCGATAGAGTAATACAGCATGCATATTGGTTGTTTTTCTTAATGCTTGCTTGCTTGTCATATTTACTCTTTTAAAAATGTTAATTGTTAATGAAAAATGTTTTGACATGTAAACAAAAATTAGATAAAAAGAGGTAGAATTGTATAGGTATCAGTTGCATTCTAGTTCATCTCTCTCTCAAAAAAAAAAGAAGAAGAAAAGAAAGAAAAAAAAAAAGAAGAAATACTAACATTACGATATCTACTTTAAAGATGAAAATATTATCGTGGAATATCACAAGTATTCATGGGAAAATTGATGGAATTAACACAAATAAACTTAAGGATGTAGAAGTAGAAAATATGTTAATGCGCTATGATTTAATCTTCTTACAAGAAACGCACTTAGAAAAAAAAGACACAGATAGTATAATGCTCCCTGGATATATATCTGTACATTACTGCAGACCACTGAACAGTAAAGCATCAGGTGCTTCTGGTGGTGTTTCCATTTTTGTAAAGGAAAAGTATCGTCAATTTGTAAAATTTTTGCCTCAAAATAATGCTGATATAGCATGGGTACAAATCTTAAATGGTCCTTATGATAATGATACATGTATAGGTGGAGTGTATATCCCACCTGAATATTCTTCCTTTGGAAAACGTCACACAATGAACATATGGAATAAACTAGAACAAGACGTTGCATATCTATCTAAACAAAATACTATCATTCTCTGCGGTTATTTCAATGCAAGAACAGGTTGTTTAGAAGACTTCATTCAAATGGACTATCCACAAAACTATTATGAGTTACCATTCAATTACAGTTATGATAACTGTTATGAACGGTGCTCTATGGATAAAATATTTCAAAGAAATGGTAAAAGACTTATAAATATATGTGTTGATTATGAAATGAGGATATTAAATGGTCGCACACTGGGAGATCTGCAAGGACATTTCACATGTTTTCAGCCACAAGGTTGTAGTGTTGTCGATTATTTTGCGTGTTCTAAATCTATCCAAAAGGAAGTGCGCCATATGAAAGTCGATCAATTAACAGAGTACTCTGATCACTGCCCAGTCCATTTAGACATTTCAATACCAAGAATAGATAACTATAAAGTGTTAAAAAGGAATGATCTGAGAAAAAATAGACACAGTAATACTAAAGATAATAAGAAAATTACAAAGAATGCTTTACCACCCAGTTTTTACTGGGATGAAAATTCAAAACAGAGATTTCAAACCTCTTTTAAACTGTCGACCGTACAGTCACGTATAAAAGATATAAAACGCAAAATGTGTATAACATTAAACACATATAACCAAAATGAAGAAGATGTTGATTCAGAAAATGTGCAAAAGTCAGTAAATGAGTGTGCTGAAAATTTGTCGGTAATTTTCACTGATGCAGCAAGATTAAGTTTGAAACTTAAAAAACGAAACATTTTAATAAAAAAGAAAAACAGTAAAAAGTGGTTTGATGGACATTGTGCAGAAATGAAAAAAGAAATAAAATCTTTACTTAACGCCATCAATCGGTATCCATTCAAAGTTGCTCTTAGACAAAAGTATTTTTCAAAGAGAAAAGAATACAATAGACTTTTAAAAGAGAAAAAGAGATCGTTCAAAAGCAGTCTCGTTTCGAACCTGCATAACGCAATAGATAAGGATCCTAGTGTATTATGGAAAACTCTGCAACAATTAAGGATAAGTGAAGAAAAAAATACAAGAGAAACAAATTTCCTCAATAACACAAAATGGATGGAACATTTAAAAAAGCTGATAGGAAAAGAACCTTCTGTCAATCAAAAGAGAAAAGAACAAATGCAAAACATGTACGAACTACTAACAAGACGCGAAAACCCGTACTTAGACAGGCCCTTTACTAGAAAAGAAATCACGGAAGCAATAAAAACTTTAAAAAACAAAAAATCTCCAGGCAAGGATGGTATATTAAATGAAATGATCAAATCCATCACCCCAGATATACTAGGTATACTGGAGTTACTTTTTAATGTTGTTCTTGATACAGGGTTGTATCCACATGAATGGAAAGTAGGCATCAGTATTCCTATTCACAAAGGTGGATGCCCCCTAAAGCCTGAAAACTACAGAGGAATCACATTGACAAACACTTTCGGTAAATTATTTTGCCAGATACTGAACAATAGAATATGCAACTATCTAGAAGAAAATAACAAACTTGCCAAAGAACAAGCTGGATTTCGAAAGAAATGTAGAACTTCAGACAATATTTTCATTTTAAGTAAACTAGTTGATAACATATGCAAAACAAAAGATAAAAGGTTGTATTCTTGTTTTGTGGATTTTCAGAAGGCTTTCGATAGCATTTGGCATCAAGCTTTAATGGTGAAACTGCATGCAATTGGAATAACTGGTAAATGTTTCAATCTGATTGAAGATATGTATACAGATGCCACAATATATGCAAAAGTAAAAGATACGTTATCTGAAGAAATAGAAGTAAAAGTTGGGGTCCATCAAGGCGACACACTAAGTCCCACACTCTTTAATATCTACATTAATGATATCTTTCAACATATAGGAATGATTGATTCTCCATATATAACGAAAAATGATGTAGTCTCAGGTTTAATGTATGCAGATGATCTTATATTGTTATCAAATACAAAATCAGGTCTCCAATCAAAACTGGATAAATTACATGAGTATTGTCTAAATGGGGACTCCAAGTAAACAAAGAAAAAACCAAAGTTATAATCTTCACAAAATCTGTACCTAAAATTCCTATTCATTTTAAATGTGGACAAAACCTAATTGAAACTACAGATAGGTATAAATATCTAGGTATAGTTTTTCATCAGTCAGGAAAGTTTGATGTGGCCCAGGAACACTTAGTCAAACAAAGTAACAAAGCTATTTATTCGCTGAAAAGAGCTCAACAAGGAGGTGTACTAAAAAATAAATATTGTTATGCAGTTGTTTGATGCCCTAATAATGCCTATTTTAACGTAT
>CM060327.1:59394881-59412381 GCA_030674155.1 Stramonita haemastoma | reverse complement strand
GTGAGAGAGAACTCGAACTCGAACTCGAATTCCAATGTTTCATTAAGGGTACTCGGAACAGCCAGGGGCGTCTTTAAACAAGGCCCTCATGAAAAAGAGAGGGTATTAAGAATTAAACCAACAAACAAGCAAATCAATACATAAATAAATAAGTAACCACTAAAATAAATAAATAAACAAATGCAAGAGTACTAATTCAATGATTATTTCCCCACATATTGACAAGCGCGTGTCTAGATTACAGACACACATGCCTACCGACATGAATGAACGGTAACATCGACAATAAACACTATCATACATAAATCATCAAAATCTGCCATTGATGACCAAAACAGCAAATGGATTGACAACAACCGTATCATTACAGAGAAGCAAAATTACAAAATCATGGCCGCAACGGAAAGTCCTACACAATATTCTCTCCATTATATCCTCTACCCTATCAGATCAGATCGGATGAGAGAGAGATAGAAGGAGAAATGGGGAGAGAGAGGGGGAGGGGAGATGGAGAGAGAGAGAGAGAGAGAGAGAGAGAGAGAGAGAGAGAGAGAGAGAGAGAGAGGAGAGAGGAGAGACAGACAGACAGACAGACAGACAGACAGACAGACAGACAGACAGACAGACAGACAGAGAAAGAGAGAGAGAGAGAGTCGGAGAGACAGACAGACAGACAGAGACAGAGAGAGTGAGAGAGGGAGGGAAGGAGGAAGAGAGAGAGGGTGAGAGAGGGAGGGAAGGAGGAAGGGAGAGACAGACAGACAGACAGACAGACAGAGGGAGAGAGACGGGAGACAGTCAGACAGACAGACAGATAAACAGACAGACAGATAAACAGACAGACAGAGTGAGAGAGACCCTACCTACATGCAAAATGTTTGTGCGGGCATGCGAGCTTCATGTGCATTTTGTCACAGAAATCATGTACAGTGATCGAGAAAAAATGATTACACCAAAGAGTTAAAAAAAAAACACAAAAAACAACAACAGAAAAACAGACTCACATACAGACAGGACAGACAGACAGACAGACAGACAGACAGACAAGCAGAGAGACACACAGAAACGGAATGAAACTTCGCGATAAGGCAAACTCCCAAATTTTTATCTCACACTGGTCAAATCTTGGATAGTGTCAATCAAAAGTCTGTGTGCCTGTCCTCTCTCAAACTGACCCATTTGTTTTTTTCCCTCTTAAACCTCAAGATGGTTCGATGCCTTGTGCCTTTGGCGGTTTTCTTGTTAAGTCATTTGGCAGGTATGTTCTCCTAATCTTGTTGTTCTTCTTGTTCTTCTCCTCCTCTTCTTCTTTTCTTGTTCTCCTCCTCCTCCTCCTCATTCTTCTTCTCCTCCTCCTCTTCTTTTTCTTGTTCTCCTCCTCATTCGTCTTCTTTTCTTGTTCTCCTCCTCATTCTTCTTTTCTTGTTCTCCTCTTCCTCATTCTTCTTCTTTTCTTGTTCTCCTCCTCCTCATTCTTCTTCTTTTCTTTTTCTTGTTCTCCTCCTCCTCATTCTTCTTCTTTGCAATTCGTCTTCTTGATTTGTGATATTTTAAGTCTTTCTCTTTTGTGTTTGGATTATTCTATTTCATTTGATGTTGTTAAGCGTTCCTCAACATAACACCCTGATAGTCACTTATAATAGTAGTAATGACGCTATTACAACCAATAGTACTTATATGATAATAATAATAATGTAACAGAGTGCAGGTATTTGATCTGCCGCAGCTCTGTACAACTTGTCGGCGACGACAGCACGTTCAGACAGTGGGAATGTGGCTTCTAAAAACAGGCTGCATAAATACTACATTTCACCGCTACGGGCAGAGTGCTTGCATAGGGCGGTTTTCAATCACCCCCTAACGATACAGAACGTTGCACAATTCACAGGTGTGGATCTAAATTTAGATCCACGACACTGCGATTGGCAGTTTCGATCGCATGGGAAGTAATCTAATTACCGCCCCGTCACATCAATATTATTATTATTATTATTATTATTATTATTATTATTATTATTATTATTATTATTATTATTGTTATTGTTGTTGTTATCGTTATTGTTGTTGTTATTATTATTATTATTATTATTATTATTATTATTATTATTATTATTATTATTATTATTATTGCATGCTGGATATGGTGGTGTCTCCGTATTCCACCAAATAGTGACACGAATCAGATCTTTAATGTGCACATTTGAGCTTCTTTATGTGTGTGTGTGTGTGTGTGTGTGTGTGTGTGTGTGTGTGTGTGTGTGTGTATGCATGCGTGCATGCATGTATGTATGTATGTATGTGTGTATGTATAAATGTCTGTATGTATGTGTGTGTATGTATGGGTGTATGCACGTACGTATGTTTGTATATAAAAATTATGTATGTATATATATATATAGAGAGAGAGAGAGAGAGAGAGAGAGAGAGAGAGAGATAGCTATCTGTCTATCTGGATGGATTGATGGATGGATGATTGGAGGGAGGGAGGGAATTAACGCACTGGCAGGTCTGCACCTGAAGTTGACGAGAGATAGTATTTAAAAAAAAAAAAAAAAAGTTTCCACCTTTAACAACTTTCCACACGCCCACACCGAGATTCGAATCCAAAACTGTATGGACCCATGGGACTGAAGTCAAACACCCTAACCACTCGGACTATAGCGGCCGTCAATAAACCAACTAAAGAGAACCCTCCCCACAGCTGTCAGTATCCCCACTTTCAGCTCCTCTCACCTGCTAAGCATCCCAGCCCAGCCTAGCCCAGCTGGTGCTAATGATAGCAGGAGCTGACCACACATGGACTAGGTAAATGGACACATGGACTAGGTAAATGGACACATGGACTAGGTAAATGGACACATGGACTAGGTAAATGGACACATGGACTAGGTAAATGGACACATGGACTAGGTAAATGGACACATGGACTAGGTAAATGGACACATGGACTAGGTAATGGACACATGGACTAGGTAAATGGACACATGGACTAGGTAAATGGACACATGGACTAGGTAAATGGACACATGGACTAGGTAAATGGACACATGGACTAGGTAAATGGACACATGGACTAGGTAAATGGACACATGGACTAGGTAAATGGACACATGGACTAGGTAAATGGACACATGGACTAGGTAAATGGACACATGGACTAGGTAAATGGACACATGGACTAGGTTAACATGGACACATGGACTAGGTAAATGGAAGGAGCGCGCTAAATGTAGCACTCCGGTCGAGGAAATTTTTTCTCTGGATGTTAACATCAGTGCTGACTCCACTTTCCCCAAAAGTCATACGGATGAGACTTTAAACCGAGGCCCCGTGTGCGAACGCACGCAGAACATCTTGCGCACACGTTAAATCCTGTTCCGCTTTTCGTAAGAGTAGGCCATCGTGTACCGGTTGGGAACAGATGACAAATATTTACAAAACTGCATACACACGGGGACCGGATGAAAAAAAAAGCACATGATTGCTTATCCCGTTATCCTCGATATAAAAGAATAAATAATAAATGAATAGATAAATAAATAAATAAATAAATAAATAAATAAATAAATAAATAAACTCTTGACTAGGCCCTACTGAGTGAGATGTTGGATTTGTGCACTGTGTCCCTCCCTCCCCCCCTCCCTTTCACCACCCCCCTTCCCCCTCTCCCAGGGGTCAGCGGCCTGAGGTGGCGCAGGCCTCAGTCTCCCCAGGACCAGCAGACTCTGCCCGTCTGTCCGGGCTCCCAGGTCAACCTGACCTGGGCCTACCTCAGAGACCGGGGAGACTGGTCGACGGGAATGGCGACAAGGCCGTGTAGCGCGTGAGTGATGGGTCAAGGCCTGATGGTAGGTGCGTGGTGATGGTGGTGGTGGTGGTGGTGGTGGTGGTGGTGGGGTGGTGGTGGTGGGTGGTGGTGGTGGTGGTGGTGGTGGTGGTGTGTGGTGGTGGTGGTGTGTGGTGGTGGTTGGTGGTGGTGGTTGGTGGTGTGGTGGTGGTGGTGGTGGGTGGTGGTGGTGGTGGTGGTGGGTGGTGGTGGTGGTGTTGTTGTTGGTGGTGGTGGTGGGTTGGTGGTGGTGGTGGTGGTTGGTTTTGGTGGTGGTGGTGGTGGTGGTTGGTGGTGGTGTGTTAGGGTGGTGGTTGGTTGTGGTGGTTAGGGTGGTGGTTAGGGTGGTGGTGGTGGTTAGGGTGGTGGTTAGGGTGGTGGTGGTGGTTAGTTTTGGTGGTGGTGGTTGTGGTGGTGGCGGTGGATGGTGGTGGTGGTGATGACGATGGTGGTGGTGGCACTGATACACATGATGTAAGTGTGCACTGATACACATGATGTAAGTATGCATAAATGTACATGATGTAAGTATGCACAGATATGCATGGTGCAAGTATGCACAGATATACATCATGTCAGTATGCACAGATATACATCATGTCAGTATGCACAGATATACATCATGTCAGTATGCACAGATATGCATGATATAGGTATGCACAGATATACATGATGTCAGTATGCACAGATATGCATGATGTAAATATGCACAGATGCACACATGATGTACCGACGTCCATATCTAATTATATGATGTACACATGCACAGATATACATGATGCACACACACACACACACACACACACACACACACACACACACACACACACACACACATACATACATACATACAGAGAGAGGGGAGAGAGAGAGAGAGAGAGAGAGAGAGAGAGAGAGAGAGAGAGAGAGAGAGAGAGAGAGAGAGAGAGAGAGAGAGAGAGAGAGAGAGAGAGAGAGAGAGAGAGAGAGAGAGAGAGAGAGAGAGAGAGAGAGAGGTGTACGTAATGTATACATACACAGATATACATGACACACACACGCACAGATATAGGCTAACATATTTAAATTTACCTCCTCACCTCACCTATGCTGTAGTCCATATTGGGGCACCACTGAAGATTTTGCGACCAACTTCCTCCACTCCTTGCGGTCCTCAACTTTCCGTAGAAAATCGTTCCACTCAAGGCCAGTCCACTCTCTGATGTTGTCTTCCCATCGTTATCTGTCTAGACAGACATGATGCACATATTCAGACATGCAAGACAATTTTTTTTAGGCCAGGATCACATAGATATGCAGTAATATTGTGATATACACAGACATGCAGGTGTATATTTTTTTATATTTTATACCCCTTTATGTCAGAGCAGATTTCTCTGCGTGAAATTTGTGCTGCTCTTCTCGGAGAGAGCATGCCACCACATTTTTTTTTCTTTTTTCATGTCTGCAACTGTACTTGTTTCCCTATCAGAGTAGCTTTTTTCTACAGAATTTTGCCAGGGACAACTTTCTTGTTGCTGTGGGTTCTTTTACGTGCGCTAAATAATGATGTGTAACACACAGGACCTCGGTTTATCGTCTCACCCGAAAGACTAGCACCCAGACCACCACTCATGGTTAAATGGATGGGGGAAAAGTTTTAGATCCAAACGGAAATCCAACCACCGAACACTCCTACCTGGACTTTTCGCTTCCTGGGCAGGCGTGTTCGTTACCTCTAGACCACCGATTCATATTACAGATTCCTGTCTGTGACAGTGGCAGACATACAGGTGTGTATTCTGTGACAGTGACAGACATACAGGTGTGTATTCTGTGGCAGTGGCAGACATACAGGTGTGTATCACCGATTCCTGTTTGTGACATTGGCAGATATACAGGTATGTAAAAGAATAGATAGATAGATAAAGAAAGAAAGAAAGAAAATATCACTGATTCCTGTTTGTGACAGTGGCAGACATACAGGTGTGTATGACTGATTCCTGTCTGTGACAGTGGCAGACATACAGGTGTGTATCAGACATACAGGTGTGTATCACCGATTCCTGGCAGTGACAGGGGCAGACACACAGGTGTGTATCCGTTATACAGGTGTGTATCAGACATACAAGGTGTGTATCAGACATACAAGGTGTGTATCAGACATACAGGTGTGTATCAGACATACAGGTGTGTATCAGACATACAGGTGTGTATAAGTTATACAGGTGTGTATCAGTCATACAGGTGTGTATCAGTTATACAGGTGTGTATCAGACATACAGGTGTGTATCAGACATACAGGTGTGTATCAGTTATACAGGTGTGTATCAGACATACAGGTGTGTCTCAGATATACAGGTGTGTATCAGTTATACAGGTGTGTATCAGACATACAGGTGTGTATGACCCATTCCTGTCTGTGACAGCGGCGGGGTCGGCAGAGGTGGTTCTGGCCACACAGGTCAACGGTCACTTTTTCGCGGACAGCAGCGGCAGCAGCGGCCCGGTCATCCAGGCCACGGGAGGGGGTGGGGCTCCGTCTGCCCAGTGTCCGCCTGACCGACACTGGCCTCTACTCCGTTCACGTCAACATGGAGAACAACAACTCCGCCATCCAAACGCACGTGCAGAGTGTGCACGTGGTGGTGACAAGTAAGGGAAGTGGGGGGGATGAGGGGGGAGGCGAGGGGAAGTGGGGAGGGGTGGGGCGAGGAGGTTGGTGTGGACGTCTGGGGGGGAGTCATGGGGGAGGGGTGGGGGGGAGGAGGGGGGATGTGTGCAGTAGTAGACTTGAGTGTTTGGTTGATTGGACACTCGCTTTCCCCCCAAGCTAAAGTTAAGTAAGCAGCATTGAGCGTGGTTGCTAAGTGGATGGGTGACTGTTTGCAGGCTTTGGCTTCAGTTACAGTCCCCTAGTTCACCCGGCTGCCAATGGGTGCCTGCTTCTTTAGGGTCAGGGAAGGTAAAGCAGCGAGGGAGAGGAGATGGGCGCCGCCTTTCAATATGCTAGTGCCTCGAGAAGCTGAGGTCTCTGATGCCTCGCTCCCCAACAACCACATAGGTTATGGGACACCTTTACCTTTTTGTTCATTGAGCAGTGGGACATTATTAATTTGGCAGCTGAAGGACAGTCGTTATCACAACAAAACAAAGCTTTTCTAACAGATATAGTCTGCACACGGACTGGATGTAAAAAACAAAACAAAAAACATATGCATGCTTTTTCATTATCTTCGAAATAAAAAGAGATTGATTTGATCTTATTTTACTTGATTTGTTAAAAGCCCTTCTTTTTATTTTACTCCTTTTAGATTTACGAAAGTAAGTAAGTCTTCAATTTTAAGGTCTTCCCACTTTAAGTGATACCAGACAGATTTACGACAGATTGAAAACAAATAAACAACAGCAATCTGCTCTAGGATTTGACTGAAAAGGGTTAACACAGAAAAACGCCTAAAGACAAACATGGGTGAACAAACAGTACTATTCCAACTGAGGTAATTTTTTTTTTTAGCTAAATCAACACGAAAAAGAACACAAGACAAACATACTTGTAAATATACTGTGTTGTGTGCTGAATACTTCAAAAAATAAATAACGCGAAGCAGAGACTAATATTGGTAAAAGGAAGAGCTTGTTCCAAGTGTGTGTGTATGTGTGTGTGTGTGTGTGTGTGTGTGTGTGTGTGTGTGTGTGTGTGTGTGTGTGTGTTATTTATCTGATTTATTTATTCTTTCATATCGAGGATAATGGAATACGCACTCATGTGCTTTTTTACATCCAGTCCCCGTGTGTATGCAGTTTTGTCAATCTTGTCCTCTGTACCAACCGGCACTCAATGACCTACTCTTACGAAAAGCGGAACAGGATTTAACGTGTGCACAAGATGTTCTGCGTGTGTTCAAACTCGGGGCGTGTGTGTGTATATGTTTGTGTGCGTGCGAGTGTGCGTGCGTGTGTAGATTTTATTTTTAAAAGCCTAACACGAATAAAGGACACAAAGATGAGCATAGCAGTGTCAAGTCATATTGTCATTCAATCTGAATAATTATGGCCATATGCACTGAGGTGACAATCCATCAACCATATCATTTTTACTACTATTATAGTAACAGAGTGCAGATATTTGATCTGCCGCGACTCTGTTCAACTTCTCGGCAATGACAGCATGGTCAGACAGTGGGAATGTGACCTCTCGAAAGAAGCTGCATAAATACTACATTTTACCGCTACGGGCAAAGTGCATGCCACAGAGGTTTTTCGACTACCCCCCAACGATACAGAACGTCCTACAATTCGTAGGTATAGATCTAAATATAGATTCACGACGCTGCGATTGGCGGTTCCGATCACATGGGAAGTAATCTAATTACCGCCCCGCCACATTATTATTATTATTATTATTATTATTATTATTATTATTATTATTATTATTATTATTATTATTATTGTTGTTGTTGTTGTTGTTGTTGTTGTTGTTGTTATTGTTGTTGTTATTGTTGTTGTTGTTGTCATT
Organism: Stramonita haemastoma; assembly: GCA_030674155.1. Taxonomy (NCBI): domain Eukaryota; kingdom Metazoa; phylum Mollusca; class Gastropoda; order Neogastropoda; family Muricidae; genus Stramonita; species Stramonita haemastoma. The sequence continues at coordinate 59,404,057 of CM060327.1, read as the reverse complement.
GTTGTTGTCATTGTACTTGTTATTGTTGTTGTCGTTGTTGTTATTGTTGTTGTTGTTGTTGTTGTTATTATTATTATTATTATTATTATTGTTGTTGTTGTTATTATCATTATTGTTGTTGTTATTGTTGTTGTTATTATTATTTATTTATTTTTTTTTAACATTCTTCTTCTCCCTCCTCCTCCTCCTCATTCTCCTGGCAGCGGCCCCCATCGCTGAGAACGACACTCTGCAGGCCCGTGTGCAAGGTGCCCAGTTCATCAACTCCACCCAGCAGTTCCGCCTGGTTCTCACCTGTGGCAACATCAGCCCTCTGTGGGCCCCGCAAACACAGATCGTCTGGACCGTGAGTCAACCACCCCCCCCCCCCCACCCCCCCTTTTTCTCTCTCTCTGTCTGTGTCTCTCTCTAACTCTCTCTCTCTCTCTCTCTCCTCTCTCTCTCTCTCTCTCTCTCTCTCTCTCTCTCTCTCTCTCTCTCTCTCTCTCTCTCTCTCTCTCTTTCTAAGCATTTAGAAGTAGAAGTAGAGTATTAAAGTGAGCAGCATTTATTGTACTTATGCATTCTATGTCATGATGTTACCTTTATGTTTATCCCCCTTCTAAGGGGCTTTGGCCTTTATGAATAAACGTCTGCGTCTCTCTCTCTCTCTCTCTCTCTCTCTCTCTCTCTCTCTCTCTCTCTCTCTCTCTCTCTCTCTCTCTCTCTCTCTCTCTTCTCTCTCTCTCTCTCTCTCTCTGGGGACGGATAGCCTAGTGGTCAGAACATTGCGCTGGCAATTTGACGACCCGGGTTCCAGTCTGGTCGAGGAGATTTTTTTCCTGGAGTTAACATCAGTACTGACTTCACTCTCCCCAGAAGTCCTTCGGATGAGACTTTACTCCGAGACCTCGTGTGCGAACGCACGCAGAACATCTTGCGCACATGTTAAATCCTGTTCCACTTTTCGTAAGAGTAGGCCATCGTGTGGCTTGTATGTAATGTTGTGTCATCTGCAAACATTTCACAGCTTTTAAACAGAGGGGTAAATCATTAATATATAGTGAGAAAAGTATGGGTTCCAGGATGGAACCCTGAGGAACACCAAACAAAATGGGCAATATAGAAGATTTAGATTCTTCAATTAACACAAGTTGTTTTCTTTTGTCTTAAAGTGATGACATAAGTTCTATTGTATTATCTGAAAGACCATACAGTTTCAGTTTTCTCAGAAGAAGTTTGAAATCAATCAAATCAAATGCTTTTGAAAAATCAACGAACAGGACACCAGTAATTAAATTGTTATTCATGTTGGTTAGCCATTTCTCAACTAAGTTCGTTAGTGAGAGAGAGAGAGAGAGAGAGAGAGAGAGAGAGAGAGAGAGAGAGAGAGAGAGAGACGCACAGGGAGAGAGAGGCAAGGCAAGGCAAATTCTTTTATTCGAGGATAATAGATAAGCACTTGTGTGCTTTTTGAGACAGAGACAGAGAACACACACACACACACACACACACACACACACACACACACACACACACACACACACACACACACACACACACACACACCACCCCACCCCCCACACACCCACACCCACACCCACCCCACCCCTGTGTTGTTTTCCTGTGCACACACAGACGCCCTCCAACCTGACCCTGGCCAGCAGCCTCCTCCCTCTCCCCCCCAGCAGCAGCAGCAGCGGCCTCTTCTCCCTGGCGCTGCCCAGCCCCGTGCTCAGCGGGCCCTACACCTGCAGGGTCAGCCCCTCCTGCCCCGCCGCGCGCTGCCTGACCCCGGACTCGCCCCTGAGGTCAGGGGTCAGCGTGGAGGTGGACGGGGTGGCGGCGCGGCTGTTGCTGATGGAGGAAGAGTTGCGGTTCCTGAGCGCGCGGCTGCAGGAGGCGGGAACCCGCAACGCGCAACTGAGGGGCGAGGTGCAACAGGTCAGGGGCAACAACTCCCGCCTGGCCTCCCTGCTGCAGGAACTGAGGGCCGACCAGGCGAGTCTGGAGCACACCTTGCTCATCTTAGGCAGCGGTACGGAGTCTTCGGGGGGGGGGGGGGGGGGGGGTTAGCTAGTTGTTTTTTTCCTGCTTTTATATCACAGCCCACAAATCCAACATCACTCAGTGAGGCCTAGTCCAGAGTGCTAAATCTAGTGCTCCCCTTCCTTTTACCTAGTCCAGGTGTGGTCAGCTCCTGCTATAAATAGCACCAGCTGGCCATAGCTGGGCTGGGATGGGTTGGGATAATTAGCAGCTCAGAGAAGCTGAAAGTGGGGGATACTGACAGCTGTGATATATACACATACATACATACATATATATAAAGTTGACATCTTGGGAAAAAATGATGTCAGGCTAATCCTGGGCAGGGGTAGGTTGTCTTGTCTTCGGGAGCCTTGTTTCTGGGGCAGGGTCTGGGTGTTTAGCTAGTTGTTGGCCCTTTTTTTTTTTTGCTTTTTTTAAGTCAGAATCTTGGGGGGAAATGAGGTCAGGCTAATCCTGGGCAGCAGTATGTTGTCTTCAGGGGCCGTCTTTCTGGCAATGTCTGGGTTTTCAGCTAGTTGTTGGCCTTTTTTGTGGGGTTTTTTTTTATATGTATAAAGTCGGCATCTTGGGAAAGCGAATGTCAGGTTGATAATCCTCGGCAGTGGTATGATGTGGCATACTTTTAAATTTTTGTTGTCGTTGACAATTTGTTGCTTTATACTTGTTTTAACTCAGCATCATGGAGATTCTTCTTCTTTGTCCACCGCTCAGACAGCAATGCCGGAGGCCCTGGCAAATGCTGCCATGCACTGAAGGCCCTCCATGGGTCTAGAAAGCTTGTCCCTCATCGGCAGGTCAGTAGGCCAAATATCGGCCTTCACTCAGGTTTTGGTGTGTTGGACAGGTCTGGAGGAAGTGTTCCACTGTCATGGGAGAAGTGCCACAGGGGCAGGCCTCAGAATCTCCAATGTGGAACTTGGTGAACATGTGATGTCTGAGTCTGCAGTGTCCAGTCCTCAGCCTCACAATGGTCACTTGGTCTTCTCAGGGGAGGAGGTAGTAGTCATCCTTACTGTTGAAATTGGGGTGCTGCTGAAGCCATCTTCTCTTTTGCTTTTCCTTCACTGTTCTCCTTGCTTCTTCATACGTCACCTCCTGTTCCTCTTGAAGCATCTGACCTCCTACCTTTGCCAGTAGGTCAGCTTCCTCGTTGCCATAGATGCTGCAGTGTGAAGGAAGCCACTGGATGACTGTATGCTCAGTGGACTGCTGCAGGGCAACAAGAGCGGAGGCAAGGGCGTTAGGTTCCTTGCTCTGTGAGTTTCCAATGGTCTGAAGCACAGACAGCGCGTCTGAGAAGATGACAACTCTGGGGTGAATTGTCCCTCTGTTGGTGCAGAGTGTGTTGGCTGCTGTCAACAGTGCGTCTGCTTCAGCCCTGAAATTTGTTGAGAACTTTCCAGTTTGTGCTGATTGGAGGATTTCTGTGCCATCTTTCGATGTAATGAAGACTCCGCCGCCTCCATTTCTAGAAGTGTCGTCTGCTGATCCATCTGTGAATGCATGTGTCCTGATTTCTCTTGGATAGGTCTTTTCCATGTATTATAGGTTAAGTACTTTTCTCTCATGCACTGTGCTACTTTTGGTATGATGCCAGAAAATGTGTCTGATTTCATGGAACTGCTCTCTCTCCTCTCTCTCCTCTCTCTCTCTCTCTCTCTCTCTCTCTCTCTCTCTCTCTCTCTCTCTCTCTCTCTCTCTCTCTCTCTCTCTCTCTCTCTCTCTCTCTCTCTCTCTCTCTTCCATGCTGGTACTGTGGAGTGGGTTGGTATTTCTTTGTTCCCTTGTTGCCTCAGTTCAGGATCCAGCCTCTCAAGTTTTCGCGTACTGTGAACTACGTTGCTGCGTTTAATTAAGCCTGCATTTCGTGGGTCCTGACATTCTGCTGTTTTGTCAATTTTGTCATCCGTCCCCACTGCCACACAATGGCCTACTCTTCCGAAAAGCGAAACGGGTTTTAACGTGTGCACAAGATGCTCTGCGTGCGTTTACACACAGGAGCTCGGTTTTTAGTCTCATCTGAAGGACTTTTGGGGGAAGAGAAGTCAGTACTGACATTACCTCCAGAGAAAAAGTTCCTCTTGAACGAGATTCGAACCTGGGTCAGCCGATCACGAGCGCAATGCGCCTCACTCCACCCACCAGGCTATCCCATCCCCCCTTTAATCTTAAGCGAAGAAACATCCATAAATCGACCCATATCCGATTGAAAACTACTTTTCCACAGATTTAAAACTCACAAAGTTTACACTGCTTACCTTCACCTTTCCCGTAGTAGAGCCTCGTCATCCGTTTGGGCACCACTGAAGATTTTTACAACCAGCTTCCTCCACACCTCGCGGTTGCCAGCTTTCCGTAGTGTGTCGTTCCACTCAAGGCCTGTCCACTCCCTGATGTTGTCTTCCCATCGTTTTTCTCTGTCTGCCTCTTCGTCTCCCTCCTTGTACTGTTCCCTGCAGGACAGTAATGGTCATTGCTATACAACTTCGAGCAAATACAGCGCTGAACTGAACAGTGTTAGTCAATTCCTTTTAACTTTATAATGACAGCACAAGTTCTTCCTTTTTTTTAATACAACACTCCGCTCAGATAGCCTGTGTGTGTATATTGTCCCATCGCTGCATGTTCAACGTTTACGATCATCTCAACATCTTTCTTCTTCTTCCTCCTCTTCCTCTTCTCCTTCTTTTTCTTCTTCTTTCTTCTTCTTCTTCTTTCTCCTTTTTCTTCTTCTTCTTCGCAATTCTTCTTCTTCTTCGCAATTCTTCTTCTTCTTCTTCTTCTTCTTCTTCTTCTTCTTCTTCTTCGCAATTCTTCTTCGCAATTCTTCTTCTTCTTCGCAATTCTTCTTCTTCTTCGCAATTATTCTTCTTCGCAATTCTTCTTCGCAATTCTTCTTCTTCTTCGCAATTCTTCTTCTTCTTCGCAATTATTCTTCTTCGCAATTCTTCTTCTTCTTCGCAATTCTTCTTCTTCTTCTTCTTCTTCTTCTTCTTCTTCTTCTTCTTCTTCTTCTTCTCCTTCTTCTTCTTTCTTCTTCTTCTTCTTCTTCTTCTTCTTCTTCTTCTTCTTCTTTCTTCTTTTTTTCTTCTTCTTTTTCTTCTTCTTTCTTCTCGTTCTTGTTCTTGTTCTTGTTCTTCTTCTTCTTCTTCTTCTTCTTCTTCTTCTTCTTCTTCTTCTTCTTCGCAATTCTTCTTCTTCGCAATTCTTCTTCTTCGCAATTCTTCTTCTTCTTCTTCTTCTTCTTCTTCTTCTTCTTCTTTGCAATTCTTCTTCTTCTTCGCAATTCTTCTTCTTCTTCGCAATTCTTCTTCTTCTTCTTCTTCTTCTTCTTCTTCTTCTTCTTCGCAATTCTTCTTCTTCGCAATTCTTCTTCTTCTTCTTCCTATTCTTCTTCTTCTTCTTTGCAATTCTTCTTCTTCTTCTTTGCAATTCTTCTTCTTCTTCGCAATTCTTCTTCTTCTTCGCAATTCTTCTTCTTCTTCGCAATTCTTCTTCTTCGCAATTCTTCTTCTTAATTCTTCCTCTTCTTCGCAATTCTTCTTCTTCTTCTTCTTCTTCTTCTTCTTCTTCTTCTTCTTCGCAATTCTTCTTCTTCTTCTTCTTCTTCTTCTTCTTCTTCTTCTTTCTTCTCGCTCTTTGTTTGTTTTGTTGTTGTTTTTGTTCTTCTTCTTCTTCTTCTTCTTCTTCTTCTTCTTTCTTCTTCTTCTTCTTCTTCTTCTTCTTCTTTGCAATTCTTCTTTTTGCATTCTTCTTCTTCTTCGCAATTCTTCTTCTTTTTGCATTTTCTTCTTCTTCTTTCTTCTTCTTCTTCTTCTTCTTCTTCTTCTTCTCTTCTTCTTCTTCTTCTTCTTCTTCTTCTTCTTCTTCTTTCTTCTTCTTCTTCTTCTTCTTCTTCTTCTTCTTCTTCTTCTTCTTCTTCTTCTTCTTCTTCTTTTCTTTTCTTCTTCTTCTTCTTCTTCTTTCTTCTTCTTCTTCTTCTTCTTCTTCTTCTTCTTTTCTTCTTCTTCTTTTTTCTTCTTCTTCTTCTCTTCTTCTTCTTCTTTCTTCTTCTTCTTCTTCTTTCTTTCTTCTTCTTCTTCTTCTTCTTCTTCTTCTTCTTCTTCTTCTTCTTCTTCTTCTTCTTCTTCTTCTTCTTCTTCTTTCTTCTTCTTCTTCTTCTTCTTCTTTTCTTCTTCTTCTTCTTGTTCTTCTTCTTCTTGTTCTTCTTCTTCTTCTTCTTCTTCTTCTTCTTCTTCTTCTTCTTCTTTGCCGAACGCTCAGACAGCACCTATTGTTTTCTGTCATATGAGCGAACATGCGCTGCGCTGCCGGGACATGGGGGGTTCGAAACTGATGAAATTTTTACAAGATCATGTTAAAAGTTATGTCATATAATTATTGGAAGGGCATTATTTGTAAAGCATAAAAATCTCTAATCTATTCAGTTGTCTGCACTGTTGCCATGGAAACAATCCAAAATAGTCACCAAAACTAAATGTTTCAAACTCCTAAAACATTTTTCACCTTTAACAAGTAGGAGTAAATCCTGTTTCTACATTCACGTTTTGCAACATGACTTGTTGAAATTCACACAGGAAGATCTCCATCAATGTATCCAGCAATTTTTAATTCTAAAAAAACAAACAAACAAAAACACACACACAAAAAAACATGATGTGGGCCACTTTTGGACCCGTGTCTAACCTTTAAGCACCTGACAAGTCAGGTCCAGCGCATCCGAACAGAACGGCGCGTGAGATGATTATTATTATCTTTGAAGTATTTCTTCGGAAAAGAACAGACAAGAAAGAGGTGACAGCAAGAAAAAGAACAAGGCAGAAACAAAGAGAGGGATAAAAAAGAGGGAATTCCTAGCTCCGACAGAATTTCCAGAAGGTGGGGATACTATTTATACTGACACGCCCCTTTGTATCCCTATGAGGGAATCTCAAGATCTTATACTGCTTTATACTTCTTTTTGCTTTCAGCTGTTAGTTCTTTGTCGACTTTTGTTCCCTTTACTGTTAGGATCAAAGTCATGTGTGTGTGAATGTGTGTGTGTGTGTGCGTGTGTGTGTATGTGCGTGCGTGCGTGCGTGCAAGCGTGCGTGTGTGTGTGTGTGTTTGTGTGTGTGTGTGTTTGTGTGTGTGTGTGTGTGTGTGTGTGTGTGTGTGTGTGTGTGTGTGTGTGTGTGTGTGTGTGTGTGTGTGTGTGTGTGTGGTGTGTGGTTACTTCTTTTTTTTTCAGGCGGGTGGGGTAGAGGGAGAGTTGGGGGGGGTTTTGTGTAGGCTTTATTTGTTTATTTGTGTTTGTTTGTGGATAAGTGGGTATTTTTGATGCGAGTTTTTGCTTTTTTGTGTATTGTTATTGATTTTTTTTCGGGGGGGGGGGGGGGGGGTGAAGCGGGAGCGGGAGGAGGAAGGGGGTAGGAAGGAGGTGGTAGTGTCTGGTGGTAGGGTTACGCGATTGTGCACATGTGAAGAAAACAACATTTTTTTCTTTTTCTTTTATTTTTTTTTAAATATTTTTTTTTTAATTTATAATCTGTTCTAGCCGCAATACCAGGAAGCTGCAACTTCGATGCCGACATGTGCGGATACACACAGGCAGGTTCCCACGAAGACGACTTCGACTGGAAACGGCAGAATGCGACCACCCCCTCCCTCCAAACTGGCCCCCAGTCAGATCATACCCACGGCGAAAATGGTCAGTCTTCCGTCGGTATCGTTAGTGTCCTTAAGTTTGGGTCAGTTCTCTTTGTCCTTTTAGTCCTTCGGATGAGGACTATAAACCAAGGCCACGTGTGTGCGAACGCACGCAGAACATCTTGCGCGCGCGCGCACGTTAAATCCTGTTCCGCATTTCGTAAGTGTAGGCCTTTGTGTGCCGGTGGGAACAGATGACAAGATTTACAAAGCTACATACATGTAAAAAATAAAAAAAAAATAAAAAAGCACACGAGTGCTTTATTCCATTATCCTCGATATAAAAGAATAAATAAATAAACAAACAAATAAATAAATAAATAAATAAATAAATAAATAAATAAATAACTGGTTCAAGTCATTCAACTTGCGCGAACACCAAGTCTTTTCAGCTTAAACTGGACCCAGGGTGTAAAGGGTCAGTCTTGAGTGTGGTGGTGTCCTTAAGTGGGTTGGTTCTCTTTGTCCTTAACTGGCTCAAGTCGATCAACTTTGCGGACCAGGTCCTTTCAGTAACCAGACAGCTTTTTTTTTAAACTGCTGGCTACACGTTGTCTATATAATACCGACTCAGAATGTAGACACGACGGACACGAATGAATGGCATCTAATAATATAATTTCATTAACAACCACCATAACCATAATATTGTTTCATAGCCCTACCGACTATGAAAGCCAAATCAGGACTGTCACCTCATTCAGTTTCAGTGGCTCCAGTAACTTTCAACTTCAGGTTCAAAACTAACACGTCCTACTACATTCAAATATATTACACCGTCCATCTGAAGAAAAAAAGTTAAATAATACAATACCTGAATTATTTTATTCCTTAAAGCAAATACACCAGACTGTGCTAAAGACGCCAGCCATTCCGCTTTATTCATCATTCCCAGATTACAAAAAAAAACGTAAAAAAAGGATAACAAACATGTTTAAGTACAAACATATACATAAAAAGTGCCACATGTGGGCAAATACCACTGCAGAATGGACATCATGTGCCCATCTCAGTGTCTAAGTCTAACTACCTGGTCCCAGAACAAAAACAAAACAAAACAGGCAGAGTGTGGTATAATGAAAACAGAAAATTGTTTGAAAGAGTTGCTTGCAAAAAGACAGGAGAGTGGACTTAAAAGGCATAAAATAAGCACAAGATTCAAGATTTAATTCGTCTTTGACCCCTCTTGGGGCATGGAGGATTTCAAACAAAATCAACTGTAACATATGTGGCAGGGCGGTAATTAGAGTACTTCCCTTGCGAGCGGAACTGCCAATCGCAGCGACGTGGGTACAACGTTGGGATCCACACCTGTGAATTGTGCCACGTTCTGTATCGTTGGGGGGTGGTCGAAAACCGTCTTCTGCATGCACTTTGCCCGTAGCGGTAAAATGTAGTATTTATGCAGCCTCTTTTTAGAGGCCACATTCCCACTGTCTGACCGTGCTGTCGTCGCC
>CM060327.1:59382381-59387381 GCA_030674155.1 Stramonita haemastoma | reverse complement strand
CTCATCCGAAAGACTAGGACCCAGACCACCACTCATGGTCAAATGGATGGTGGAAAAGATTTGGACCCAAGCGGGATTCGAACCATCGCACACTCCGACCCGGACTTTTCGCTTTTTAGGCAGGCACGATATCTCTAGACCACCGATCCACATGAAACAACTTTGTCGAGAAAGAAAGGAGAAAAGGAGACAACAATAGTTATAAAATTAATCAGGTAACAGCCATAGAAAGTATAGGACAATGGTGATGACGTTAGTCAGGTTACAGGAGAGGACTATGGTGATGACGCTAGTCAGGTTACAGCCATAGAAAAGGAGAGGACTATGGTGATGACGTTAGTCAGGTTACAGCCATAGAGAAGGAGAGGACTATGGTGATGATGTTAGTCAGGTTACAGCCATAGAACAGGAGAGGACTATGGTGATGATGTTAGTCAGGTTACAGCCATAGAACAGGAGAGGACTATGGTGATGATGTTAGTCAGGTTACAGCCATAGAGAAGGAGAGAACTATGGTGATGATGTTAGTCAGGTTACAGCCATAGAACAGGAGAGGACTATGGTGATGATGTTAGTCAGGTTACAGCCATAGAGAAGGAGAGGACTATGGTGATAATGTTAGTCAGGTTACAGCCATAGAAAAGGAGACGACCATGGTGATGATGTTAGTCAGGTTACAGGAGAGGACTATGGTGATGATGTTAGTCAGGTTACAGGAGAGGACTATGGTGATGATGTTAGTCAGGTTACAGGAGAGGACTATGGTGATGATGTTAGTCAGGTTACAGGAGAGGACTATGGTGATGATGTTAGTCAGGTTACAGGAGAGGACTATGGTGGTGATGTTAGTCAGGTTACAGGAGAGGACTATGGTGATGATGTTAGTCAGGTTACAGGAGAGGACTATGGTGATGATGTTAGTCAGGTTACAGGAGAGGACTATGGTGATGATGTTAGTCAGGTTACAGGAGAGGACTATGGTGATGATGTTAGTCAGGTTACAGGAGAGGACTATGGTGATGATGTTAGTCAGGTTACAGGAGAGGACTATGGTGATGATGTTAGTCAGGTTACAGGAGAGGACTATGGTGATGATGTTAGTCAGGTTACAGGAGAGGACTATGGTGATAATGTTAGTCAGGTTACAGGAGAGGACTATGGTGATGATGTTAGTCAGGTTACAGGAGAGGACTATGGTGATGATGTTAGTCAGGTTACAGGAGAGGACTATGGTGATGATGTTAGTCAGGTAACAGGAGAGGACTATGGTGATGATGTTAGTCAGGTTACAGCCATAAAAAAGGAGAGGACAGTGGTTTGATTTGATTTTTTATTATTCTTTTATATCGAGGATAATGGAATAAGCATTCGTGCTTTTTTTTTTACAACCAGTACACGTGTGTATGCAGTTTTGTAAATGTCATCTGTTCCCACCGGCACACGATGGCCTACTCTTACGAAAAGCGAAACAGGATTTAACGTGTGCGCAAGACGTTCTGCGTGCGTTCACACACGGGCCTGGGTTTATAGTCTCATCCGAAGGACTTTTGGGGAAGAGTGGAGTCAGTACTGATGTTAACTCCAGGGGCAAAATGGTTATGATGTTAATTAGGATACAGCCATAAAAAAAGGAAACGTACTTACAGCGGCAGACTCCTGATGTGACGGATATGTCATCGATGGCGATGTCACTATGGTAAGTGTTTCCTCGACGCCCTTCAAAAACAATCTGAACAGGGAACAACAATAGCGGCATTACTACACGCAAAGACACAAGACAGAGAAACAGACAGAGGGAGGGAGGGAGGAAAAGAGGGAGAGAGAGAGAGATGTAGGGAGAGGGGGGGGAGGAAAATGACAATAGGTTAATGTGGTAAACTGTCAAGTCATTTCAGAAGGGAACAGTGGGAAGGGGACTGGTCCCAAAACACTTATTTAACACACACACGCACGCACGCACGCACCCACGCACGCACACACACACACACACACACTCACACACACACACACACACACACGCACACACACACACACACACACGCGCACACACACACACACACGCACACGTGCACACACACACACCCCTCACACCACACACACACACACACACACACACACACACACTCACACACACACACACCGCACCACACACACACACACACACCCACACACACACACACACACCACACCACACACACCACAACACACACACACACACAACACATCACACACACACACAGCGCACACACACACACACCACCACACACACACACACACCACACACACACACGCACGCACGCACGCACGCACACACACACACACCACGCACGCACACCACACACGCACGCACGCACGCACACACACACGCACGCACGCACACACACACACTCACACACACACACTCACACACACACACACCACACACACACACACACACACCACACACAACACAACACACACACACCGCGCGCGCGCGCGCGCGCGCGCGCGCGCGCGCGCGCGCGCACACACTGGAATGAAATAGCAGATAATCTTGCGAAACAAGGTGCAAATAGAGATTGCCCAGTTCATAACTTAAAAATTGATTGTCGTGAAATCAATTCATTATTGGAAAATCATGTACATAAGACTAACTTCCATGGAAAATTAGAAATATTAGGCTGTTCAAGACATATTACTAACATCATTTATAAGTTGCGATTGAATTCTTGGAAGACCAAATATTCCCGTAATGTAACTTGCTCTTGTTCTGAGCCATTATCTTGTGAACATATTCTTTTTCATTGTTCAGTTTTAAATTCAATTTACAAACAAAATGGCCTTGAAATTCAAAGGGAACCATTGAACATAGTTTCGAGAAAACCATTGATTACTGATGTTGCTAGGATTATTTCCAGGTCTTCTGTAAATATTTTATGGTAGTTTTTTTTTTGTTTTTTTTTGTTTTTGTTTTTGTTTTTTTGTTTGTTTGTTTGTTTGTTTGTCTGTTTGTTTAGTCTAATATCACCAAGTGTGAACAGACTTTAAATTGAACTACAACAACAACACACACACACACACACACGCACACACACACACACACGCACACGCGCACACACTCACACACACACACACACACACACACACACACACACACACACACACACACACACACACACACACACACACACCACACACACACACGCACACACACACACACGCACACACACACCACAAACCAATTCACTACATCCCAAGAAATCGGCATGGCATAGAGTCATATTTTAACAGCAATAACAAAAACACAGGTATTGTAAACTATAAAACGAACGCATTAATTCATGTTGAGCAGAGAGAAAAGAAGAAAGAAAATTCAATGCTGTAGAATCCTTTCAAGGCAATCAGCAAAGCATCATGCCATTCAAAGATCAATGCCGGTTGGGTTGGGGTTTTTTTGTTTCTTTGTTTGTTTGGGGGTTGTTTTTTGTTGTTTTTTTTGGGGGGGTTATTGTTGTTGTTGCTGTTGTTGTTGTTGTTTTTTTTGGGGGTTGTTGTTGTTGCTGTTTTTCTTTGGGGGGTTGTTGTTGTTGCTGTTGTTGTTGTTTTTTGGGGGGTTGTTGTTGTTGCTGTTGTTGTTGTTTTTTGGGGGGTTGTTGTTGTTGCTGTTGTTGTTGTTTTTTTGGGGGGTGTTGTTGTTGCTGTTTGTTGTTGTTTTTTGGGGGGTTGTTGTTGTTGCTGTTGTTGTTGTTTTTTGGGGGGTTGTTGTTGTTGCTGTTGTTGTTGTTTTTTTTGGGGGTGTTGTTGTTGCTGTTGTTGTTGTTTTTTGGGGGGTTGTTGTTGTTGCTGTTGTTTGTTGTTTTTTTTGGGGGGTGTTGTTGTTGCTGTTGTTGTTGTTTTTTTGGGGGGTTGTTGTTGTTGCTGTTGTTGTTGTTTTTTGGGGGGGTTGTTGTTGTTGCTGTTGTTGTTGTTTTTTTTGGGGGGTGTTGTTGTTGCTGTTGTTGTTGTTTTTTGGGGGGTTGTTGTTGTTGCTGTTGTTGTTGTTTTTTTTTTGGGGGGGTTGTTGTTGTTGCTGTTGTTGTTGTTTTATTTTTCGGGGTTGTTGTTGTTGTTGTTGTTGCTGTTTTTTTTTTCGGGTTGTTGTTGTTGTTGTTGCTGTTGTTGTTTTTTTGGGGTTGTTGTTGTTGTTGTTTTTTTGGGGGGTTGTTGTTGTTACTGTTGTTGTTGTTGTTGTTTTTTTGGGGGGTTGTTGTTGTTGCTGTTTGTTTTTTTTTGGGGGGTTGTTGTTGTTGCTGTTGTTTTTTTTGGGGGGGTTGTTGTTGTTGCTGTTGTTGTTGTTGTTTTTTGGGGGGGTGTTGTTGTTGCTGTTGTTGTTGTTTTTTGGGGGGGTTGTTGTTGTTGCTGTTGTTGTTGTTGTTTTTTTGGGGGGGTTGTTGTTGTTGCTGTTGTTGTTGTTTTTTTGGGGGGTTGTTGTTGTTGCTGTTGTTTTTTTTTTGGGGGGTGTTGTTGTTCCTGTTGGGGTTTTTTTTTGGGGGGGGGGTTGTTGTTGTTGCTGTTGTTGTTGTTTTTTTGGGGGTTGTTGTTGTTGCTGTTGTTTTTTTTTTGGGGGGGTTGTTGTTGTTGCTGTTGTTGTTGTTTTTGGGGGGTTGTTGTTGTTGCTGTTGTTGTTTTTTTTGGGGGGGTTGTTGTTGCTGCTGTTGTTTTTTTTTCGGGGTTGTTGTTGTTGTTGTTGTTGCTGTTTTTTTTTCGGGGTTGTTGTTGTGTTTGTTGCTGTTGTTGTTTTTTTGGGGTTGTTGTTGTTGTTGCTGTTGTTTTTTTTTTGGGGGGTTGTTGTTGTTACTGTTGTTGTTGTTGTTTTTTTTGGGGGGGTGTTGTGTTGTTGCTGTTGTTTTTTTTGGGGGGGTTGTTGTTGTTGCTGTTGTTGTTGTTTTTTTTGGGGGGGGTTGTTGTTGTTGCTGTTGTTGTTGCTTTTTGGGGGGGGTTGTTGTTGCCGTTGTTGTTGTTGTTTTGGGGGGGTTGTTGTT
>CM060327.1:59367381-59374881 GCA_030674155.1 Stramonita haemastoma | reverse complement strand
GCAGTACAGGTTTTGTTGCAAACTTTCTGCAATACGGATTTTGTTGCAAACTTTCTGCATATACGGAACCCTTACTGTAAACTTTCTGCTTATCATACGGATCTTGAAGCAAATTTTCTGCATATTTTACGCTTCTTTTTGCAAACTCTCTGCGATACAGATTTTGTTGCAAACTTTCTTTCTGCATATACGAAAACTTTACTGTAAACTTTCTGCACATATTCGGATCATTTTTAAGTCCCCCCCCCCCCCCACCCTTCTCCCTGACAAGGGAACAAGAAAAAAAAAAAACAGTCCACGAGGAAGACCTCCTACTCTTCCCCCCCCCCCTCCCTCTCCCCCCGCCCTCCAACCAAATTTCAAAACCCAAATAGTTCAGCAGTTCACTTACATGGGATCCATCCATCACCTAAAACCATGGATCCCGGTCAGAAATCCTTTCCGGTGTAACAAAAGTCAACTTTTTTTTGTTGTTTTTGTATTTTGTACCACTTTCTGTCACAGCAGATTTCTCTGCGTGAAATTCGGGCTGCTCTCCCCGGGGAGAGCGCGTCGCCACATGTGCAGCGCCTACCCATTTTTTTTTTCTTTTTCCTGCATGCAAGTGTGTTTGTTTCCCTATCAGAGTGGCTTTTTTCTACAGAATTTTGCCAGGGACAACCCCCTTGTTGCCGTGGGTTCTTTTACGTGCGCTAAATAGTGATGTGTAACACACGGGACCTCGATTTATCGTCTCATCCGAAAGACTAGCGCCCAGACCACCACTCAGGGTCTAATGGATGGGGAAAAAGTTTTTGGTCCAAACGGGGTACGAACCCCGCACACTCCAACCCGGACTTTTTGCTTTCTAGGCAAGGCGCGTGACCACCTAGACCACCGATCCATTGCAGTTTCCAAACCCAAATGGGTTCAGAATGACTACAAAATATCGATGAAAACACAACATAAATCAAATTCTTGCATGCACTGATGAATTCCATATTCCTTGCCAGACACAGATCCTGACAGCAATATCTAGAAGAGGGGGGGGGGGGGGCAATAAACAAACAAACAAAACATTCACGCTTTAGAAGTGACGTGTTGTCACAGAACCTCGGATACACTGAATAGTCAGTTTCACCAATGGACAAATCAACAAATACAACACACATCATCCCTGTATGTGGGAGTTATTGAGAGAAGCTTAGAGAGAAGGACAAGAAGGATGGATCGGTGGTCTACAGGTGACGCACCTGCCTAGAAAGCGAAAAAGTCCGGGTCGGAGTGTACGGTGGTTCGAATCCCGTTTGGGCCCAAACCTTTTTCCCCGATCCATTAGACCATGTGTGGTGGTCTGGGTGCTAGTCTTTCGGATGAGACGATAAACCGAGGCCTCGTGTGTTATTTAGCGCACGTAAAAGAACCTACAGCAACAAGAGAGTTGTCCCTGGCCAAATTCTGTCAGGAAAAAAGCCACTCTGATAGGGAAACAAATACAGTTGCAGACAGGAAGAAAAAGAAAAAAAATATATTGGGTAGGCGCTGCATTTGTGTCGATGCGCTCAACCTCGGGGAGAGCAGCCCCCGAATTTCATGCAGAGAAATCTGCTGTGACCTAAAGTGGTGTAAAATAAAATAAAATTTAAAAAGCCATTCACGCAGTCTTTCAAATTCGACAACAGGGGACTGACACGTCCTCAAAGAGACACTGTTTGTACGGAGACTTAAAAGTTAAAAGTCTGTCCTGGGCCTAAGGCTCATCAGGCCGGTGCTTATCCCGGTTTCTGTGGCGTTAAGCGACTGAGAGTCATAGACTCCCCCCTGGATAGGACGCCAGTCTATTGCAGGGTTAACCCCCAACACAAGGTTGGTGCCCCTTTTACGCCTGGGTGGGGTGAGAAAATAGCCGTAAAATGCTTTTTCCAAGGGCACAACGCCATAGCCGAAAGCTGGGATCGAACCCGCAACCTTTAGATTACGAGTCCAACGCCCTAACCACTAGACTACAGCGGCGGCTGTACGGAGACTTACAAGTGCCAAAAGTGTGGTCGTAGTGTGGCCCTGTGTTCGTTGATGGGGTGCTTCCACTTATCCTCGTCCAGTCAAACTGGTCAGCTCGGGACTGTATGTAGCCGCACAAGTCTTTTTCGAAGTTACAACTGCCTTTGACTGGGCCTGCATCTAAAAAATGAAGAAAAAAAAGGAATCAGAATATTATTTCTTTTTCTTTTCTTTTTTTAAGGGGGGTGTGGCGGTGGTGGTGTATCATTTGCTTGTTTTAGGGGATCTTGTTGTGTTAATGAGTATTGCGAGTGAGTGAGTGAGTGAGTGAGTGAGTGAGTGAGTGAGTGAGTGAGTGAGTGAGTGTGTGTGTGTGTGTGTGTGTGTGTGTGTGTGTGTGTGTGTGTGTGTGTGTGTGTGTGTGTGTGTGTGTGTGTGTGTGTGTGTGTGTGTGTGAGTCAATTTTATTTCCAGATGGTATGTTGAGTAAGTAGTAAATTTGCTTTTTTTTTCATCAAGCCATCTATCTAGTAATAAAACAACAAAACAAAACAAAACAAATGTGTGTGTGTGTGTGTGTGAGAGAGAGAGAGAGAGAGAGAGAGAGAGAGAGAGAGAGAGAGAGAGAGAGAGAGAGAGAGAGAGAGAGAGAGAGAGAGAGAGAGAGAAAGAGAGATACAGATGAGACAGAGACAGAGAGAGATGAAACAGAGACAAAGAAACTGAGAGAGACTGACAGAGAAATCTATATGCCAGCTCTGCTCCCATCTCTTTTGCTATGAGGTAAACTATCAGTCTGCAACTAGAATCTGTCATGCTGTGTACAGGCAGATAGCAGTCAGTAATATCGTCATGACACAGACATCAAACTGATGTGACAGCCAATGAAGCTGCTGAGAAAGGTGTTGAAAAAAAAAAGACAACAAAACAACGTGGGATCAATGACTGAACCTTGTGGGACTCCTCTTGTATGTCCGTTGCAGTGGCCTGAGTTAGCCGCATGTGCAATGGCCGGCGTTGCTCTGCTAGGAAAGATGCGAGTTACTGACACACTTTACCGTGGACTTGCTACTCGTGAGATTATGAGAAAAGATGCGGTTTTTACCATCAAAAGCTTTAGCAAAGTCCACTCGATGTCGATATCTGCTTGATAAGCTTACTCCGTGTTTTCATTTAATTCTTCAGAGGTACCTAGCAGCTAGTCTCAAGCGATCTCGATCTGTAAATGTCAAAGCTCTCTAAGAACACGAGGACACAGCCTGGTCGTTAGAGTGTTCACATTGCGGTTGTGATCTTCTAGTCTGGGTTCGAATCTTGTTCAAGAGGATTTTTCTTCTGGAGTTAATGTCAGTGTCGACTCTACTCACCCTCCCCCCCCCCCCCCCCCCCCCCCAAAAAAAAAAGTCCTTCGGATGAGGCTATAAACCGAGGTCTCGTGTGTAAACGCACGCAGAGCATCATTCGCACACGTTAAAACCCGTTCGGCTTTTCAGAAGAGTAGGGAAAATAGGGCTTCTGCATTCAGAGCAGAAAGTAAAGGGATTGTACTGCAATGTTTCTGTTTCTGATGATATTCGATCAAAGTGCTCTTTGGCGATGATCCAAAGGAACTAAGTGAAACACACTGTTGGCTCAGCAAAATCATCTTGCTTAGGAAAACGTGTATTAGTAAGATATTAAAAAAAAAAAAAGACCAACTGTATGTTACAGTTGACTGAAGGAGAAGCGCGACTGAGAGAGCTACTGTCAACCTAACTGACTAACTACATAGAAAGTTAGAAACAAGGTAAAATTTAGTAGATAGGTAGCTAAACATTTAACTTTGTATTTTTCTGATACCTATATACATTGTGATTATTGTTGAAAAAAGGAAAAAGAAAAGGTGAAAGTGCTACTTGAAATGGAACCAAACAAGTGAACTAAAAAATTGCTTGGAAAAAAAGTTCTACAAAAATCAGAAACGGACAACGAAAATGGCTAAATGTATAAAATAATTACAAGAAACACTATGCAGATAGATATTAAAGCAAAATAACGATTAAACGCCGTGCTTACGAACATGAGAATAAAAAAGAAACAACGATAAATATACATACTGTAAATAGGAAAAAGACTGAACTAAACACTGTCTATGGATAATTATAAGGATATGCCCCTATGTAAAACAATTCTGACTTGGTTTGGAAAAATGACTCAAGCAAAAATGTTTACTAACCTCCAACAAGATTTAACTCCCCTGTAAGGACGCCGGGGGGGGGGGGGGTCAGTATAAATAACATCCCCACCTTCTGGATATTCTATGCCAGAAATTCTCTCTTTCTATCCCTCTCTTCGTTTCTGCCTTGTTCCTGTTCTTCCTGTTACCTCTTTCTTGCCTTTTTTTTTCACCCTCCTTAGTCCATTCTCCTGTCCTTTTTTTTCTAGAAATACTTAAAATGGGTGGATCGGTGGTCTAGGTGGTAACGCGCCTTGTCTAGAAAGCAAAAAGTCCCAGTCGGAGTGTGCGGTGGTTCGTACCCCGTTTGGGCCCAAAACTTTTCCCCCATCCATTAGACCTTGAGTGGTGGTCTGGACGCTAGTCTTTCGGATGAGACGATAAATCGCGGTCCCGTGTGTTACACATCACTATTTAGCGCACGTAAAAGAACCCATGGCAACAAGGAGGTTGACCCTGGCAAAATTCTCTCGAAAAAGGCCACTATGATAGGGAAACAAATACAGCTGCAGACAGGAAAAAGAAAACAAAATGGGTAGGCGCTGCACTTGTGGCGAGAGAGCAGCCCGAATTTCACGCAGAGAACTCTGCTGTGACATGAAGTGGTACAAAATACAAAATACAAACAAAAGATAACTGTTCTCTCCCACGCAAAAGTCGGATGCACTAAGCCTGACTTGTCCGGAGCTTTATGGCAGCGCAAGGCATTTTCGCTCAAAAGACAGACAACTATGATTGCTGTCTGAACATTTGTCAAAGAAGAAGAAGAAGAATGCAAAGAAGAAGAATGCAAAGAAGAAGAATGCAAAGAAGAAGAATGCAAAGAAGAAGAATGCAAAGAAGAATTCAGAAGAAGAAGAAGAAGAAGAAGAACAACAACAACAACAACAACAAGCAGAAGAAGAAGAAGAAGAACAAGAACAAGAACAAGAACAAGAACAAGAAGAAAAAGAATGCAAAGAAGAAGAAGAAGAAGAATGCAAAGAAGAAGAATGCAAAGAAGAATTCAGAAGAAGAAGAAGAAGAAGAAGAAGAAGAAGAAGAAGAAGAAGAACAAGAACAAGAACAAGAACAAGAACAAGAAAGAAGAAGAAGAAGAAAAAGAATGCAAAGAAGAAGAAGAATGCAAAGAAGAAGAAGAATGCAAAGAAGAAGAAGAAGAAGAAGAAGAAGAAGAAGAAAGAAGAAGAAGAAGAAGAAGAAGAAGAAGAAGAAGAAGAAGAAGAACAACAACAACAACAACAACAACAACAACAACAACAACAAGAACAAGAACAAGAACAAGAACAAGAACAAGAAGAAGAAGAAAAAGAAAAAGAAAAAGAATGCAAAGAAGAAGAAGAATGCAAAGAAGAAGAAGAATGCAAAGAAGAAGAAGAAGAAGAAGAAGAAGAGAGAAGAAGAAGAAGAAGAATGCAAAGAAGAAGAAGAAGAAGAAGAAGAATGCAAAGAAGAAGAAGAAGAAGAAGAAAAAGAATGCAAAGAAGAAGAAGAAGAAGAAGAAGAATGCAAAGAAGAAGAAAGAAGAAGAAGAAGAAGAAGAAGAAGAAGAAGAAGAAGAAGAGGAAGAGGAAGAGGAAGAGAAGAAGAAGAAGAAGAGGAAGAGGAAGAAGAGAGAAGAAGAAGAAGAAGAAGAAGAAGAAGAAGAAGAAGAAGAAGAAGAAGAAAGAAGAAGAAGAACAACAACAACAACAACAACAACAACAACAACAACAACAACAACAAGAGGAAGAACAAGAACAAGAAGAACAAGAACAAGAAGAACAAGACGAACAAGAACAAGAACAACAAGAACAAAAAGAACAACAAGAACAAGAACAACAAGAACAACAACAAGAACAACAACAACAACAAGAAGAACAACAACAAGAAGAACAAGAACAACAAGAACAAGAACAACAAGAACAAGAACAACAAGAAGAACAAGAACAAAAACAACAAGAAAAAGAAGAAGAACAAGAACAAGAACAAGAAGAAGAACAAGAAGAATAAGAAGAACAAGAAGAAGAACAAGAAGAACAAGAACAAGGTAAACCGAAGCTCTTGTTCTATTCACCACCAGCCGTGGATTCAACACTGACGCGGTTGCTGATGCTGCGATAATGTTTGCCAAAAACACTACCTTAATTTTCAAATACAACAATGAAGAACTTACAACCACACATTTCCCCCATTTGTACAGGATTTAAAATACAGATACCCAACCGAGGAAAAAAAGTAAAAGGTAAAGGTGTCCCATAACCTATGCGGTCCTAGGGGAGCGAGGCATCAGAGACCTCAGCTTCTCAAGGGACCAGCATATTGAGGGCGGCGCCCATCTCCTCTCCCTCGCTGCTTTATCCTTCCCTCACCCTAAAGAGGGCATGTACCCATTTACAGCTGGGGGGACTGGGGGGACTGTACTGAAGCCAAGGCGCAGAAACGGTCACCCATCCAACTGGCAACCACGCTCGACGCTGCTTAACCTTGGCTGGGGGAAAGCGAGTGCTCTGACCACTGAGCTATCCCGTCCCATCAATAGAGGAATACATTGTCAACAGCAAAAAAATTTCACCACTGGTGAACCTCAAAGCTCCCGCCGATGAACGGGAACCAAAAAAAACAACAACAAAAACCACAAAAAAGAAAAGACATTGCCAGAAACAAAGCCACGAACGCAAGCACCGCTGCCCAGGATTAGCCTGACATCCTCCCCATCCCCCTCACCTCCCCCCCCCCCCCAAAAGATGCTGACTTAACAACAACAACAAAAGCAGAAAAAAAAAACCATCACGTACCCCAGCCAAGGGTCAGCCTGACATCAATTTCCCCCAAGATGTCAACTTTACATATATATATATATATATATATATATATATATATATATATATACATATATACATATATACATATATGTATGTATATATATGTATATATATATACATATATATAAGGAAAAAAAAAGCCACAAACCCCCCAACAACAACTAGCTAAACACCCAGACTCCTGCCTCCCCAGAAAGAAGCCCCCCCCCCCCTTTCCCCCCCCCCTTCCCCCCCCCCCCCCCCCCCCCCCCCCCAAGACTCCGTACCGCTGCCTAAGGTGAGCAAGGTGTGCTCCAGACGCGCCTGGTCGGCCCTCAGTTCCTGCAGCAGGGAGGCCAGGCGGGAGTTGTTGCCCCTGACCTGTTGCACCTCGCCCCTCAGTTGCGCGTTGCGGGTTCCCGCCTCCTGCAGCCGCGCGCTCAGGAACCGCAACTCTTCCTCCATCAGCAACAGCCGCGCCGCCACCCCGTCCACCTCCACGCTGACCCCTGACCTCAAGGG
>CM060327.1:59359881-59362381 GCA_030674155.1 Stramonita haemastoma | reverse complement strand
TCAAATAAAAAGAAGGGCTTTTAATAAATCAAATCAAATCAATCTTCTTTTTTTTCGAAGATAATGAATAAGCATCCATATGTTTTCTTTTTACATCCAGTCCCTGTACAGACTATATCTGTTAGAAAAGCTTTGTTTTGTTGTGATAAT
The DNA here is from genome assembly GCA_030674155.1 of Stramonita haemastoma. NCBI lineage: Eukaryota > Metazoa > Mollusca > Gastropoda > Neogastropoda > Muricidae > Stramonita > Stramonita haemastoma. The sequence continues at coordinate 59,362,231 of CM060327.1, read as the reverse complement.
GACTCGTCCTTCAGCTGCCAAATTAATAATGTCCCACTGCTCAATGAACGAAAAGGTAAAGGTGTTCCCATAACCTGTGTGGTTGTTGGGATGCGAGACATCAGAGACCTCAGCTTCTCGAGGCACTAGCATATTGAAAGGCGGTGCCCATCTCCTCTCCCTCGCTGCTTTACCTTCCCTGACCCTAAAGAAGCAGGCACTCATTGGCAGCCGGGTGAACTAGGGGACTGTAACTGAAGCCAAAGCCTGCAAACAGTCACCAATCCACGTAGTAACCACGCTCAATGCTGCTTAACCTTAGCTTGGGGGGAAAGCAGTGTCCAATCAACCAAACACTCAAGTCTACAACGTTACATACATCACCCCCCCTCCTCCCCCCACCCATCCCCCAATGACCCCCCCTCCGACGTCACACACCAACCTCCTCGCCCCCCCCCCCCCCCCCCCCCCCCTTCCCCCCCCCTCCCCCCCCCCCCCCCCCCCCCACTTCCCTTACTTGTCACCACCACGTGCACACTCTGCACGTGCGTTTGGATGGCGGAGTTGTTGTTCTCCATGTTGACGTGAACGGAGTAGAGGCCAGTGTCGGTCAGGCGGACACTGGGCAGACAGAGCCCCACCCCCTCCCCCGTGGCCTGGATGACCGGGCCGCTGCCGCTGCTGTCCGCGAAAAAGTGACCGTTGACCTGTGTGGCCAGAACCACCTCTGCTGACCCCGCCGCTGTCACAGACAGGAATGGGTCATACACACCTGTATGTCTGATACACACCTGTATAACTGATACACACCTGTATGTCTGCCACTGTCACAGACAGGAATCGGTGATATTTTATTTATTTATTTATTTATTTATTTATTTATTTATTTATTTATTCTTTTGTATACCTGTATGTCTGCCCATGTCAAAGATAGGAATCGGTGATATACACCTGTATGTCTGATACACACCTGTATGTCTGCCACTGTCACAGACAGGAATCAGCATACACACCTGTATGTCTGATATACAACTGTATAACTGATACACACCTGATGGCTGCCACTGTCACAGAAATACACACCTGTATGTCTGATACACACCTGTATGTCTGCCACTGTCATAGACAGGAATCGGTGATACACACCTGTATGTCTGATACACACCTGTATAACTGATACACACCTGTATGTCTGCCACTGTCACAGACAGGAATCGGTGATACACACCTGTATGTCTGATACACACCTGTATAACTGATACACACCTGTATGTCTGCCACTGTCACAGACAGGAATCGATGATACACACCTGTATGTCTGATACATACCTGTATAACTGATACACACCTGTATGTCTGCCACTGTCACATACAGGAATCGGTGATACACACCTGTATGTCTGCCACTGTCACAGACAGGAATCGATAGTGCTGATCGAATAAGGAAGGAAGGAAGCAAGCAAGCAAGAAAGCAAGGAACGAAGAAAGAAAGCAAGGAAGGGGGAGAGGAAGGAAGGAAGGAAGGAAGGAAGGAAGGAAGGAAGGAAGGAAGGAAGGAAGGAAGGAAGGAAGGAAGGAAGAAAGAAAGAAAGAAAGAAAGAAAGAAAGAAAGAAAGAAAGAAAGAAAGAAAGAAAGAAAGAAAGAAAAAAAGAAAGAAAGAAGAAAGGTAATAAGGACCCATTCTGGTGCCCACCTCTGCCTAACAAGTACACTGCGAGGGTCTGGGTTCGATTCCCAAGTTTGCTCTTTGTGTTCCAGTTTGGGCAGAAAAAATCAAACCCAATGTCCCTAGGGCTCAATGGCCAGAGCCCTCGCACTCTGCAAACTGTGGTTAAGCTGCATTGAGTTGTGGTTACCAAGTGAATATGACGGGCGACTGTTCGTGCGCCTTGGTTTCAGGGGGACGGATAGCCTAGTGGTCAGAACATTGCGCTGGCAATTTGACGACCCGGGTTAGAGTCCGGTTGAGGAGATTTTTCTCCTGAAGTTAACATCAGTGCTGACTCCACTCTCCCCAAAAGTCCTTCGTATGAGACTTTAAACCCAGGCCCCGTGTGCGAACGCACGCAGAACATCTTGCGCACACGTTAAATCCTGTTCCGCTTTTCGTAAGAGTAGGCCATCGTGTGCCGGTGGGAACGGGTGACATTTACAAAATGCATACACACGGGGACGGGATGTAAAAAAGCACAAGAGTGCTTATTCCATTATCCTCGATATACAAGAATCAATCAATCAATCAATCAATCCCCGCCCCCTCCCCCAGTTGTTAATGGGTATAGATCTGTCTTCTTTAGGGTCAGGGAAGGTAAAGCAGTAAGGGAGAGGAGATGGGCGCCACCCTCAATATGCTGGCCTCCTGGAGAAGCT
>CM060327.1:59297381-59344881 GCA_030674155.1 Stramonita haemastoma | reverse complement strand
GGTTTACAGTCTCATCCGAAACACTTTAGAGGAGAGTGGAGTCAGCACTGATGTTAACTCCAAGGGAAAAATCTCCTCCAACGGGAATCGAACTCGGGTCGTCAAATTGCGAGCGCAATGTTCTGACCACTGGGCTATCCCCGTCCCCTAGATAGCCTAGTGGTTGTTCACGAGTGTTGTTAGTTAATGAATTCATCTAAAATCGTGGTCTGGTGGATTGATTAGTCGTGAGGGCACACGGGGAGTGAGTGAGTGTCTGTATTTATGTGTGTCACTTTAAGTTGGTGGCTGGTTTCTGAAGCTGCGTGAAATGAGTTTCGGTTGCTGCACCCTAGTCTGGGAGGGAGAGTGCTGTTGCCACAAGTAAACCGCCACCCTTTTACTTTTTTTTTCTTTTTTTTTCTTTTTTTAAATCCTGGTCAGTTTTTTGTGTTTAGAGCGTTTGCTTTTTATGACTGAGTGACTTTCTTTTCTACATATTTTTTTCCAGGGACAACTCTCTTGTTGCTGTGGGTTTTCTTGTGTGTGTGTGTGTGTGTGTGTGTGTGTGTGTGTGTGTGTGTGTGTGTGTGTGTGTGTGTGTGTGTGTGTGTGTGTGTGTGTGTGTGTGTGTGTGTGTGTGTGGTGTGTGAGTGAGTGAGTGAGTGAGTGAGTGAGTGTGTGTGTGTGTGTGTGTGTGTGTGTGTGTGTGTGTGTGTGTGTGTGTGTGTGTGTGTGTACGCCTACGTGCGCTAATTGCATGATGTACATACGACCCCGGTTATCTTTTCTTAAGATAGCCTAGATTAGCTCCCATATCGCCACACACCCATCTGATAAGGAAATAAATTCAGTTCGCAGACAGGAAAAAAAAATTGATAACGCTTGCTCTGGTGGCCACACGCTCACTCTCTCCGGGAAGAGCAACCCGAATTTCGCACAGAGAAATCCACCGTGGTATACAATGCAATACAATAATAATACAATAATTAGAAAATTTTAAAGCGTAGCGCTATAAAATTAGAATTTCTGCACTAAGTGCAACAGCTCACACATATGGGTATTTGCAATACTCTTTCTCTTACCGAGCCTTGTATGATACTACAAGGAAAAAGAAATCTTCAGGAGGGAAGACCCCACGCGGGCAGGGGCTCGCGAGAGGCTGGCACACCCTAGGCTGGTGCCAGCAGTCCACTGTCCGTCCTATAAAAGGGGGTTTCCCGCGGATATTTGGCGCTTTTGAAATTCGAGCAAACTGAAAACATGCGACACTTAAGTGTGAGCTGTTGCACTTAGTGCAGAAATTCTAATTTTATAGCGCTACGCTTTAAAATTTTCTAATTTCTGCACATAGTAAGTGCAACAGCTCACACATATGGGTGACTGTTTAACAGTCGCATGGTTTAGTCTATTAGGACATCATTAATCAGATGAGAAGACAGAATAAATAACAGACATAGTCATGCCATTAACTACCTCTGTACAGACAATGTACTGACATGCAGTACTAACCTGATGCCATCAGTACCTGATACCTCTGGTAGAAAACGGTCGGATCAGTCAGCCGCTGAGAGAACCGCATCCTGAATGGTTTTCTCTTCATTGCTGCTCAGTGTTTCCTCTGGTAACACACGCAGGTAGTGGCGAAGGGGAGTGTCCTTCCGAGTCCAATCTGCCGAAGCCATAATCCGCTGCAGTGAAACACCATGTAGCATAGCACAAGTAGTCACTGTTGCACGGGTAGAGCCCGCTGACCCCTCTACCCCTGCTAGCTTCAACACAGATTCAATCCACCTGCGCACTGTAGCCAGCTGTACTGGGCGATACGGTCTGTAAGGAGATATTAACAGCTGCATTTCCCCTTGTCTTAGTTCTTCCGTTCTGGTCATGTAATCACGCACATAACTCACTGGACACAGGCGAACGTCTTCGCACTCTCTCAGCCTAATGGGTGGTGCTCTATGGGATGGTCTGTCCGTCTTTGACCCGAATCTAGTTTGTAATACGATACTTTTACCCCCAATATGACAGAGAGATTTATCAACAGAAAACAGGACTAGATCACTGACACGTTTGGCAGTGCAAGTTGCCAGCAGAAACGCTACTTTATAAGTTAGTCTGGGTAAATCCAACTCTTCACATGGATGCCACTCTGCCAATTTACACAGCACAGTTCCCATGTCCCATGTGGGGGCTGTACGAATCGTAGGTGGTCTCTCATTAAACACTCCTTTGAGAAATCTGCACACAAGAGGATGCTGGCCTACTGGTACAGATTTGTGTGGTTCTAGAATGCTAGAAATAGCAGAGCGATGGACATTTAGGGTCCTCCATGCTAGGCCTCTGGAATAGAGGTGTTGTTAATAATCTAACAGTTTCACAACAGAAACGGAAGCTGCGTCTAGAGACTGGTCACGACACCACTCTTGCCACGATGTCCATGTTGACTGGTATTGTTTACGGGTGCTTTTCCTCCAGCTGCCCTCCAAAATCGTAAATGTGGCAGGCTGGACCTTGACTCCTGTGGCCTGCCGCATAGCGGCCATACTGTTAACCGCCGGGCTTCCAGATTCCGTACTGGGTAACCTGTCTCTGTGTTGATCAACAGATCGGGTAACAGAGGTAGTCTGTGTGGAGTCTGAAACAACAGCTGTAGAAGCATTGGAAGCCATGGAGCACCGTTCCAACACGGGGCTATCAGCAACATCTTGGAATGTAGACCCTGAACTTGTTCACTACTGTTGGTACCAAAGTTGGAGGGGGAAAGGCATACAGGAACTGGAAGTGCCAGGGTTGGCTCAGGGCGTCTATTGCATAAGCCTGACTGTCCTGTCAGTCCAGACACATGTATCTCTCCAGCTGTGACGTTGAGCGGGAGGCGAAGAGATCTATCTGCGGTGTCCCGAACTGAGCAAAGATTTTCTTCTCCACACCTGGATTCAATTGCCATTGAGTGGCCTTGGTGCATGACAGGGAGTCTGCTATAGTATTCCCGATGCCCTTCACGTAGACTGGGATAAGGGAGATGTGACGGCGATGACACCACAGCAGTATCTGACAGGCTAGACGGGACAGCTTCATCGACTTTGTTCCCCCTTCTTTCGTTAGATAAGCCACAGTGGTCTTGTTGTCTATCTGTACACACACCACCTTCCCTTCCAGTCCGTCCTGAAATGCCCTCAGTGCATTCCTAACCGCCTGCATTTCCAAGAAATTGATATGGTTGTACTTCTGTGTGGCCGTCCACTGACCCTTGGCCGTCTGGGCCTGTAGGCTTGCTCCCCATCCCTTCCCCGATGCGTCTGTTGCCATTATAAGATCGGGTGTCGGGCGCTTGAGCTGGCGTGGAGTTCGGTCTAGCGTTTGCCAGAACTGGAGATTCTGCCTGGCTTCGTGATGTAATGCTGTCCGCTTCCACATGTCTTGTGGTCGTTGGTAAATTGACCGCAGCGCCTGCTGTAGCTCTCTGACATGTAGCCTGGCTAACGGTACGGCATAGGACGCGAATGTCACTTTCCCTAGAAATGTCATTAGCTTCCTGGCTGTCACGAGAGGGGAATGTAGAATATTGCATGCAAGCTCCCTGATTGATACTCGTTTGTCTTCCGGAAGACTGACAGTCATGCTGAGAGAATCCCACAGAAGGCCAAGATACAGGAATCTCTGTGCTGGCACTATGCTGGATTTGTCCCAGTTCAGGCTGAAGCCCAGGTCTTCTAGCACTGTCACCACTGTCCTGGCATTGTTTTCTGCCTGCTGTTTGGTTCTGGAAAGGATTAAAATGTCGTCCAGGTAAAAGACAACCCTGATTGCTTTTGACCTGAGGCAGTGCATGATGGGTTTGGTTACCCTGGTGAACACTCTGGGGGAGGAGGCAAGGCCGAAGGGCAGGGCTGTGTAGCGATACGTCTGTCCTCTCCAGGTGAACTGCAGGAAACGTGCTGCTGTATGGTTTCCTAACTGCCCTGCCGTTCTCTTCCCCTGCTGCTGTGTCCGTCTGACACAGTCATGCCGTCCTGTTGACCTGCGGCTTCTTGTGGAAAGGTAGCCTCCCCTTGGTTTTGTTCTGCTTCCTCCACTGATGTTGGGCAGAACCTGTGGGGTTGAACCCTCGAAAAAAGCTGTGGAGAGGAAGAAGAGGGGCTCTTCTGGTGGCGAAAGGGCTGAGCTCCTCCTTCACCCTGCCTGCTTGTAGACGCCTGTTGGCGTAACTGCCTGCGGTGGTGGTGAAAAGACTGCTGCCCTGGTCTGTGTTGCTGGGGAGTCCTGCCTGCAAAAGAGCTCTCCACCTCCCTTCTGCTCTTCATGGCCTTGATGACAGAGGCCAGGTCCCCACTGAAGAGCTGTGTCTCTGATGGAGACAAGCTTTCGAGGGCTGCCCTGCCCTGAATGTCTGCCACCGTGCTCAGGCATAGCTGTCGTCGTTCCTTGCACAGGGCTGAGGACTCAGCAGCAAGGATCCGCAGAGCATGACCCAGGGCATTGGCCATGTCCTCGCTCAGCAGCTGGAGCACCTCTCCACCGCTCCCTGCACGTCCGTCTGAAGTGGATGGGAGCAGGGGGGACAACCTCTCCAGGCACGTGCTCGCAGTGGTCATGGCCAGACACACCGCATATGCAGCCGCTCCAATACGTGTCTGCTGGGCGCTGAGAAAATCATCCCTTCTGCAGGCATGGTCAGCAAGAGGAAAAATTGTTGGCCGTGACTGTGCAGCAAAAGCCTCCGCCTCCTCATGGGCAGTATACATGGTGGTGACCCTGTTTGCCTTCACTGGCTGCCACGTGCGACCAGGGTTGTCGAGGTCACGTGCATGCAGCCAGAGGGAACGTGCCTGCTGTGAGGGAACCTTACCCCGGCGCCGCTTGTTCAGTGCCACGCGAGCGCCAGACAGGTGGAAACCCTGTAACTCGGGAATGGCCTGAAAGGGGTCAGGAGTGCAGTCTTCCATGTCTGACCTGTCCGATGGCCCGCTGACATCCTCGTAATTAGATCCACTTCCAGACTGGGAGGGGGTGGGGGAATGGAAAGGGAAGGTGGAAGGGGGGGGGATGAAAATTATCTGCCACAGAGCCCCATGGCTGAGGAGCCACGAACTGGGGCTGGGGGGTGGAGTGGAGGGAAACAGGGGGGTTGAGGGCAGAATTATCCAACCCCAGGGTTGAGGGAGAGGTGAAGGTATGGGGTTGGGATGACCGCATAGCAGGCATCGGGAGGGAGGAGGGAAAGGGGGATCCCAAGTGTTTACCTGCTGGCTGAGTGGAGTGGAGACAGGACCCTGATGCTATCTGGTCCACTGGCCAGCGCTGGCTGCCTTGGGTGTAGGCAGGCAGAGAAAAACCGCCCCCGGTGCCACTAGCTGGGGTCGTCCAGTGCTGTTGGGGGGTATCACTTACCTCTAGGCCTGGACGCTGGAAATGACAGGATAAACAGGGGTAAGCAACCAGACCTCCGACATGTGCCGATGTGCAGGATGTCGAGGCTGGGCATGTGCTGATAGTTGGCCGCCGATTTACGCTAAACGATATGGCTGTTTGTGCCAGGATCGTTAGCACCAGCACAGCACCCAGGGGGACACGCACAAAGCCGAGCCTGAGTGCTGCCTGCCAAAGCACAATAACACCCCGTCCCCAAAAACATAGGGGGATTCCTTCCATCTTGATCACACAAACACAAACACTCAGAGATAAGAACAAAACAACTCAATAACCTCTGCTTTCCTCTTCTCTGTGTGTTTTCTTTTCTTTTCTTTTCTTTTCTTTTTTTTTTAAATTCTTTAAAATAACAGGCCTAACCTACATGATATGTACCTACACATATCCAATGAGGGCCGTATGCAATGCATATCTAAAGACTGTGATAATGATTATCACAATATTAGTGATTACAGTTATCACAACATTACGATATTAAGAACAATGCGTATGCTATGCACGCATATATGATCCAATTACTGTGAATACAGTTATCACAAAATTGAGACCAACACATGTGCGATGCACATATACACACATATTTGCCTCAGTAACTGTGATTACAATCTCAACAAAATTGAGAGAAAACAAACAACAACACAAAACAAAAAACCAATGCATGTGCTATGCACACACACACACACACACACACAAACACACATTGTGATCACAGTCATCATGAAATAGAAACCAATGCATATGATGTGCACATGAACCGGAGTGGAACCGGAGTTTGAGAAACTGACCTTTTCTAGAGGTGATTGATGCATCTGTTTAGCCACCAGAATTGCCAGTTCCTGTAACTGGGAGGCAGACAAAGCAGCATGTCCTGTATCCAGCTGCCGATTGTCCACCTCCTCAAGCACCTCCGATACAACACACTCCGATGAAATAGGCACATGAACATTGGAAGTATCCATAATTTTTTTTGATAACTCGGCGAGAATTGCAAAAAGCGCCAAATATCCGCGGGAAACCCCCTTTTATAGGACAGACAGTGGACTGCTGGCACCAGCCTAGGGTGTGCCAGCCTCTCGCGAGCCCCTGCCCGCGTGGGGTCTTCCCTCCTGAAGATTTCTTTTTCCTTGTAGTATCATACAAGGCTCGGTAAGAGAAAGAGTATTGCAAATACCCATATGTGTGAGCTGTTGCACTTACTATGTGCAGAAATTATTATAGTACATGTACAGGGATGGTTGTAGTAAGGTAGGCAACCCCTGGTGAACGCATTCAGCTGTGGAATGCTGCAGTTGTCTCCAGTGAACTACCACAGCGAGGATCTCTCCGCCTGTACCTTATAAGTATCTAGGCCTATTCAGGGTTTGCTTCTTCCTCCTAACAACTGAGGGGTGCAAAATGTTGCAGCAATGCCAGTCATAAAAACTGACCCCCCCCCCCCCCACCAGTTGAACAAGGAACTATTGTAGCAGAGGCAGAGCACAGCGTTAGAAAACCGCTACTTTCTAAGTAGGCTAGTTCACAAACCTACACACATACACTGATACAGGGTTCATACTACAGGCTTCTCAATATAACAAAAAATCATGAAGTTTTCAAGGAGCTATTGAAGAAATTTAAGGGTACGATGTCAGCAGAATTACAGCAGAAATACATTTGTAGCCTGTAAGTTAAAGTTAAGTTAAAGTCTGTCCCGAGCCTTAAGGCTCATCAGGCCGGTGCTTATCCCGGTTTCTGTGGCGTTAAGCGACTGAGAGTCATAGACTCCCCCCTGAATAGGACGCCAGTCTATCGCAGGGTTAACCCCCAACACAAGGTTGGTACCCCTTTTACACCTGGGTGGGGTGAGAAAATAGCCGTAAAGTGCCTTTTCCAAGGGCACAACACCATAGCGGAATAGCTGGGATCGAACCCGCAACCTTTAGATTACGAGTACAACGCCCCAACCACCAGGCCACAGCGGCGGCTAGCCTGTAAGTGCTAAACTCTTATTATTTATTGCCTGTGTGTGTTGTGTGTGAGAGAGAGAGAGAGAGAGAGAGGGGGGGGGTTAGAGAGACAGACAGAGGTGAGACAGAGAGAGGGGTTCCTCCACTCAGATGACCACAAGTTATGAATATCTTTTATTTAGTGCATACAAATAAACTCTTTATTTATTTATTTATTTATTCTTTTATATCGAGGATAACAGAATAAGCAATCATGTGCTTTTTTTCATCCGGTCCCCGTGTGTATGCAGTTTTGTAAATATTGTCATCTGTTCCCACCGGCACACGATGGCCTACTCTTACGAAAAGCGGAACAGGATTTAACGTGTGCGCAAGATGTTCTGCGTGCGTTCGCACACGGGCCTCGGTTTAAAGTCTCATCCGAAGGACTCTGAGTGAGTGAGTGTGTGTGTGTGGGGTGTGTGTGTGTGTGTGTGTGTGTGTGTGTGTGTGTGTGTGTGTGTGTGTGTGCGCGGCGTGTCTGCGTACTGTGTTTTTTTTTTTCTAATCGTTTACACGAGTTATTGTCAAATTATGCTGAATGACATGTTTGTACTGAAATTGGTTGGTTTGTTTCAAGTAATTTAAAATATCCCAAGTGTAAAACTGTATTGTCAAAGAACAAAAAAATAATCTTTAAACTTCATAAATACCTCTTATTAAAAGTTGGGTGCCGCATTTACCGATTCAGCCAGCGAAGAATTGAGTGTAGTGCTTGGAAACGAAAACTTCATTATTTTATTTTCAAGAAACCGAAAGTACGATGTTCAGTCGTCATGTTCATGTCATTTACTATCAAGTAGACCTGGAAAATCAGCAGTAACATCGTTTAGGCCTAGAGCCGAGCACTGGACTCCAGTTGCATCGCACATAATTATTCCTACCCAGTAGCCTATTTGTTTCGTAGCAATTTGAGACCAGAGTGCCAACTCTGGGTCAGACCATGTCTGCTCGGCAACCTTGAACTCTTGCACGCCATTGTTTTAAAAGCTGATGCGTTTTATCGCTTGCATAGGTTCAGTTTGTCGCTAATTCGTTGAGCTAGTCTTGTTCTCCGATTCTTTTTGGCCAGTCAACACAGAACTTTTGTACACAATTTCTGTCTTGCTTTGCTCTCGTTTTGCACGCAGACAGACAGACAGACGTAGGCTAAATCCGACTTTTTGGTAGCTTACTGCGCGTGCGCCAAATTACGCTAGTAGTTAACTCCCTTGGTCATTTTTGGTGTCTGTCAGTTTTTGTTGTTTCGTTGGCACACACAAACACCTTTATCTTTTTTTTTTTGGAATACAGAATACTTTCGACTTTCAAAGGGTTTTTCCCAGAGGTTGTCATTTTCAAGGGGATTTTAAGGCCTTTGAAAAGGGGGGTCTTACAATTCAAGGCGCCTGCAAACCCTGCATGTAGAACTGTTGCAATCAGCTGGTTTGGATATACAGCCAAGATTATATAGTCAGAACTATATACTTAAAATCTCATAAGTCTACATTCCCCTACAGGGGGTGCTTATAAATATAAGTGCTTAGAACATCCTGTAGAGGCCCTTAATTTTCATTCCTGAAGGTCTGAGCAAGTCCTGCAGCTAGGGAACAAATCTCCTCCACAGTGGAGTGGATACCTGAAGAAATTAATTGCAAGACTTCACCAGGAAGGGGGTTTTCCTTCTGAAGATACACCTTTCACGTTAGGGGGTTTGTTTTGTTGTTTTTGTATTGGGTTTTGTTTTGTTTGTGGGGTGTTTTGTTTTGTTTTTGTTGTTGTTGTTGTTTTTTGGGGGGGTTGGTGGGGGGGTGGTTGTTGTTGTTTTTTGTTTGTTTGTTTGTTTGCTTTTTTTTTTGGGGGGGGGCTGTTGCTGCCTCATCTTCTGTGACGTTCCTGTCCTGCTGTTCCTTTACACTCCCTTATAATCAGAATCACACCTACAACCTGTTTTTACACTCTCCTAATTATAACCAGAATCACACCTATAATAACCTGTCCGCCCGCCCCCCCCCCCCCCCCCCCCCCCTTGCAGACCAATTTCTACGTGACAGCGGAACTGGAGGCCAGCGCAGAAGGGGCAGCAGCAGAAGACCAGGGCGGTGTGCTGTGTGAGATGTGCGAGGACGGGCATCAGGACCCCGCGCAGCACTACTGCCGGCAGTGTCAGCAGCACATGTGCCAGGGATGCCGTCGCCTGCACGACCGCGTCACCGGCGCGCGCAGTCACCAGGTGGAGTCGGTGTCGGATCTCTCCAGGCCCCCGGTGGAAGCGGCGGCCGGGGGTCCGGGCATGAAGAAGTGCCAGTTCCACCCGGACCAGCTCCTCTGCTTCCACTGCTGCAAGTGCGACGTGACCATCTGCCTCCACTGCAAGCTGACCTCCCACGAAGGTCACGACACCCAGGACATGGCCACGGCGGCTGTCCATGCCAGAGAGGAAATGGGGGGGCTGCGCGCTCGTGCGGACCAGCAGGTAAGATTTGGGAGGGGGGCGGGGGGGGGGGGGTTGGGGGGGTAGGTGCTTGACACGAAACCTCAGCTTGTGGGGGGGGGGGTGAAGGAGGGTCGCTTGACACGAAATCTCAGCTGCGTTGCTATTGTTTCGCGTGTGTATGCAAAGGAAGCTGTGAAATATGGGGAGGCTGTGATCCGCAAGGCGGTGAATGTGGACAAGTGTTCAGTTCAGATTTGCTGTGAGGAGATCTACACAGCTGTCAGTTTCCCCCCACTTTCTGTTACTGTCAGCTGCTATCCATGTCGTCGTCATCATCAATGAATCTCATCATCATCATCATCATCAATAATGAATCTCATCACCATCATCATCACCAATGAATCCCATCACCATCATCACCAATGAATCTCATCATCATCAATAATGAATCTCATCATCATCAATGAATCTCATCATCATCAATAATGAATCTCATCATCACCACCACAAATGAATCTCATCATCAACAATAATGAATCCCATCACCAATGAATCTCATCATCATCAATGAATCTCATCATCATCATCAATGAATCTCATCATCACCATCATCAATGAATCTCATCATCATCATCAGTGAATCGCCTCACCATCATCGAACCTCATCAACACCACCATCATCAACGAATCTCATCACCACCATCATAATCATCATCAACGAATCTCATCATCATCACGTGTGGCTTTCAGCTGCTGCTGCTGGAGGCGTGCATCAGTCGCCTGGAGAGGGACGAACTGGACATGCAGCGCCAGAAGCAGGACGTCAGCCAGCAGGTGAAGTCCCGCTTCGACCTGCTGATGGCCTGGACCTCGCGGGCCCGAGACGAGCTCCTGGAAGAGGTGGCGGCCAAAGAGCAGGCCTACCTGAGCGACATCCGCATGAAGAAGGCCTCCGCCTCTTTCTTCAAGGGCAACCTCCTCACCAAGAAGATGCGGGCCTCCCAGTCCACCACCTCCAGCGGCCTGGGGTCGGACGTGGTCTTGCTGAAGAACGAGCTCCAGGGGGCGCTGCTCAAGGACGAGGCTTTGGCCGAGCACCAGAAGCTGTCCGCCAGAAAGACGCACCGGGCGTTTTTCTCCAGTTCCAGCGCCACGTCCGTCTTGGAGCTGGCCACGGTGCGGCTTTCATGGGCGAGCTGGTGGAGGCCTCTGCAGACGGGGGCGACCTCCCGGAGTTGTCTTTCGGGGATCTGGTTCAGGCAGTTACCAGGATGCAAGCGGATCTTCAGGAAATGAAAGGTAAAGGTTTGGGTTGGAGTTTCTCTCGTCTCGGTTGCGTTGTGTTGCGTGCTTAGCTAGCTAGGTTGAGTCGTCATTTGTAGCGCGTCTGTTTTACTGCAGGATAAGGGGTAGAGTCCTGGGCACTTTTTGCTCTGTCTGTCTGTGTCTGTGTCTGTGTCTCTCTCTCTATATATATATATGCATATCTCTCTCTCTCTCTGTGTGTCTGTGTGTCTGTCTGTCTCTCTCTCTCTCTCTTATATATATATACGTATATTATATATATACCGTATATGTATACGGTATATATATACGATATATATATATATATATATATATATATATATATATATATATATATATATATATATATATATATATATATATATATATATATATATATATATATATTCTGTAAGGTTGTATTCACTGACGCCATGTTGGATATGCATTGACCTTCTTGTAGACCACACTGATACTTTGTGTGTGTGTGTGTGTGTGTGTGTGTGTGTGTGTGTGTGTGTGTGTGTGTGTGTGTGTGTGTGTGTGTGTGGTGTGCTTTGCTTGTGTATGTGCCTGTCTGCCAGTGACCCTGTAAGCATGCATGTGTGTGTGCAAACATGTACGTGTATCTGTGTGCACGCACATGTGTGTATGTGTGTGTGTGCGCGCTTGTGTAGCATTATGCATACATAGTCCTGTGTTTTTTGTGTGCAGACAAAGTCCCCGTCAACAACAAAGTGTCCTTTCACGCAAAACTGACTCAAAACTACAGCTACAGTGCTAAGCAGTATATCTTTTTGACCAAGTCCTGAATAACGAAAGCAACGGCTACAACAACGCCAATGGTGTCTTCACAGCACCAGCAGAGGGTACCTACATCTTCACCACAACTGCTCGAAACTATTCAAATGGCTTAGGCTGCAATGTTGCCTTGATGGTCAAAGGCGTGGAATGGGCACGCACGTTCACACCAGAATCCTCCACTATCCACTGCGTGGCCACACTGCAGGAAGGAGAGCAGGTCTGGGTTCAGCCATACCACAACACTCAATTTGCGGCACAAGCCTGTATGTTTTCTGGCGCTCTTATTTCTCTGTAAAGACAATCGCCACCCACCCTGGGGCTAGCAGCATATGCCCTGTCTTTTTAGCTTTTGGGGTCCTATCTTCTTCTCAGGTCAAGTCAAGTCAAGTCAAGGCTTACCAAAGCATCAGCCACAGCAAACAGCACTGTCGGTGAAGGGCTCGCTCCTCTTGACTTACAACTTGGCAGGGGGTCGGTTGGGACCACAGATTTGATGGGTTGATTTGTTGGATGTTGTCATCTTGTAACATTGTGTCCCATTTGGGGGTGGTTTTTAATTTTGTTGTTGTTTTTGGTGGTGGTGGTGGTGGTCCTTTGCTAGCTTTCTAATATATATATATATTATATATATATATATATATATATATATATATATATATATATATATATATATATATATATATATATATATATGCAGGATCACCACCATAGGCAAACAAGCAATTCTTGGGTGATGATTTTTTTTTCTCATGACTACATAATATCAGCAAATTTTGTTCAACCCCAAAAGTACAGGTCACACACTCCCCCTGCTCCTCCCCCACCCACATAGTGAGAGAAGCTGGAGGGTTGCAGGAAAGAAAAGAAAAAAGCACCAACGTGGAAGATAACAAGACTCTCGGGAAGCGAGCTGTCTTCATTATGAATGTGTTCATCACACACTGTCAATGCAAACCGAGTGAAAACATGGGGCTGAAAAGCACTGTCATTCCCTTGAATATTCTCTTCTTTTTTTTTTTTTTTAAAGCAAAAAATGAAACCTAAAACAAAAAAAGTAGCAACACCCTTCAGATCAAGTCAGCAGCAAGCGGTAAGCTGACCACTAAGGTGACCAGGTCAAGTTGTGCACACTGCAAGCTGCTGCAGTCGCTTCTGACTTGCTCGAAAGCACAGGATATATTTTTTGTCTGCGTTCTCAAGTCGGAATCAATGTGTCGGCTGAGGCCAGCGGGCAGACCTCCAGCAGAGTGACAAAACACAGGAGAAGACCTGGCACTGTGCTCCCCACCCGGTAAGGCAACAGACAGAGAAAAGTTCAAATTCTGTATTTTATTTATTTATTCTGTTATACCGAAGATAATGGATTGGAATAAGCACTCCTGTGCTTTTTTACATCCAGTCCCCTTGTGTATGCAGTTTTGTCATCTGTTCCCACTGGCACATGATGGCCTACTCTTTCCAAAAGCAGAACAGAATTTAACATGTGCGCAAGATGTTCTGCATGTGTTGGCACACGGGGCCTTATAGTTTATGAGTTTATGAGGTTTATAGTCTCATCCAAAGGATGTAGAAAATGTGTGTGGTCATCTCGCGTAAAGAATGAATTTGAAACTCACCGGCACAAATGTTTAATTCACTGACCACATTTTTTTTGTAAATACAGAGCACAGTTACACATGCCCTGGGGGAAAAAAAGAATGAACGCTCACAGTGCAGCTCATCCAAACTTGAAAAATCCTTTAAAAGAACAGAAGTAGCACAACTAACAGAAAAGTGAAGTTATTTTCATGTGGCAAAAGTGATAGTTTTTAACATGTGACCTAGTTTTGTTCTCCTTCATCAAACGCTTAGACAGCAACTATTGTTGTTTGTTGTACGAGCGAAAATACATCACCCTGCCGTAAAACGCCTGTTAAGTCAGGCCCAGCGCATCCAACTTCAGCATCAGAGAGAGTTCTTATCTTTTAAATCTTTCTGGGTAAAAAGGCAGGAGAAAGAAGGTAGATAACAAACAAGGAAATGACCCGAAGAAAAGGAAAAAGGCAGTGAAACAAAGAGAGTGATTGAAAAGAAGAAATGTGTAGCACTGAATTTCCAGAAGGTGCGGATGCTATTTATAGTTATACTGACAGGCCCCTGGCATCCCCATAGGGGTTGAGCCTAGTTTGATATCAATTTCTGTAGAAACTAGGGGCAAATTGTTGAAGTAAGTATGCAGCCCTGCAAAAGCCAGTCAGACAGCAAGTTTCCATACTTTAGAGTAGGCTACACAGTGCAACAAACATAGTAGTGAGTACACTCCACCTCACCACTGCTCCTGGAACATTCTCTGAAGAAATCAGAACCATACAGACCTATGCCGCTACATTCTGCATGGGAGAAGAAAAAAAAAAAGGAAGTTGAAAGTGACCTGTTTGTCCCCAACAATTTATCAAAGTTGGGTTTTTTTGTCTCTCTCTCTCTCTTTTTTGTGGGAGAAGAGTACTCATAATAGTGTGCAGGCAAGCAACTAAGAGTGGTGAACACTCCCAACAAAAAGTGTTCAGCAGTTTCACTAGGAATGCTGCAAGTGCAGGCTGGATTGTCGAGTAGATGACTTTTTTTTTTCAAATTACTCAGTAATTTTCTTCTTTTTTTTTAAGAAAAAATTGATTACTTGTTGTTTCCATTTTCCACGGTAGAAGCAGGGACTGCAGTATATAAACTAGAAATACATAATTTTAATAGAATGTGTGTAACTAGATATTTGTCAGAAAAAACGACTTTGTGAACAGAATGATGCCACTTCAATTA
Source organism: Stramonita haemastoma (assembly GCA_030674155.1). Classification (NCBI taxonomy): domain Eukaryota; kingdom Metazoa; phylum Mollusca; class Gastropoda; order Neogastropoda; family Muricidae; genus Stramonita; species Stramonita haemastoma. The sequence continues at coordinate 59,330,187 of CM060327.1, read as the reverse complement.
AATGTAAGAAAAATAGGGATTGGTCAGAGAGATGACTTAATTGATTAAGCTAGTCTTAATGAACAGAATGAGGACACCACTGTACCGTAGAACTACTGTACAATTCAATAAAAAAAAAAAGTAGTGCACTGTAGTTAGATGGGGAACCTAGATCATGTAGGCTATTAGTTGAAAAGTATTTTGTTTTACAGCACGTTTGTCTCGAGTTTACTGTGGCATTACTTGTTCTTCCATTTACATTACATGTTGGCTTTTTCAATGTGAAAGGCAATCAAACAGCAATCAAAAAGACTTTTCCCAAATCCTTTTTATTAGTAAGTTTTCTCTCCTGTAACCATTATGACCCAACTACACGCATATCCGAATTTTGTACTGACTGTTGTATAATTCCAAATTTTGTTTCCTCCAACACTTATCCCCCAACTAGGCACACATTTGAGTTTCTTGCCAACATCTTTCAATACTGACTCACTGCTGGTGGAAATACATGTATTGAACTACAATTCTTTTTGTTTCTTGCCGCAAGTTGTGAGCAACAGAACCAGTTTCATGGTTATGCGAGTCGGCAAAACTGAACAAAATATGGTTCTGCCATTTATGTTGCTTTTAAAAATTTTTTATATATATATATATATATATATATATATATATATATATATATATATATATATATATATATAATATATATATATATATTGGATGATGTTGAAATTAATTGGAAAAAAAAATGTTGCTGCTTCTGTATATTGCATAAAAATGAAAAAGACTTCATGACACGATTTCTTTCGTCAGTTTGTGATTTTTGTCAAATTTTTATTTTTTAAGGTGGTGGGGCTTGATGTTCTTTATATCTTTTTTTCTGAAATGGATACAGACATTAACGTGTTTGTGACCCGCTTTTACAGAATGAGTCTCGACTTGCAGCAGTGAAAAGGAGAGAGGCCAAAAAAAAGTGAAAGTAGGATCCACTTTGTTAATTTTGACTTTTTATCAGACATGGAATCTGTAGGCATTAGATTTCCTAACTATGTACTTGAAAAGGTTAGATTCAATTTAAAATGTTTTTGAAGCATTTTTCTTCTTTTTTTTTACCTGCTAAGGTGTGTGTTAGCTCGAGTTGTGAAAACTTTAAACCCGATAATGTAAAATCGTTGTGTCATCCATTTCAAACACCCATAACTTTTGTCAGTTTTAAAGATAGAACAGTGAATCATACATCAAACGAAAGGTAATTTTCTGTTGATTTCAGAAAATATAACAACTCAATTTGATTCATTTATACCTTAAGACTTCTTTTGTAAAAACAGGTCCCATTTTATAAGTTTCTTCTTCATTATGTTGTGGATTCGTTTTTGATGTTTATTATGCCTTTTTTTATGTTTATTATGCCTACTCATTTTTGAGCAAATGTACATGGTATGAAAAAAACCACCCTACGATTTATACTTTTGAAGTGTTTTGGTGAGAAACAGCTGGTTTGTCAGTGCTCGTGCCATTCCTCTTTTTCAATGGCTTTTTTCCTTTTTCTTTTCTTTTTTTTGTGTCCTGTAAAGTTTTGGTTTGCTTGGATTTCATTTTTTGGAGTGGGGAGTGTTCTGGTGGCAGAGGATAAAAATTCTATTCTGTTGTTTGCTTTTGTGTTCCTTGTTGGTTTTTGTGTTCCTCAGCTAGAGCTCTGAAGTTCACCAATGATGAGAATTTTTGAGTATGCCACTGTTAATTCATGGTTAAGGTAGCAGCATACCGACTTGGGGAACGATGTCTAAACACGACACCAGTGTGCCAAGCATTTTTTAAATCAATTTTGTCATCCGTTTGCACAGGCACAAAAATGGTCTACTCTTCTAAAAGGTGGAACAGGTTTCAACATGTGCGCAGGATGTTCTTCGTGCGTTTGAACACGGGACCTCGGTTTACAGTCTCCTCCAAAGGGCTTTTGGGGGAGTGGAGTCAGCACCGATGCTTTAAAAAAAATATGTATATTTCTATTTTTTGTCAGCACTAACTACAGGGGGAAAATGTCCTCAAACAGGTGCCTGAGTGGCAGTTTGAATCTGGGCGGTTGGATCATGCGTTCACCACTAGGCTATCCCTCCCCCTTGTTGCTGCTACTTGTTGAGAGTTTACAGCCTTGATTTTCACTCCCTGTCATTATTATACACAGCGAGAGTCATGTCTTGAGTTTGCTTGGTTTTAAATGTTGCCGAAATAAACAGCTGATTTTTCTTCCTTTATGCAGTATATAGACCTAACACATGATTTACATATCATTATAATGTATTAATCAGACTGATGTACACGACTTGTGGAATATCCCTTTGGTAAGAAATCCACCTTTTTTTTTCTTTCTAAGTGGATCAGTTGATTCATATTACTTTTTTTTTCAAAGATACGTATGGATCTGTTTTTATTTCTTCTTCTTCCTTTTTTTAAAAAAATTTTTTTTTTCTGCATATAGAGGTAACACTTGAATATTCTGGAAAAAATAACAGTAAAAAATTCAAAAGATTTTGTTTTGTTTTGGTTACTTTCTCTAAGCTTTAGAAGAAACTGAATAGATACGAATTTGAAGATTTTTCTTACTTTTTTCAGACAAAAACTGGACATTTTTCTCTTTTAATAAAAAAAATTGTTTTAGAAATCATTGGCATTATCTTACTTTGTATGTATGTATGTATGTATGTATGTATGTATGTATGTATGTATGTATGTATGTATGTATGTATGATAGATTATGCCAACCTTTGAGAATCCAAAAAATGTAATTTTCAATGGGGGGGGGGGGGGGAGGAGGGGCAAGGTTCAAAAGGACACCTTGCTCCCCCCCCCCCCTGAAAAGCAAGGGGCACAGCTAGCTAAAGCAATTTTATGCTTAAAGTAGCAAACATTTCATCTCCTGACAAGATGATGAAGTCTGGGAAGAAAAGTGTGCTGCACTTTGAAACGAAAATGGCTGTAGGTGGAAACTGAAAGTACAAAGATCACTTATCACTTCTGCTTTCATAAAGTAGAAGTAGTAGTAGGTACCCATCAGTCTCAGAAGACTATGGAGTTACGCTCTGGTCTTTAGAGCGCAAAGCCTAGGTAAGTAAGTATGGAGGGCAAACTGTTACCCATGCAGCAGACCCCCCTCTCTCACGCTACTGGAATAATTCATTGGAAAGACAATGACTGATATGAATGGTTCCAGTACCGTCGCAGAAGCCACCAGAATGTTTCATAAAGTAGGCCTACAAAATCAGTAGACAAAACCATTCAGAGACGAGCATTAACACCTGTTGAATTTTATTTTTTGGGGGTGGTGGTGGTGGGGGAATTTGTTTTTGTAGCAAATATAGTCCACAGTACCAAATGTGGGGTGGAGTATGTCGGGACTTTGTAACTGGTTAGTTTTATACCTGTCCCCTACTGCTTGCAGATTGATAACGTTTTATCACATGCTCAGCAAAATCCCTTCTTTTTGTTTGTTGCTACTTCAGAAATCTAGTCTCTGAACTCTTGCTGCATTAATCCTCTTGACCCCTTAACACATAGTGCTTTTGATTGCGACTAAGAGAACCACGCCAAAGGGAAGTAACTCGGCAAGGGATGGTCATTCACTACCAAAAAACCCTTATTTTTTCTTTTTAATCTCCTACTGCATACAATTGAGGGATAAAATTGCAGACACCACTACACCCAAAACAGCAATTGTTTATCCACATGTAGTAACTGGTACAGGAGGGGAAGAAAATCAAAGTCGGCGAGCAGAGGATCATTGTTTATAACCTGGTCATGATTGACTTCAGGCTTGTCTCAGTTCCAATTTTCTTCACAAGTTTAAACCTCCAAAACAAACTTACCACAATCAACATCATGTCTGAAAATCAATTCCACAAGTTATAAAGGTTCGCCATGTGCCAACATCCCCACAAAAAAAACCCATACTGCATAGAGTATGGTATTTATACCTGCACCTTTCGCTGGATACAAAAATGTGTGCTGAATTTTCTACATTTCTTCCAGGTATAGGATTTACTGTTTAGCTACTAACCTCCTAAAATTGTATGTGTGTTGCCCTCTGTTCAGTTCTGAACAACTTCCATTCAACATGATTTATTCAACTATGCATGACAAAACAAGTAGCACACCACTGAAAATGGGACCGGTTTTCTTTTTTTTTTTTCCCTGTTAGCTTACCAATGTAACGTATGTGCGGAACTGCACCAGTGTAAGGGTAAAATATTTTTTGAAAAACAGTCAGATGGCAAAAATGAGCTGAAAAGACAAAATACCAAAAAAAAAGTCCTCATTTTACTGGGAGTCCAAAAATAACTATTAACCCTTTCGCTGCTATCGTGTTTTGCTCAGGCACATGCCGGACGAAACACTGAATCATGACGAACAGCAATTGTCAACTGAACATTGCTGGCGACGGTTTCTATGATGAATGCTGTTCATCAACAGCGCAGTTAGGTTAAAAACACCCAACATTCTTAAACTGTCATATTTTGGCCATATAACGAGATTATCTACCCAGAACAACGCTGACAGGGAGAGTGGAAGGGAAGAGAGGCAGAGGAAGACCAAGACGTCAATGGACAATGTCAAAGACTGGACAAGCAGTAGCTGGCTGAGTACTCGCATGTGACTGGCCCTAGACAAATCAACTTGCCAGATCCACGGCACATTACCCTCAGCTCTGAGGCAGCACCCATTCCATCTACAAACATCCACACGTCTTTAGAGCAGAGGCAGTCATTTTTACGAAAAAGGAAAAAAAAAAAGTTTTATTAGAACCGAGGACAGCAACAGGGAATACATGGCAACATCACAATCACCCAGGATTTCATCCACACCCTCTCTCTGTGCGTACTAAGATGGCCATCAAACAGTTTCCACGTCTTGAACACACAGAGCTCTGTAGTTAACAACTGGATGCATGCATTGACTACACCACTCCACTTCTCCTGTAACTCCTTGACAAGTCATTGGAGCACTGCCCTGCACTGCACTGCACTGATGCTTCAGGCCTGGTGTCTCTAAAACCTTTGTCGACATCTGCCTGGCTAAGTTGTTCAGATCCAAATCAAGGTCAGGCCTGGTTCTGCTTTGTTCATTCAGTGCCGTGTCCCAACAGCTCCTCTGGGAGATAACCGAGGAAGACGGTCGGTCCATTCCGAATCCTCACCCTTGAAGAACTAACCCAAGTTGCATGCTTTAAGACGTTGCCGTTTTCCTTTCCATCACTGATTCATAGGCAAAAGACTGCACGCTTATTTCATGCTAGGATGAAGTATGCAGACAGTTGTCTCTTTCTGGCAACACTGCAGCTGGTTCTGAATGAAGAGTGAGTGAGTGAGTGAGTGAGTGAGTGAGTGAGTGAGTGAGTGAGTGAGTGAGTGAGTGAGTGAGTGAGTGAGTGAGTGAGAGAGTGAGTAAACTAGCTTCAAGTCTTCCAGGCTGGATTTTGGTCATGCAACTCTTTGATGCAACACGAGGTCTTCATCAAAAGTGCTGACATTCCAGCCTCAAACAAGAAATACCCGACAGTCAGTGAGGCATGACAGCAGTCCGTGTCAAAAGCATGTCTCTTGTCCTCTCTTTCTTTATCTCTCTTTCTGCCTGCTTTTTCCAGAGACAATGCATTCTTCATCACATGCGTCTGTCTGATGGCCACCTACAGGCCACCCTTCCATCCACTTGCTCTAGCACACAGACTACAGGAATCCAAATGTAAAAAATTATCCAATACACCCCCCCTCCCCCCTCTTATCTTTCCCTCCCCTTCTACTCCTTACCCGCCATCAAGCGGTAAATAAATACGCACACAGTGACATACGTAACTGAGGGACTTCCCAATGTTTCTGCTAACATTTCCATGACAATCCTAAAAAATTACATCAGTAAACATGTTGGAAAGCTTTTAAAATAAACTTTAACATATCAATCTTTAAAATCAAAACCAGAAAAAATAATAATAAAAAGGAGTCACTGCTAATCAACCTGTTTGCTTCTGACATATTTCTGTCTTGTCAAAACCCCAAAGACAGAACGAAGAAGCACTGACTTGTCAAAACACATTCTTCCAACGATGCCCGCCCGCCCACCCCTCCCACAAACGAACGATGAAATTTTGAACATGACAGATCATGATGCCGAATCACACTGCAAACTTCAGAGAAGACATCACACTTGTCCCGACAAATCAATGGCAGCGGTCATCTCGCGGCCTCTGGCGTGGCGCGGCTCTGATGATGTTGTCCACTCGCAGGATCATCTCGGCGGCCTCTGCCCCGCTGATCAGAACCTGTCGCTTGACCTGGAAGGACTCGGTGATGCCCAGCTCGTTCATCTTGCCCACATCCCCACTCTCCATGTCTGAAAGAAAACAACCAAAAAAAAATGCAGCCATCTGACCATCATGGTTAAGGGAAACCCAGCTCACTTTTAGCCGCCGCTGTAGTCTAGTGGTTAGGGCGTTGGACTCGTAATCTAAAGGTTGCGGGTTCGATCCCAGCTTTCGGCTATGGCGTTGTGCCCTTAGAAAAGGCACTTTACGGCTATTTTCTCACCCCACCCAGGTGTAAAAGGGGTACCAACCTTGTGTTGGGGGTTAACCCTGTGATAGACTGGCGTCCTATCCAGGGGGGAGTCTATGACTCAGTCGCTTAACGCCACAGAAACCGGGATAAGCACCAGCTTGATGAGCCTTAGGCTCGGGACAGACTTTAACTTTAACTTTAACAGCTCACTTTTAGCATGCCTCATAATTTCTCTGTGCTTCCCCCCCCCCCCCCCCAGCCCCCCTTGATTGGTACAACAGAACTTGTGCAAAAAAAATTTTCCCTGTGGGTAACACAAAGAACATCATGCAGACACTTTTTGCATGCTCAAAAAACAAAACAAAAACCCAACAACCCCCCCCCCCAATCAAATGCAGAAAAAACCCCAGGACCAATCTGCTTCTGACATACCTCTCCAGGTGTTTGCTGCATCAGAAGTCTTGGCTAAATTCCAAGCCACTCATGACAATAACCACTTGACTCTTCGTCTTCGTCAACTCTGCCCAACTCAAGGAGTCACTGTTTGATTCTCCACTATCGTCCATACATTGAAGATCTGGGCTAAAATCTTCCAAAACTATCGCCAGAATATCGTCAGGAGAGAAACATGGAATCTGCTGACGCTCCATTTCAATTTGCATCCAAAAAACTTTGTAAAACTCCCTCAAACACCACCACAAAAAAAAGAGCATTGGTTGGTGTTCAGTCACTGAAAGAGGCCTCATTTTCAACACTGGAAATGATGGTAGGTCATGGCCGCATTCCAGTGGCAAACACCAGCACAACATTCTGGCATCCTTAACTGGACAACTACAGGTGCCACCAACTACAGGTGATCACTACAGCTCGGTGACTATAATCACCACCGTGTGTCTGCTAATAGTTAGTAGTTCTTTCTAGCACCGCTCCTCTTAGGAAGCGTGGCAGAGAGCCACAGAGTCCAAGTTGCTGGCTGGCCCTTCTCTTGTCTGCCTGATCTTGTTGCCGATGTCTGCTAGCCATGACTTCTGCTGGAAGACTTCCACGACAAGCACGATAAGGAGATCAACTTGATCATTTGTGTCTTGCCACATGTTCTGGCAGACAGGGGAAGGAACGAATGTAGAGACTCCGTGGTTGATTATCAAAATCCCCTAACAAGGCTCCTCTGGCGCTGTCTGAACCACAAAACCATCGGCTTCATCAGCCATGCCAGCAATGCAACGCTGAAGATCAGCCTTCACAGGCTTGAACGACACATGTATGTCTGTCCATCATGTTCGACCATGACCTCCAAAACAGAAGAGGAGGCAGCTGCTCTTTCAGATATTGTGTCAGAAATTTGATTATAGTGGAGGTACCTTGCCCTCAGCACACCCCCACTCTCTCAACCAAGAGAGCATAAAGTCAGCGTTGGAGATGTTCTCCAAAGGCCAACTAGTCCCCAAGGCTGCAGCATGTAAAGACTGTGCAAGTCAAGCCCCCCAGTCAGAGAGCCAAAGTCGATCACTAAAAACTATGCTGTAAAGTGGATTTCCAGAGTGGGAAAGAAATCCACTGATCATACAGCCTCTCACTTTGCTGTTGCCCCCAGCGTCAATGGTTTAATCAAGAACTGCGATAAAGCCACTGATCATACAGCCTCTCACTTTGCTGTTGTCCCCAGCATCAATGGTTAATCAAGAACTGCGATAAAGCCAATGATCATACAGCCTCTCACTTTGCTGTTGCCCCTAGCATCAATGGTTAATCAAGAACTGCGATAAAGCCACTGATCATACAGCCTCTCACTTTGCTGTTGCCCCCAGCGTCAATGGTTTAATCAAGAACTGCGATAAAGCCCAGGTGATGAACACTTCAGGGAATAGGCATCTGCCATAAAAGGCAAACTACATTCACAAGTCACATCACAAGAAGACAACAACTGAGGAGAATTGCCCCATTTTAAAGGAAGCGGAGGAGAGAAATTAAACCCAACAAAAAACACCTCAACCACCCTGTACATCTATCCACTGTTGTAAAATTTCTTTTCTCCTACCACTGCAATCACGCCTATGAAGTGGAGGCTTCAATGCACTCTATAGAAACCACGCACGCATTCATTCACTCTCTGGAAGAGCAAGAGGACTGGTTCGGGCATAGGTGCGAGGTTGATTTGCAGGGGAGGAGCAACACTGGAAAATCACATCAGCCACAGAAACCCCAACAAAATACAAAACAAACTATAAAAACAGAGAAAGAAAGAGAGAAAAAGAGACAGGAGAACAGGGAGGCCAGGTGAGAGAGAGAGAGAGAGAGAGAGAGAGAGAGAGAGAGAGAGAGAGAGAGAGAGAGAGAGAGACAGAGACAGAGACAGAGACAGAGACAGAGAGACAGAGAGAGACCCTTGATAAACACGTCTGACCATGACTGTGAATACGAGTTCACCCCCAGAGAGACAGAGAGAGACAGAGAGAGAGAGAGAGACAGAGAGACAGACAGAGAGAGACAGAGAGAGAGAGAGAGAGAGAGAGAGAGAGAGAGAGAGAGAGAGAGAGAGAGAGAGAGAGAGACAGACAGACAGACAGACAGACAGACAGACAGACAGACAGACAGACAGACAGACAGACAGACAGAGAAAGAGAGAAAGAGAAGACCAAACACACCACTGACGGAAGACAGGGACATAGAGTAAAACAAAAAAAGGTTGGGGAAAAAAAAAAAAAAAGACCAAGACCAACTGACCTAAACCGACAGTTTTCTGTCCCTCTGTGTGGGCGGCTCTCATCCTGGCCACCAGATCAGCGCTGTCGTACCCGGCGTTGTCGGCGATGATGGTGGGCAGCTGAAATCACAGGACCACAGCGGTCAGTCAGTTTTCCCCACTTTCAGCTCCTCTCAGCTGCTAATTAACCCATCCCATCCCATCCCAGCCCAGGACGACCCAAGAACACCAGGCGCCGGACAATAGAAACAGAGCTGAAGACCCTCCAACACTCCTGGGGAACCATTCAGAAACAGGCCCGAGACAGGCAGGAGTGGAGAACCTATGTTGCTGCCCTACATGCCAAGAAGGCATAAAAAGGCTTTGGATGGATGGATGATCCCAGCCCAGCCCAGATGGGGCCAGCTGGTGCTAATTATAGCAGGAACTGATCACACGTGGGACTAGGTAAAAGGAAAGGGCACGCTAAATTGGATTTGTGCGCTGTGACAGGAGCACTGTCCATGAATCCTGCCCGCACCACACTCTTCTGCCTGTCGCTTCTCAATGGGAACACAGGTTATGACATGTCAAGCGAGTCTTCTCTCTCTCTTCATTTGTTTGTTTGTCTGATATTTTTTCAACAAAACAGAGGGCCAACATTTCTGGCATTCAGTTAAATGTCAAAAAGACCCGAAGTGATGCCCATCAGATCTGGACTATGTTAAAAATTTCATATTTTTAGGTCCTGTGAAAGAGAATAATGCCTCAATTTTTTTTTTAAATTTAAAGATGGCACATAAACAAAACGTCATGGCTAGAATAAGTATGGCCAAGCAGAAGATGATTCAGTTACAACATTTGGAAAGACAAGAGGCGTACCTAAAACATCACAAAGTTAGAATCGTCAGCACCAATATGGGCTGTATTGCTATATGGGTCAGAAGCCTAGTGGACACTACTTAAATTAGAAAAACACAAAATAAACGCAGTCGAAATAAGGTTCTAGGGGCCACTTCTATGAGTCAAACGGTCAGACAGAAGAGCAAATGAAAGCATTGTTAATGAACTCTCAGTGCAAAGACGAATGTTGGCTTCAACTGATACATGCAGAGTTAGATGCGCTGGTCATGAAAACAGAAACATGCACAGACAAATCTGATGGCAACAGTTCTCCAAGCAAAGATTGAGGACAGAAGGAAAAGAGTGAGGCCACCTACATTGCCAACATCACTGTAATCAGCGGTCTGAGAAGACTAAGAAGAAATCGGAGAACTCAACAGAGATGGCAAACCCTGGTAGCGTTATGTGGAGCTCAGGAGACTTCAAGTTCTTTGGGATATGTTTTACTGTGCACTTTTTAAAATACAAAAATACGAAACTTTCAAATTTCGACAATGGTGCGCAAAAACGGCCGCATACCCAAAATCTCACTATTGATGAACAATGGAGCTCTAGTTGAACAAAATAACCCCCAAACAAACAATGAGAAAACTTTGACATCAACTAACTCCAATAAGTTCCTGAACCCGTTTCTAAAATTTTATCAACTAACTTACCAGAATTTTTTTTTCTGTGATTTCTTTTTTAACCCTAGTAGCGCTGTTCCCGGATTACTCCGGAATGACGTAGTACAGCATTTCTGGCGGCTCCCGGAATATTCCAGAATGACGTCGGTGATCGTAATTGAAGGCTTTCTTTCGCTTTCAAAGGTCATCCAATGAACGTGAAGGCCATTGTAGGGCCGCAGAAATGGGTGAAGGTCATCCGCAGTCGCAAGCAACGAGGATTCTGATTGGTTTAGAGGTGTATTTTATATTTTTTTTGGACGAACGTCGATCGCCTGAAAACAAAATGGCGGCAAAGTGTTTGCGCTCGTATTACTCGAAGTATTTTTCGAGTTTTTTGACGATATTGACGTGGATGAGGAGTTTAAGAGGCTGGATTTGGTTGAATTAAACGATAATAGAGACGATAAGGTAAGGATTGTGAAATATTTTTGAAAAACTTCGGAAAAATTGATCGCGATCGGACTGAATCGAGCGGTGCCAAGTTTTGTCCAAAGCACTTCATAGCTACCGGGCGATTTCAATGTCATACATTGTTTTACTTTATTTTAACGCAACACGGCTTCGAAATAACTGTTTTTAAGTCATTTCTATATGCTGTCGAGTACTTTGCATCACACGAAATCAAGCGATTGTCGTATTTTCGTCATAGAACGCCGCCAGTTCGCACGAAATAAGTGTTCACCGCCATGACGCAGCATTGTTCGATCGCGATCGCGTCGATCATTTCGCTGGACTTTTCCGAGTATCTGACGACCGATAAAGCCACGAAAGCTCTTTATTTTTTCAAAACATATGTCAAGAGACAGTATTTATCGAATCATGACATTTTTGCACCGCAACAACATTGCATATCATGTTAAAATCAATCTGGGTCACCGACATCGCAACAGTGATTGGTAGTGCACGCGCAGTTTTTAAACTTTATTTATTTTTTACATTATCATAATCACTACATGCTGCTATAAAATTTCACTCTTTTAAAAGCTTGTTATCTAAGCTTTCCAGTGATTTACAACTTTACACACTTAGTTTAGTTTTACATATCAATATCGAGAGTTGTTTGACCCCACCCTACTGCAAATCAACAATGGCTGCTGTTAATTCAGCCAGCAGCACCTAGTACCGCTGCCGTTATTTCAGCGCTACTAGGGTTAACTAACACTTACAGCTAGGATGCTGTAGATAAAAATAATAAAGGGGTGCAGGGGACAGAAAAAAACTCTAGAGGCAGATTGAATTGGAAGAAAAAAAAATTGTACTGAGGGCAGAGTAAATAAAAAAAAAAAGAAAGAAAGAAAATAAAGAAAAAAAGGGGGGAAAGAAAACTGTAGGAGCAAAGTAAATTGGAAAAAAAACAACAAAAAAAACAAAACAACAAAATTGTACTGAGGGCAAAGTAAATAAAAATGAAGAAAAAAAAAGGGAGAAAGAGAACCGTAGGGGCAGAGTAAATCAACAACAAAGAAAAGAAGAAGAAAAACCAGAAAAAGTGCACTGACCATGCGGAGGGCTCTGGCAAAAGCCTCCATGGCGATGGCCTCTTTGCCCGGTGTTTTGGCCGCCAGTTGGGACACCGCCTCTGCCATCAGCATCTCGGAGCAACCTGCAACACCACCATCCACCCCCACCTTTGTCATGTGTGCACACTCACTTTTTGCTGGGGTTTTATAAATTTTTTGTGGTGTTTTTTGTTGTTGTTTTGTGGCTACCTCATCTTCTGAGAAACACCGAATCAGAGACATGATGATCAATGACGATGATGATGATGGAACAATGCTGCTATGGAAGTGCATTTGCTTTGAGACTATGTGACAGGACTGTTCTCTACGCTTACTGTCATAATATATCCCAGCGTCAACCCAGCCTGAGAGATATAAACACCACCAGTGTTAGCTAGATAATTTGAGCAACACTCTCAAACTCGCATCCATAAAGTGGATGAAGCTCGACTTGTGTAGTCCCAATCTTCCCAAGAAGCCCATTGCAAACTCACTCTGGGTAAGAGCCAGCCAGTAACATTGAATCACGGCAGATCTCTGTGTGAACTTTGGGCTGCTCTCCCTGCAGAGAATGCATTGTTGCCACAAGTGTAGCACCATCCATTTATTTCACCTGCTGCCTTGCACAACATATGGTCCGACAGTAATTACATTTTGAGAGTCTAAAAAGGCAGAATTTCTTCAAAACGTACATAAAATACTGAATACTTTTGAAGAGTTGTTCAATAATATATGCAAATACAAGTGGGTGGCTTGAACAAGACGCAAAAAAGAACGAAGTGGCTTTACAAGGCGGCCTCTCGCTCTTTTCAGGTTCATATCTCCCCTGTACATGCTTCAAGTCTACATACCTCCCCCATACACGGTTCGAGTCTACATACCTCCCCCATACACGGTTCGAGTCTACATACCTCCCCCATACACGGTTCGAGTCTACATACCTCCCCCATACACGGTTCGAGTCTACATACCTCCCCCATACACGGTTCCAGTCTACATACCTCCCCCATACACGGTTCGAGTCTACATACAGTTTGAGTTTACATACCTACCCCGTACACGGTTTGAGTCTACATACAGTTCAAGTCTACATACCTTCCCCGTACACGGTTCGAGTCTACATACCTCCCCTGTACACGGATCGAGTCTACATACCTCCCCTGTACACGGTTTGAGTCTACATACGGTTCAAGTTTACATACCTCCCCTGTACACGGTTTGAGTCTACATACCTCCCCCATACACGGTTTGAGTCTACATACGGTTCAAGTTTACATACCTCCCCTGTACATGGTTTGAGTCTACATATGGTTCAAGTCTACTACATACCTCCCCCGTACACGGTTCGAGTCTCCTTCACAGTCTGAGCCAGCACGCAGAGGGCGTCGTGCAGGGAGCGATCGGCCTCGTCCAGAATCTGCTGAGTGGCCCCACGCAGTACAATGGTGCAGGCCTCGCCCAGTGCCACACCTGTGTGCACACAGTCAGGCATGGGTCAATGTTTCTGTGTGTGTGTGTGTGTTTGTTGGTAGTTTGTATCTGTGTGTGTGTGTGTGGGGGGGGGGGGGGTTGTGTGTGTGTGTGTGGGGGGGGGGGGGGGGGGTATTGTGTGTGTGTGTGTGTGTGTGTGTGTGTGTGTGTGTGGTGTGGTGTGGTGTGGTGTGGTGTGGTGTGGTGTGGTGTGGTGTGGTGTGGTGTGGTGTGTGTGTGTGTGTGGATGTGTGTGTGTGTTGTGTTGTGTTGTGTTGTGTTGTGTTGTGTTGTGTTGTGTTGTGTTGTGTGTATGTTGATTTCTATTTATAGTATAGACTCCTACAATAGATATTGTTGATAGGAGGGGGGTACATGTACCCTGTCGTCATTGCACTAGTGACATAAATTCAAAGGAAAGTGAAAAGTATCACACACACACACAAATCTGTATCTATAATGGAGAAATTTTTCTTGTTCTACCTCTGCTATCAAACATGTGATGTGTTTAAAAAAAACACACAAAAAAAACCACAACTGGGCTATTTTAAAGCACAACCATTGTAATCATCTAAGACAATACCTTTGGGAAAAAAAGAGAAGAAATTCAATGAAAAAAGGCAGTTCCCTTGGTCCTACAGATGTGCCTCACACACACACACACACACACACACACACACACACACACACACACACACACACACACACACACACACACTACACACACACACTACACACACACACACACACACACACACACACACACACACACACACACACACTACACACACACACACACCACACATTTTTTTCCCCACCATGAAGGTAGCCGTATTCCCACTTTGGATATAACTATTCCCTTTTCTAACAAAATCATTGTGTGTGTGTATTCAACCGGACTTCCTGAGCAGTCTCACCTGACAGTTTGAGGAGTTTGTCCTCTCCGATCATCACTTCCTCGATCAGGTCGCAGTGACCCAGCTTGGTTTTCTCCGGGCAGTCAAAAGTAGAGGTGATTTCTCCACCTGCGCATGTAAGACATAGAACATTATCATAGCAACAACAAAAATAATGATACCTCGCTTCTGTGTAGCATAATGCCCTGGTATTATCTGCTCAAAGCGCACCACACACACACACACACACACACACACACACACACACACACACACACACACACACACACACACACACACATCTACATCTACATCATTCTTTGCCAACTGAACACAAACAAGCTAGTGCATTCAACTGTATGACTGGTTGGTGTAGGAGTGAGCCAACATCTGAAAAATCCCTCTGACTCTAAAGGGATTCAAACCCAAAGCATTCCAGTCTAGAACCCAAGTGTGAAGGCACTAACCACTTCCCCATGGTGGCCAGTTCCTGGAACAAGTTTGCCTCTGAAAGTGTGTAGAGTCTTGACTATTTAGTAAAAGAGGGTGGAAGAAACTTCACCACAAAGGAACTTAAGAAGTGGAAAGATCTTCAGCCAAATGATTTGAAGATGGTTTCAGTACGCACACATCTTTACTTACAGCACCAGAAAACAACAACAACAAAAGCTCAGAAAATGTCAATATCTGCATCACACATTTGCCCTTTTCATGTATGTTTCAAATACAGCTATTTGGAGCTAGGTCCATGCCTGTACATATGCTCAAGCATAAATAATATGTGATATTCCACCATGAAATGAGTCGCTTAGCACCTAACCCACTTTTCTGCTAGGAGCCATTTAAGGCAGGTGGGGTCAGGAAGTCGATATTGAGATTTGGATTGATTATAAAACTATAACCATTGTACCATATAATGAAATATCAAGGCATAATTTTGTTTCCTTTTGTGTTTAAACATGTTTTAAAAAAACCCAAGCCCTCACTCTCACCACCTACTACTATGCTAAACTTAGCAGTTTCTTATATTGTCAAGTCCTACAATATATCATTTCAATCTGTAATAACTTTTCACAGAATTGTCCAATTTTCAACCTGTTTTTTCTTTGTTTGTATTGAATAGCCTTTTTACTGCAGAGTAATAAATTGTCAATAACTAACCAATCCAATCATGTTATTTATAGCCCCACCAACCACACAGGCCATATCTCAGAATAAAACTGTGCAACTATATATACAGATCAACACAGTGTATAAAACCAACTCTACTGTCCTTCCTTGTATCAACGCCCTGGGCAACCATAAGAGTCAGCCCAGGACTAAAAAACCGACCTCTGGTGCGATGCGACTCATTATGTGGTGGAGCATCACATACGCAAAAAGCGCCCTACAAGCCCTGATCAAGCTGCCCGCATAACACTAATCCCCTTCCCGACCTTGTTTCACGCCTTGAAGGTTTCAACTTATCCCATGTCCTCAACTATCCATCTCCCTCAACTTATCCCATCTCCCTCAACTTATCCCATCTCCCTCAACTTATCCCATCTCCCTCAACTTATCCCATCTCCCTCAACTTATCCCATCTCCCTCAACTTATCCCATCTCCCTCAACTTATCCCATCTCCCTCAACTTATCCCATCTCCCTCAACTTATCCCATCTCCCTCAACTTATCCCATCTCCGGTCCCAGACCAACAGAGGAATGAATGACTACAGAGGGCAGCACAGACCTGTGACAAGAGCCAGACGCTCCACACCCTCAAAGTCGGCATGCTCGATGGCCATCACGTTGGCATCAGCAAACAGCTGGTCTGGGTAGTTGTAGATCAGCTGTCTGCCATACGAAAACACAGATATACAAATTACACATTAGTCATCTCTTCTTTTTTATTTATATATATTCTATCAGCTGTCTGCCACACAAAAACACAGACATTCAAATTACACGTTAGTCATCTCTTCTTCTTTATTTATTTATATTCTATCAGCTGTCTGCCATACTAAAACACAGACATTCAAATCACAAGTTAGTCATCTCTTCTTCTTTATTTATATATATTCTATCAGCTGTCTGCCATACTAAAACACAGACATTCAAATCACAAGTTAGTCATCTCTTCTTTTTTATTATATATATTCTAAATTCCCTCAGCTTCTTTCAAAATCAATAAAAAAAAAAAAAATTTTAAACAAGCTCATTACAACTTGATGGAGGGTTTACATAGGAAGATTCTGTGAAGGACATCAGAACAGAAACAACACTGTGGTCACTCATGGGTTTTTTGGGGGGTGATTTTTTTCATTCGTTCCTCAGCTAGAGCTCTGAGGATCACCAACGGAGAGATTTTAAGCCTATGTGACCGTTTTTGCCCTCCATAAAGGTAGCCCCATTCCAACTTCGGGGATAAACTCACGTTTTCAAACCACAGAGGGCACAGAAATTTGTACACACTGCCCACGCATACATACCTGTAAAGAATAAGTATGTGTGTGCTTATTCCCTTATCCTTACACAATGATTATTTCTTAGAATTAAAAGAAAAAAAAAATCAGACTCAAGCATGTAAAATTCCTCGTTTTGGTTATCCTTCCCCTATGGTGAAAATTCTGTAGTCACATTCGATCCATTCTGCTTTTTTTTTTTTTTTTACCTCACCTAGTAAGCAGAACTCTGCAGATGCATGGTTGTTTTCTGAACTACCAGTCAGTCGGTCAAGTGACTGAACACACCAACACCAACTTCTCGACTTCTCTCCCTGGACTCCCTGAGGAGTTACCAGACACCAGACTGAACTTTTATTTATTTATTTTATCTATTTTTTTCTTCTTTCCAATGGATCATTCCAGTGGCATGGAGAGGGGGGATCTGCTGCATGGGTAACAGCTTGCCCTCCATACTTACTTACCCAGGCTTTGCGTTCTAAAGACTTAAGCACAACTCCATAGTCTTCCAAGACTAATGGGTGCCTACTATTTTTCTTTTATATCGAGGATAATAGAATAAGCACTCATGTGCTTTTTTATATCCAGTCCCCATGCATATGCAGTTTTGTAAATCTTGTCATCTGTTCCCACCGGCACATAATGGCCTACTCTTTCGAAAAGCGGAACAGGATTTAACGCGTGCGCAAGATGTTCTGCGTGCCTTCGCACACAGGGCCTCGGTTTATAGTCTCATCTGAAGGACATTTTGGGAGAGTGGAGTCAGCACTGATGTTGACTCCAGGGGAAAAATCCCCCTCAAACAGGAGTCGAACTCGGGTCGTCAAATTGCGAGCACAATATTCTGACCACTAGGCTATCCCGTCCCCAGGCAGTGTCTGTGTGTGTGTTCTGGACCAGCCTGACCAGACACAGCCCATCCCCAAGGTGTCTGATGGGCATGTCTGCACTGTCCATACCACAGACCATCAAATGTGAAGATCATATGGCCCTATACTGAAAAAAAAAGAGATATCATAGTCCTATGTACAAAATAAATAGATCTTTGTGTTGGTCGTTTTGTTTTTTGTTCCTAAGGCGAGAGCTTCGAGGCATGCTCTACCATGAAAGGTAAAGATCATACAGCCCTATACTGGAAAACAAAGATATCATAATCCTATGTACAAATAAACAGATCTTGTTGGTTGGAGGGTTTTTTGTTTTTTTTATCAATCTCACCAGAAGAACTTTTGGGAGGTGGCGTTTGCACTGATGTGAACTCCAGCGGGACAAAAACAAATCCCTTTGACACAGGTGTACTTAGTGGTGGTTCCAACTCGCACCATCAGACTGTAAGCTCACCGTCATCAGACTGTAAGCTCATAGACTGTAAGCTCATCGCCATCAGACTGTAAGCTCATCGCCATCAGACTGTAAGCTCATCGTCATCAGACTGTAAGCTCATCGCCATCAGACTGTAAGCTCATCGCCATCAGACTGTAAGCTCATCGCCATCAGACTGTAAGCTCATCGCCATCAGACTGTAAGCTCATCGCCATCAGACTGTAAGCTCATCGTCATCAGACTGTAAGCTCATCGCCATCAGACTGTAAGCTCATCGCCATCAGACTGTAAGCTCATCGCCATCAGACTGTAAGCTCATCGCCATCAGACTGTAAGCTCATCGCCATCAGACTGTAAGCTCATCGCCATCAGACTGTAAGCTCATCGCCATCAGACTGTAAGCTCATCGCCATCAGACTGTAAGCTCATCGCCATCAGACTGTAAGCTCATCGCCATCAGACTGTAAGCTCATCGCCATCAGACTGTAAGCTCATCGCCATCAGACTGTAAGCTCATCGCCATCAGACTGTAAGCTCATCGCCATCAGACTGTAAGCTCATCGTCATCAGACTGTAAGCTCATCGCCCTAACCACTATAAAAACAAAAACAAAAAACCCAAGCCCTGGCCCCTGACCGTGGGTGGTGTGCTGGTCCCCCCCCCCTCCCCCTCACCTGTTGATGAAGACGTTGCAGCCGTGCTTGAGGATCCTGTCTACCTTGTCCTTCATCTTCGTCTTCTCTGCCAGCTCCAACTCAGCCACCTTGGACACCGCGTTCACACGCACGCGGGAACCGAACACCTGACACACACACACAATCACTTTTTTTAAAAAAATTTTATCGAGGATAATGGAATGAGCACTCGTGCTTTTTTTACATCCACTCCCTGTGTGCATGCAGTTTTAATAAATTATGTCATCTGTTCCCACTGGCACACGATGGCCTACTCTTCCGAAAAGCGGAACAGGATTTAACGTGTGCGCAAGATGTTCTGCATGCGTTCGCACATGGGGCCTCAGTTTATAGTCTCATCCGAAGGACTTTTGGGGGGAGTGGAGTCGGCACTGATGTTAACTCCAGAGGAAAAATCCCCTCGACCGGGAATCGAACCCGGGTCGTCAAATTGCGAGCGCAATGTTCTGACCACTAAGCTATCCCGTCCCCCACTCACCCCCGCTCACTGAGCTCTACAGTCCACCTTCCTTCTTTCCTCTCTTCACCTTTCTTCGTCGCCCAAACGTGCTCAGGAAATTTCATGATACCAAGATTTATTCGATACATCCTCATCATCTACCATTCCTGTTTTACCACATGTCTTTTACATTCAACCCACTAACAGTCATGAGAGAAGAGAGGATTTTTCCCCCGATTTTTGTAGAAATCAGAACTTCAAAACCAATCCAATCCAATCTTCTTTATAGCCCTGCCAACCACAGAGGCCATATCGGGGCTGTCAACGAGTAAAATTTTAAATCTCAGAATAAAACTGCGCAACTAAATACAGATTAAAACCTGCTATAAAATCTACTCTTATGTCCTTCCTACTATCAATGCCCTGGCCAACCATAAGGGTTAACAAAGAGCGGCCGATGCATTGTGGGAGAAACCACATCAACCACACATAAAATAAGATAAAACCAAAACCAGATTCCTTAAAACCACCTTGTTCTAAAGTGACTAAATTTGACACCATCACACAAATCAGACAGGAAAAAAAAAAAAATGAAAGAAGATCTCAAAAAGTATCACTGGCTGCCCCACAGCACACACAAAACCCCAGAAGAGAGAGAGAGAGAGAGAGAGAGAGAGAGAGAGAGAGAGAGAGAGAGAGAGAGAGAGAGAGAGAGAGAGAGAGAGAGAGAGAGAGAGAGATCACAAAAATGACCATGACTGTGTTTTTTTGCTTTTTGTTCATTTTGTTTTGCTTGGGATGTCCAGTACTGACCTTGATTTTGTCGGTGTCCATGGGGGTGTTGGCGATGAGGATTTTGCAGTTCTCCATTCTCTTGGGCTGGTTCAGCCCCACCCTCTTGTCCAGCAGGAACCCTGAACACACACACACACACACACACACACACACACACACACACACACACACACACACACACACACACACACATACACACACACACACACACACACATACACACACACACCACTTTAATCCCTGAACTTCTGTTTCATGTTGTCTACAGCCTCACTAATCACAAAGCCCAAATCAGGGCCTTCTACCTGTGTTCAGTTATCAAACCTCACAGGAATCTTCAATCAAAATTCAAACACTACAGGCGATGAACCCTAGAATATTCAATAACAAAGACTTTGGGAGAGGAGCGGAGTTAGTACTGATGTTATGCCTTCAGTGCCTAGGCTTTATAACAGACCTTGATTAAACCATTGACGCTGGGGGCAACAAGTGAGAGGCTGTTTGATCAGTGGCTTTCTTTCCCACTCATGGAATTCCACTTTACAGCTTAGTCTTTAGTGATCGACTATGACTCTCTGACTAGAAGGCTTGACTTGCACAGTCTTTATGTGCTGCAGCCCTGTGGGTTAGATGGCCTTTGGAGAACATATTCAATGATAAGTGGGGGTGTGCTGTGGACAAGGCATCTCCACTATAATCAAATTTTTGCCCCATTTCCGAAACAACAGCTGCCTCCTCTGCTGTTTTGGAGGTCATTGTCGAACACGACAGACAAAAAAACATAACCCCAGGGGTAAAAAATACCCCTGCAAACAGGTGTCTTGGTGGAGGTTAGAACCATGGCCACCAGACTGTGAGCTTAACGCTCTAACCACAAGGCTATCCATCCACAGCTGTGGTCAGTTTTCCCCGCTTTCAGCTATCTCCCAGCTGCTGTCCATCCCATCCCATCCCTGCTGGTGCTAATTATAGCAGGAACTGACAGCACACAGGAGTTTTGTGGTAAATGGAAAGGGCATGCTAATTTTAGCACTGGGCCCTGGACCAAGTTATGCTGGGTTTGCACGCCATGTGTCCCATCCCCCGTTAGTGCGAGATGTGCAGTTTCCTCTCACACATGTATACTATGTAGGCAGCTCAGTACCAACAAGTCTTCACTCCTGCAGTCTTCTCTCACACATGTAAGTAGCTCAGTACCAACAAGTCTATACCTCTACACTCCTGCAGTTTTCTCTCACACATGTATACTACGTAGGCAGTATATGTGACGCTCCACCACATGAGTCGCATTGCACCACAGGTAAATTTTCAGTTATTGACATGCTATTAGTCTGCAATAAAATGGCTATACAATACAAAAAACATTGAAAATTGGACAACTCTATCCAAAGTTATTACAACTTGAAACTATAGACTGCAGGAAATGACAAACTGAGAAATGGACAAGTAAAGAATCCTAATAGGTGGTCAGAATGAGGGCTTTGGTATTTTCAAAACACGTTTAAAGGCAAAAGGAAGCAAAATTATGCCTTGATATTTCACTACAAGGTAGAATAAGGGCTATAGTTTTATAATCAATCAAAATATCAAAATCGACAACCTGACCCCCACCTGCCTTTAATGGCTCCTAGAGGAAAAGTGGGTCAGGTGCTAAGCAACCCATTTCGTGGTGGAGCGTCACATATATGCTTAGCGCTACACTCCTGCAGTCTCACCTTCATCCAGGTAGGAGTCTCTCAAGTTGCCGCCCAGCTTCTTGATGATCTGAATAGCGTCCAGGTTTCCACTGCCCTGCACCACACATAGACACAGTTCTCCTCAGGTAAGTACTATTAACACTCTCTGTGTGTGAGTGTGTGAGTGTGTGAGTGTGTGTGTGTTGTGTGTGTGTGTGTGTGTGTGTGTGTGTGTGTGTGTGTGTGTGTGTACCAACAATGTGATACAATTTTATAAGCTTCAGTCTTCAGTCCAATCCAATGGATTACACTGAAACAGAACACACCATTATCAACACAATCAAATCCAGTCCCAACAACAAAACAAACGTAAAAAAAAACTTACAAGATCAACACAAAAAAACCCCAAACAACTCACAAGATCTAATCCTATCCAAGTTGACACAATACCAATACAAAACTCCAAAATCTAATACAATCCAATATCTTTAAAAATAAATAAATCAATAAAAAAAGAAACACCACCAAAACAACCCAATTCATCCCTATACAGTGAAATACAACAACACTACAACAGTGGAATACAACATAGTAGTAGTAGGCACCCATCAGTCTCAGAAAACTATGGAGTTGCGCTCTAGTCTTTAGAGCGCAAAGCCTGGGCAAGTATGCATGGAGGGCAAGCTGTTGCCCATGCAGCAGACCCCCCCTCTCCACGGCACTGGAATGATCCATTGGAAAGGCAATGACCGATACGAATGGTTCCAGTACCGTCGCAGGAGCCACCAGGACATTGCCATATACCTACAGCCCCGACAACACACAACACAACAACAGTGGACTACAACAACAGTTGACTACAACAACACAACAGTGGAACACAACAGTGGAACATTACAACAACAGTGGAACACAACAGTAGAACACTACAACAACAGTGGAACACAACAACAGCGGAACAAAACATCACATCAGTGGAATACAACAAACACAACTACAGTGAAACAATAACAACAACAACACTACAACAACACAGAACCAAAATGAACCCAGCCCAGCCCATGAAAGAATGGGGGGCAGCAGGAGGGGACAGAGGGAGGAAGCAATACCTTCAGTCTCAGGATGGCGTCCACAGCCAGGCTGGCAAAGTAGTCCTTGTGCTGGGTCAGGATCTTGGAGCTCAGAGTGGTTCGGGCAATGTTCATCAGATCCTCCCGGAACTTCTTCAAGTCTTTCCTGTCCAAAAAAAATTTTATTTTTTTTAAGTCTTTCCTGTCCAAAAAAAAATTTAATTTTTTTAAAAGTCTTTCCTGGCCAAAAAAAAAAAAATTTTTTTTTTTCTTAAAGTCTTTCCCGTCCAACCACAACCCACCTTTCAGCTAGCAGGCACACAGCTGTCAAGTCTCCCCCACCCCCCCACCCCCACCTCCCACTCCTTTCTGCTACTTCTCTCGGCTCACAGTGCACAAATTCAACATCACTAGGTAGGTCTCGTCAAGAGAGCTAAATTTTAGCACGCTCCTTCCTTTTACCTAGTTTATGTGCAGTCAGCTCTTGCTAAAAATAGCACCAGCTGGCCACAGCTGGGATGGGATATTTAGCAGCAGAGAGGAGCTGAAAGTAGGGGAAACTGACAGCTGTGGGCTGCTATGCTTTTCGTAAGAGTAGGCCATCAGGTGCCGGTGGGAACAGATGACAAGATTTACAAAACTGCATGAATACACATGGGGGACTGGATGTGAAAAAGCACATGAGTGCTTATTCCATTATCCTCGATATAAAAGAATAAATAAATAAATAAATTATCTTTTCCATCCTTTCCTGGCCAAGTCAGTGCTAGTCTTAGCAGGAATCAGCAGCACTTGGGACTTTGTAAAAAAAATAATTAATAAATAAAGGGGTGTGCTAATTTTAGCACTGGCCTATGTTATGCTAGATTTGCAACACTTGGAACTTAGAAAAAAAATAATAAAATCAAGCGGTGTGGTAATTTTAGCACTGGCCTATGTTATGCTGGATTTGCGGGTTATGTTAGAGGACTTTGTGGCTGGTTGTGTGTGCATGTGTGTGTGCATGTGTGCGTGTGGTGTGTGCATGTTCATGCATGCATGTGTGCATGTGTGTGTGTGTGTGTGAGAGAGAGAGAGAGAGAGAGAGAGAGAGAGAGAGAAGAGAGAGAGAGAGAGAGAGAGAGAGAGAGAGAGAGAGAGAGACAGAGACAGAGACAGAGACAGAGAGACAGAGAGAGACAGAGAGAGACAGAGAGAGACAGAGAGAGACAGAGAGACAGAGAAATCTCGCTGGACATTTGCCAGATACCAGTTATTTGGAAGACTTCCAATGTTATACCTCTTCCAAAGAAACCCAATCCTACTCGGCCTAATGATTTCAGACCTGTAGCTCTCACATCACTGGTGATGAAAACATTAGAAAAGATAATAAAATCTCTCATTCTTTCTGTTACAGAGAAAAACCTTGACCCATTACAATTTGCGTACAGATCTAGAAGGGGTGTCGAAGATGCCAAATTATTCATTTTGAACAAGCTGTACAATCACTTGGAAACACCTGATTCTCATGCCAGAATATTGTTTGCTGACTTTAGCTCAGCTTTCAATACAATGCAGCCTCATAGTCTGGTTAACAAAATACTTTCAAAATTTGATGTAGACAATCAACTTATACGTTGGCTGATTGAATTTTTAACTGACAGGCCACAGCGTGTTTTTGCCAACAAAATACCTTCATCAGTTAGATATACCTACACTGGTTCCCCACAGGGCTGCGTCCTCTCGCCACTTCTTTACATTCTATACACAGATGATTGTAGAAGCAGCCATGAAAACTCATTTCTGGTAAAATTTGCGGACGACAGTGCTCTTCTGTCTCTCTTATCTGGATCAGTCCTAGACCATGGTCCAGCCCTTACCGAGTTCGTAGATTGGTGTGATGAGGCCTATCTGGAGCTAAATGTTTCTAAAACTAAAGACCTTCCATATTGATTTCAGAAGATCGGAGCACACTTCTGAGAATACCATCATCCATAGTGAAGAAGTTGAAAACGTTTTGAAATACAAATATCTGGGAACTGTTTTTGACCACAAGCTAAATTGGGATGCTAACACTGACGCCATTGTCAAAAAGGGGCAACAACGTGTGTATTTTCTGAGGAAGCTTAACTCATTTTTTGTCGACAAAAAGATTCTTTCTTTGTTCTACAAGTCTTATATAGAGAGCGTTTTAAGTTTTGCTTTCATTTGCTGGTACAATAACCTTAGCATTAAGAACAAGAATGGTCTTCAGAGAATTGTGAGAATCTGCTCTAAAATTATCGGAGAAGAACAAAGAGACCTCAGGTCGTTTTGTAATCAGCAGCTTGTACGTAAAGCAAGAGCCATTTTGGCCGATTCCTCCCACGCTCTGTTTTCAGAATTTCAATTGTTGCCTTCAGGACGTCGTTTTCAATGCCACAACAGCAAAACAAACAGAAAAAGGAATTCCTTTGTGCCAGTAGCTATCCGAGTTCTAAACTCATAATAACACTGACTGAGGTTGTTTGTTTTTGTTTTTGTTTGTTTGTTTGCTCTTGTGTGTGTGTGTGTGTGTGTGTGTGTGTGTGTGTGTGTGTGTGTGTGTGTGTGTGTGTGTGTGTGTGTGTGTGTGTATAAGCTTCTCTGAATTACTTACCTGCCACTGTTATGTATGTAGCCAATGCATACAGGTGTGCACATACATGCATATGTACCCATAAAATAAGTATGTCTTATTTTTGGCTTTGTATATGTGCGGGTGTGAACGCGTGCGTATAATGTGTAAATAATGGTGATCATATGTCTTTTCTAGTCAATGGTTTTTAAGAACATTGTATCTAAACATTGGTGTGTGTGTATGCGTGTGTTTGCGTGTGTGCAAGCGCGCGCGCGTAGAGTGTGAGTGTTTGCGACATTTTATTTGAAGTTATATAATGTTTGAACAAAAAAGAAATGTAGCTCCTTCGTGTGTTTGATTATGAATTTGTAGCAATATGCCTGTCAGTATTGTAATTGCCCTTCAGGGATGATTAAAGTATTTTTGACTTGACTTGACTTGACTTGACTTGAAATGGGGTGTGTGCATGCTGGCTCTTTTCCTTGTAACTTCCTCATGGGTCCTCCCCCAAATTTTTTTTCAAATAAAAAAAAACCCCACAAAACATTAAAAAAAACCCATAAATAACAAATAAAATGAAATAAAATTTGTTTTTAATTCCTCATGGGCCTGTCTGTCTGCCTGCCTACCCGTTGTCAATGGCGCTGTTGACAAGGGCGCGTCGTGCCTCGTCCACAGCCTTGCGCCATCCAGCAATCACCGTCTGGGGGTGGATCTTCTGACTCACCAACGTCTCTGCCTCCTGCAACATGCGCGTGTGTGCGCACACACATGTTCTCAGTTTTGGGGGGTTTTTTGTTTTTTTTAAATGCGCAACATTCGATACACAAACATGCACGCTCACGGTTTTTTCTTTCTCTCTCTCACAACACCTGCATGACGCAGCGCACAGCACACACACACACACACACACACACACACACACACACACACACACACACACACACACACACAGACGCGCACAACACACACACACACACACACACACACACACACACACACACACACACGCACACACACACACACACACACCAAAAACTCAAAGAGATGTTTGTATCAGTGCTACAGGCTTCATCTTTGATGCGTGTTACAATCATATTCGCCGTCTTTTAAAACTTTCCTACTACCGTCGGCGAGTCAGGTGTGCAGAATGACCTTCAACCCTTTCTGCCGCCATGCCATGCATTTTGACATCCATTGGGCGACCCTTGAAAGAGAAAGTGAGCTGTCAATAAAAGGACCTACGTCATCCTGTTTTTGCCATGCGGCCCAGCAAAGTCACCCCGAAACACTCCAGGAAACAGAAGAGAACTAGGGTTAACATAACAACCCGCACTCTCCTTTCAAGGTGGTGACATCCCCTGAAGTCGGAGAATGGCTGCCTATGTGACGAAGTACTGAACAAGTCATTCAATTCATGCAAAACTGTGTACCTTCTATCTCACAGTGATTACCAGGAGGAAAGAGTGAGCCAGACGTGCATGTATACATAACTGGGAGACCACCCAGGGAGTTAAGCTGGGGAAACGCGCACAAGAAGGAACAGCATCAGCCACACAAGAGAAACACCAACTAGAGGGCCAGGAATGAAAAAAAAAAAAAAAGATAAGATTTTACCTTCAGCAGTTCACAGGCCAGTACCACCACCGATGTTGTGCCGTCTCCAACCTCGTCGTCCTGAACCTTGGAAATGTCTGAAGAAAACAGTCATCAGGCAATCTCAGTACATGGGACCACAACAACAACAACGATGATAATATGAATATATCAATTTGTGTAGTGTTAAATAATAATAATAACAATAATAATAATAATAATACATGAAATTTACATAGCGCTATATCTTGCAAAAAACAAATCAAAGCGCTTGCATTCAACCATACAAGACACAAGTAATCAACAACAATAATTATTTTAACAAATTCGAATGTGCACACACACACATGCACACACACACGCACAAAAACAAACCTTGTACATTGAACAAATCAACTTTTACTTGATTCCTTTTCTCCCAGAGAAGTTATTTGAGGCACTGTGCTGAACTTTTTTTTTCAGGCAGTGTGTTGTGGGCAAGCTGCACCTGGCAGAGCCCATCCCTCTCCAGGCAGGTAAAGTGCATGCTGGGTATGCTTGTCTCATCCAACCTACTGGTAAAAGCAAGCTTACTTTGTGTGTGTGAGTAATAAGTGGATGGAATTTTAACGTGTGTGCCAAGATGTACTGCATGCTTTCAGATGCATAACCTCAAGTTTATAATCTCATTAACGAGACTTTCAAGGGGTGGGATCAGCATCAATGTTAATATTATCACGGGAAAAAATTCCTTTCAATGGGTAGCTCAGACCTGATTTGAACCCAAGCCTTCAGTTTTCATCATATCACAAGTACGATGTTCCAACCAGAAGGCTTACCTTTCCCCACCCCCTCCATATAATGCAACAGACTGTGAGGAAACGCCAAATCATTTTTCTTCTTCCTCAAGCAATCAGACAGCTACTCTTGCAGCCTGTCATTTTAGCAAAAACGCATTGTGCTGCCATAAGGTGCCTGACAAGACAGGCCCACCACATCCGACTTTGGTGTGAAACCCAGCATAAGTTGCACAGCACATTTTAGAGATACAGTTAAAACAATCTGCAACAACTTTTAAAATAGAAAAGTTCTGTTTAAACCATTTTTAGTTAAATAAGGGAAATATTTTTTTATATAAACACACAAGGTATTAGCTTAAAATTCAATGGCATTGTACATGCATTTTTTTCCCCAATTTTGAAACCCACTTCATTGAAAAACTCCATCAAATGTTCAAAATGTTTCAAAGTACTTTGGTTAGGATTTTTTTTTTGGGGGGGGGGGGGGGGTTCCTCGACTAAAGCTTTAAAGTTCACCAGAAGTGAGAATTTTTATGTGACAGGTTCTCTCCCCCCCCCCCCCCCCCAAACACACACACACAACCTCACCACTCGCCCCCTCTCAAAAAACGACTGTGGAGACAAACTTACCAACCAGCACCTTGGCGGCAGGGTTGTCAATGCCGATAGCCTTGAGGATGGTGGCCCCATCATTCGTCACTTGAACTGTCGCTCTGTCAGAGGGGCTCTGCAGAATCTTGTCCTGTGGAAAAAAACAATGAATCCTCACTTCCTTAAATGTATGCTCTTCACTACAGGTATGTTTCATACAGCACCCATTCCATGGGCTCTAGGAGATTTATAATGTATGTGTCCTTTCCCTGTTGATCTACCCTATGTCTCCCCGCTCCTTTACTATAGCCCTCCTGCATGCATGTATGTATTATACACACAAAAACCTGTATACACACACACACACACACACACACAAATTCCCACATTCTTGTGTCTTTTAATAATTATAATTCATATCAACGTGCCTGTCAGTATTGTAATTGCCCTTCATGGGACGATTCAAGTGTTTTTGACTGGACTCGACTCGACATATATGTATAAACACCTAACCATCCATCCTTCATACTTGCTCACTCACAGAGATTTTAAGTTTAACACTCACACTCATCTCATACACACACCTTCATTCACATATAAAACTGCTTCAGAAAATTCATTTAATTTGTGTAACAAACTTCTGGCATACTATGTAGCCAATCTGTGAGAGAGTCAGGGAATCACCCACTTATAAACAATAATTCTATGCCTGCTCATTTTGTTTTCTGCTTGACCAGTTACTACATACTGAAAACTAAAACTGTTTAGTGTTTTGGAGGCAGTGATGTTTTTGGAATTTTCTCATCAATTTTAAGCAGTTGCGTTATTTGAGATGAAATTCTCCAGTGGGGATACTGGGAGTTTATCAGTATAAATACCATCCCCACCTGGAGGAAATTCTGTGCAAGGAATTCCCTCTTTTCTATCCCTTTTTTAAAAATCTGCCATGCTCCTTTTCATCCTGTCGCCCCCTTGTCTGTTTTCTGCTTCCTTGGTCCATTGTCTCCCAGGCCAGGGTTGGATGCACTGGGCCTGACTTCACAGATTCTTACTGGCAGCGCAACGCATTTTTGCTAATCTGACAGACAACAATGGTTGCTGTCTGAGCGTTCAATGAAGAAGAAAAGAACAGATTTTCTTTGTTTTGTTTAGTAGTAAGCATAAATAACTTGTGGAGCTACTTCTCCTTGGCAGGGTTCACTTAGTCATGAATATGAACACTCAATCACAATGCGTCGGGTTTAACTCACAAAGAAAAATCCCCCTGAACTGGCATCTCAGTGGTGGCTCTAACATGGGCTCAAACCCAAACAATCACATTGCAACTGCAATATTCTAACCACTAGGCTATCCTTCCCCCTCTGCAAGCGTAAGTGCCCTATGAATGTGACTGAAGCCTGGGGGTACACAGCGACCTTTTCACTTCATACACCCTTCAAGCTTTTCAAATGATTCATGAAGCAGTTCGTCCTCTTCACACTCACAGGTTAGTACAAACACATTTGACAGGTCCATCTGACCCACAAGGTTGAGAAGGACAGTGTGTGAACTGATTTAGGGAACAAGTCATCCTGCAATGGCAAAATAAGGATGCTTACCATTCCTTTGGGGCCCAGGGTACTCTTCACCAAGTCTCCAATTGCAATGGCACCCACAAAGGACGACTGAAACAAAACAAAACAAAAAATGGAATTTTCACTGTTGCACTTCCAAAGCGAACGAAACAATAAAAATTACAAATCAGAAAAATGTCATGTGCAAAAGAATGACCACATGCAATAGAAAATGTTGCTCATGAATCTGAATCTAATAGCAGTACAAACGTGTGTGTGTGTGTGTGTGTGTGTGTGTGTGTGTGTGTGTGTGTGTGTGTGTGTGTGTGTGTGTGTGTGTGTGTGTGTGTGTGTGTGTGTCACTGTGTGTGTCACTGTGTGTGTGTGTGTGTGTGTGTGTGTCTGTGTGACTGTGAGTGATGCATGCATGCGTGTGCGAGTGAGTGGGTGTGTGACTCTGTGTGTGTGTGTGTGTGTGTGTGTGTGTGTGTGTGTGTGTGTGTGTGTGTGTGTGTGTGTGTGTGTGTGTGTGTGTGTGTGTGTGTGTGTGTGAGAGATAAATGGGCTCCTCACCATACGGGCTGTCTCTGCTTTTTCTTCCTCTGCTCCATGGCTGAAGATCTGTACTGGGTTTAAGGACATCTGCAATGAAAATATGACACAAATTTAACTTTAATTTTAAACACAAAATAAATAAAAATTAAACTATACAGATCTCAGAAGCTTCATCCTTAATATTATACATAAATTCGTTATCTCCCCCCATAGGGCCGCTTTTGTAGGGGGCGAGTCAGTATAAATCGCATCCCCACCATCTGGGAATTCTGTGCTAGGAATTCCCTCGTTTCTGTCCCTCTCTTTGATTCTGCCTTGTTCCTTTTCTTTACGCCCCATCCTTCTTGTGTATCTTCTCCCTTATTGGTCCTTTCTCCTGCTTTTCTTTTTTTCCAGAAAAAAACTTAAAAGATAACGATTCCCTCCCACGCCGAAGTTGAATGCTCTGAGCCTGACTTGTCAGGTGCTTAACAATAACAGTTAACGGCAGCCCAATGCCTTCTCGCTGATTAGTCACTAGATTGACAACAACAGTTGCTAAGTATTCAAAGAAGATTATTTTTATATAATATACTTATATAGTTAGTATGATCAAAAGAAATACAGCGACAACATATTCTTGCAAAAAAATTAACAACGCGTCGACAGTGCTGTATACATCCATTTAATTTACCCGCAAATACATTATCCCCCTCACCTACCCACCCACAGACACATACTGAAAATAAGACACAAAAGAATATGTTGTCTAAATTATGTGGTACCCGTATATAAACCTGATTGCAGTGATTCACACATGTGTGGGCTGTGTCGAAATAAAATGGTAATTAAAAGAGTTTTAAAAGAGTATACTTGACAGCTCAATACACATCGTGACATGATAGAGGAACCAGAGCATCAGTATATATATCACCTGCATCAAAATACCGAGAAAAATTAAATCTAAAAGATTTATTTATAAACAAAGATACTAGTTGAAGATTCTGCATATCAATAGCACTGATCCTTATAAGGGATCCCAACAGTTGTGGTCTACATACCCTGACAATCCACCTGATATCAATTACACTGATCAGCTTTGGGAATTACTTTGAATACAGGAATAGTGCTTGCACCACAGACCAATTCAGGTAACAAAAGCCTGAAGGCAAACAAATTTTTACTTCTGGGTGGGTTCGTGATATTTGGACCTGTACACAGACTACATGGATGCGAGAATGTAGTCACCGTGGCTAAGGAATATTTCATGTGAATGTGCATGATTAATAATAATAATAATGTCTCCATCCTTTCCAGTTTTATTTTCACTATCATCATGTCATGCTCTCTACTACTGTACTAGTTTCTCTGTCTCAGCCAACCTGTTTGTGTGTGTGAGTGTGTACACGTGTGTCACTGTGTGTGCGTGCGTGTGTGTGTGTGTGTGTGTGTGTGTGTGTGTGTGTGTGTGTGTGTGTGTGTGTGTGTGTGTGTGTGTGTATATCTGTGTGTGTGTGTCAGTGTCACTGTGTGTGTGTGTGTGTGTGTGTGTGTGTGTGTGTGTGTGTGTGTGTGTGTGTGTGTGTGTGTGTGTGTGTGTGTGTGTGTGTGTGTGTGTTGCATGTGTGCATGCATGTGTGCATGCATCTGTGTGGCTTTGTGAGAGCTTGCATTTTCAGAAACCTGAGAAAGCATTAAAAAAAACTTTTTTTAATATTACAGCTGTTAAACATATCAGGGGCAGGATAGTTAAGTGGTCTGAGCACTCGCTTTCCCCTAGTCAAGTTAAGAAGCGTCAAGTGTGGTTACCAGTTGGATGGGTGACCGTTTGCATGCCTTGGCTTCAGTACAATCCTCCCAGTTCACCCAGCTATAAATGGGTACCTGCCCTCTTTAGGGTCAGGGACGGTAAAGCAGTGAGGGAGAGATGGGAGCCGCCCTCAATATGCTGGCCCCTAGAGAGGCTAAGGTCTCTGATGCCTCGCTGCCCTACGACCACTTAAGTTATGGGACACCTTTACCTTAAACATATAATATACTATATCTGGTTCCAGCTTCAATGTAAGTTGCAGGATTATCATTATGTCAAGAA
>CM060327.1:59284881-59292381 GCA_030674155.1 Stramonita haemastoma | reverse complement strand
ACCATTTAGGTACCCAGGTTACGACTTCTGGGATTCCTTACATCTAATACTCTCCTGTTATAGATATCAACGAGAAATGGGCAATCGAGCAATGATATATTATTTTGCTATCTTCTATGCCTAAAACACATGCCGGATCGGTCGAGGCCCGGATCAACAACGACCGCGCTACCCACTGCAAGCCTCCAGGGTGGGAGTGACAAGTGTGCCACTGGAGCAGAACTAACCCTAAAGCTTCCAGCTAAAGGGGTAACCATCGGTACATGGAATGTTAGAACTCTGTACCAAACAGGAAGAGTACAAGAACTCACACATGAATTACAGAGGTATAAATGGGACATCCTAGGGCTTGCGGAAGTCAGATGGACTGGCTTCGGAGAAACAACCACGCAAGACGGCCACAAAATATGGTACAGTGGAGATGAGAAACTACACCAACACGGAGTAGGCTTCATTGTCAGGAAAGAGATTGTGTCAAGCATCATCAACTGCACACCAATATCCAGCAGACTCATCTCAATCAGAGTCTCTGCAAAACCCCAGAATCTCACCATCATCCAAGTGTATGCTCCAACATCTGACTACGATGATGACCAGATAGAAGAATTCTATGAGGAACTTGAAAACGTCATCTCCAAAACGCCCAAAAAAGACATCCTTATTGTGGAAGGCGATTGGAATGCTAAGGTGGGACCTGATGCCTATGACACCTGGGCAGGAACCACAGGACGCTTTGGACTGGGAGAAACAAATGACAGAGGACAGCGGCTGCTGGAATTCGCAAAGAAGCACAAACTAACTCTGGCTAACACACTCCACCCTCACAAGCCATCTAGAACATCAACCTGGCACTCACCAAATGGTCTGATTCATAATCAAATTGACTACATTCTGTCACCCCAAAGATTCAAATCCAGCATAAACAAGGCAAATACAAGAACATTCCCAGGAGCTGACATTGGCAGTGACCACGACCTTGTACTTACCACCATCAGGCTGAAACTGAAAGCAAAACAACAGCCAAAAAGCCCACGCATAAGATTCGACCTGGAAAAACTCAAAGACCCAACAGTGGTTGAGATCTTCCAAGCCAACATTGGAGGAAAGTTCGCCGCACTCACAGCCATTGACAATGATGTGAACACATTAGCCAACAACATCAAAGAAGTGCTAACGACAGCAGCAGAAGAAACATTAGGCAGAAGCAGAACAAAGAAACAACCCTGGGTGACAAATGAGGTTCTTGACCTCTGCGACAAAAGAAGAGAACTTAAGAAGCAAAAGTTCACAAGTCAAGAAGCCAACAACAAGTACATGGATAGCCACAGAGAAGTGAGGAAAAAGATGAGAGAAGCCAAAGAAGCGTGGATAGAAGAACAATGCAACAACATCGAAGATGGAATGGCCAAGGGAAACAGCAAAACAGCTTACAACACTCTGAAAGCACTAACGAAAACCACACAGCCTAAAGCCTCTGTTATTGAAGACAAAGAAGGAAATCTTTTAACGGAAAACAATGCCATCCTCCAGCGCTGGACAGAATACTGTGAGGGATTGTATAACTACCCACTACGCCCAGATACCAACATAGTTTCCAACAAACCCCCTGAACACCAAGATAAAGACCCACCAATACTAAGGTGTGAAGTAGACACAGCTATTAAGCAATTGAAGAAGGGGAAGTCCCCTGGAATCGATAACATCCCAGCTGAACTCATAAAAAATGGAGGGAATGAAACAGCAAGGCGATTCACAGACCTTTGTCAGAAGATCCACGACACCAAAGAATGGCCAAAAGAATGGACACAGTCTCTTGTAATACCCCTGCCAAAGAAAGGAAACCTCAAGCAATGCCAGAACTACAGAACCATCAGTCTCATAAGCCATCCTAGCAAGATCATGCTGCAGGTAGTCCTCAACAGACTGAAAAACCAAGCAGAAAAACTCCTGGCAGAAGAACAAGCGGGCTTTAGACCAAAACGCAGCACAATGGAACAAATTTTCAACCTGAGAATTCTGATAGAGAAGCATCTCCAACACCAAAAAGACTTGTACCACAATTTTATAGACTTCAAAAAGGCCTTTGACAGGGTATGGCATGACGGCCTCTGGCAAGTACTCAGGCACTTCAACATTGACAACTGCCTAATTGAAGTCATCAAGGCTCTGTACGAGAATGCAAGAAGTGCAGTTTTCATGAACAACCACGTGGGCGAGTTCTTCAAGACCACGGTTGGAGTCCGCCAGGGCTGCCTTCTCTCACCTGTACTCTTCAACCTCTTCCTCGAAAACATCATGACAGAGACACTGCAAAACCACCACACTTCCATCTCCATTGGTGGAAGACCCCTTTGCAACCTCAGATTTGCAGATGACATTGACCTCATGGGCAGCAGCAAACAAGAACTGCAAATCCTCACAGACAGTCTAACAGACCGAGCGAGCGCATACGGCATGGAGGTCAGTACAGAGAAATCGAAGATCATGGTCAACAGCGCGAGTAATGACAGCACGAAAATAAAGATGAATGGAGAAATATTGGAAGAGGTGAGCCAATTCAAATACTTAGGCTCCATCCTAACAAAAGATGGCACATCAAACAATGAGGTGAAAGCTCGCATTGCAACAGCAACATCTGCTCTAGTCAGACTCCAGAGGATCATCAGAAGCAACAACATCAGCTTCTGCACCAAATACCACCTCTACAAATCCCTCGTAATATCTATCCTCCTATATGGCTGTGAATCATGGACTCTGACAGCAGAGTTAGAGAGAAGAATCCAAGCATTCGAGAACAAGTGCCACAGAAGACTCCTCAAAATATCATACAAAGAACACAAGACCAATAACTATGTGAAAGAGGAAATCAAAAAGCGTGTGGGCCCCCAAGAGCCTTTGCTCTCCACCATAAAGAGGAGAAAGCTGATGTGGTTTGGTCACACCACAAGACACAACACCCTAGCAAAAACCATCTTGCAAGGAACAGTCGAGGGCAAAAGAAGAAGAGGCCGCCAAAAGAAATCATGGGTTGACAACATCAAAGACTGGACTGCCCAACCCCTGCAACGCCTCCTACTAGCCACACAGGATCGTGAAGCATGGAAAAAGATCTCCGTTGCGTCTTCTCTCATGTCCCCCCTACGTCCTTTGGGACATGGGACTGAGTGAGTGAGTGAGATGCCTAAAAAAGAATCAAATCAAACTGATTTGATTTCAAATCAAATTCACCAACCTAATTCAACCCAATCTTGATTATAGCCCCGCCTACCACACAGGCCACATCAGGGCATAGACAGCAACCTTTTGTCATGTAAGGAAAAATGTGGTGCCCTGATGTTCAGCCCCTGACAAGTCAGGCCCAGCATATCCGACTTCGGTGTGGGAGAGAATTATTATCTTTGAAGTCTTTTTGGAAAAAAAAGCAGGAGAATGGACCAAGAAGGCAGAAAATAGACAAGGAGGAGATGACAGGAAGAAACAAATATCAAGGAAGAAACTTAAAAAAAAAATAATTTTTTTTTAGCTT
The DNA here is from genome assembly GCA_030674155.1 of Stramonita haemastoma. NCBI lineage: Eukaryota > Metazoa > Mollusca > Gastropoda > Neogastropoda > Muricidae > Stramonita > Stramonita haemastoma. The sequence continues at coordinate 59,288,855 of CM060327.1, read as the reverse complement.
CTTCTGGGGAAGGGATAGCTCAGTGATCAGAGCACTCGCTTTCCCCAAGCTACGGTTAAGCAGCATCGAGCGTGGTTACCATGTGGATGGGTGACCGTTTGCAGACCTTGGCTTCAGTACAGTCCCCTAGTTCACCCAGCTGCCAATGGTTTTTGCCCTCTTTAGGGTCAGGGAAGGTAAAGCAGCAAGGGAGAGGAGATGGGTGCCACCCTCAATATGCTGGCCCCTAAAGAAGCTGAGGTTTCTGAGGCATCGCTCCCCTACAACCACAAAGGCCATGGGACACCTTTGCCTTTTTAAAAAACAAGTTTCTTCTAGTCATGTAGCCGCCTGTCTTCTCTTCCCCATTCATCTCTTGTCTTTCTTCATTTGACGTTTGTTGACATGTCATGACGACAAATTTTGAGCCTGTACTCAGTTGTAGTACAACAGACATAATTTGGTGCTTTCTCCTAGGATTCTCCAGGAGGTTGAGGTGATTCTCCTGTAGCAGAGAGAGAGAGAGAGAGAGAGAGAGAGAGACAGAGACAGAGACAGAGAGACAGAGAGAGAGATGTGGAGAATATTGTTGAGGAGAGACAGAGAGAGAAAATGAAGTGAGAGAATCGAGACCACAGACTTGGAAATATCCAAACAAATAACACAGAGACAACAACAATATATATAACATAACTTTATTTAGTATAATTTTTTTTTTTATAGAGCAGTTCTTTATAACCACATACAAAAATAACTTTAAAAAAAAACCACACCAAAGCAAAAATGTACTCTTTCCTACAAGAACAGTAACTCCCTCGGGTCAGATATCAAGTTTGCCTAACAGCAACCATATTGCCAAAAAACGTAAATGTATAGTTTTCTCAACACAAAGTGGAATGTAATTCATTATCCTGATGTCGCATCAGGATATAGGCTATAAAAAAAAAATTACAAAAAGAAAAAAAATAACCAGTGTAGAAAGAAAACACTACAGTGTACACATCTGTAGTCTCAGCTGTCAGAGTTATCCAAAAAAACAAAAAAAAGCATAACATAATTGTCATGATGATGACATACTATCAAACATGACACTTTGTATGAAAGGGTAAGATTATGCCCTGAAAATAGAACAAAAATAATAAAACGACTTGCAACAAACTCTAAAAAAAAAAAAGAAAAAAGCTACAATCTGTGTTGTAGATTTATCTAAAAGCAGCTATGATCTATATTGCTGGGTGTTGCATAGTTTAGCACCACAAAGGTTCACAGAAAATATGCCACATAATTATACAGTAGGCGAAGAGCATTGTTTTCAGTGCCAAAAAAATGCATAGCAAATATCACAATACAGTCTGAGTAGTATTCTTTTGCAACACATAACCACAGATATGTATTTATATAAATCAATACATACAACAGCTGTATGAATGAATCTTTCATATTCCATAACTTTCAAGTACACAAAGGCATGACACAGTTCACTAATGCAATATATAATGGCCCAAAAAAGATGGCTGCTAAAAATAACAAAATGCAAATGGCAAGTTAATATTTGCACTCAGTGTAAAACAAGTCATCTTCTTTGCATCCAGTCATGACTTCAATGCTATAGGATTGCCTACAATCACGAGATGTGAATAGACGTTTAACTGAAAATATCAAGGCTATAAAAGATATTTTCACACCCAAAACAGTTTTTGACAATTAAAAAAAAAAGCAAACTTTGAGACAGCTTCACATAGGTGCAAAAATGAGATAAACACCTGCTTATTGACAACATTCTCAGAGAACTGAATTTTATGGCCTGTGCACCTCCTCTTTCCTGGAATGCCTTACCTTTATGTATTGGTCCTACTGCTTCTGGCTGGTAAAAATCTCTTGGAGCAAACTGGAATATCAGATCTTATGGGAACAATACTTAGCTTCTGGGAACAAACTGGAATATCGGATCTTATGGGAACAATACTTTACTTCTTGGAACAAGCTGGAATATTGGATCTTATAGGAACAATACTTTACTTCTTGGAACAAACTGGAATATCAGATCTTATGGGAGCAATACTTTACTTCTTGGAACAAGCTGGATTATTGGATCTTTTGCGAACAATATTTGTAACAAGCGGATCTTATGGAACAATACTTGTAACAAGGGGATCTTTAAGGGGACAATACTCCTTGAAACAAACCAGAATGTGGGATCTAATGAGAACAATTTCATGGCTGTAAGTGTAAGAGCCTGTCAACATCATGGCCACGTCTTTCTTTGACAACTAACATAGCTGCCCCGTGCACATCAAGATGTGGATGAGATCAGTCCTACTTCAGTCTGTCTTTGATGTGTTCCATGTGCGCTCACTTTCACAGCCCCCACTGCTTCAGACTCTGTGTCTCCAATTCAGGGTTTCAGAGCAAAGCCCCCCTCCCCAACTCCTATTGGTTAAACAGATGGTTTGGTGAATCCAGAGCCGCCCCCCCCCCCCCTCCCTTATTTGTTAAACAGATGGTTTGCTGATTCAAGTTCATCTTCAGACCTCAGGAAACACGACTGTGTGTGAAATCAGCATGATTGATTCAGAGTGATTCTTTCTCGAGTTTTAGCTGATGGGTACTTACACTTTGTTGAGGTGAGCCTCTTTGTGTCAAAAGTTTTTTGTTTTTGTTTTCTTAGCAGTCACCCTCATAGGATGAGACTATAAAATATGTTTGGTTTTATCAATCAGAGTGATATATCCTTTAATAAAAAATATGGCCAAAATAGCATGTCACAGTTTTGTCAAAATGTGAAATAGATTGCAACTCCATTGACACAGCTGTCAGTGTCCCCCACTTTCAGCTACTCTCAGCTGCTATTGGACATGGTAAAAGGAAGGGGCTTGCTAATTCTAGCACTGGGCCCAGGACCCTTGACTATTGCTGGATTTGTGCGCTGTGTTGAGTTAAATAACTGCCACAACGGTGGTGGGCAAAAACCTTTGCATCTTCAGGATACACACAGCAATATTCTCCACATTACTTACAAATCTTGTTTGTGAACCACAGCGAAAAAAAAATACTGAAAGCGAAAGATCGTTTTTGCACTGACTAGTCAAGTCCGATATGTTTGTTCATAACATATGAAATAATTGCGCGCGATACAAAATGACGATTGCATTCATGATCCAGCACAAACATGGAAAATAAGCAATACACGAATGAACAAAAACAAAAAAAGAGCATACTGATCACACCACACACACACTCTCATCATAATTTCCAATCACAAACAAATTTGCGTCGGTTGTGCTACTTCACTAGGATATGAATAAAATGCTGTCTTGGTCTCAATTTTGTCAGTTTGGTTTCCGACTTAAGTGGGCTGCCAGATTGCATTTTGATTGCCATAATTTCATTGTTGTTAACTTTTTCTTTGATTGTTATGTTCTTGTTGTTGACATCTGTTTTTGATTGTCACGTATTCATTGTTGTTAACTTGGTTTTTTTTTGTGTGTGTTTCAATTGTTAATGATTTTGTTTTTTAAACTGTAATGTTTTCATTGTTGATTTTGTTATGGTCAGGCTTTTTAAGGTTGTTTGGTAAACAGACTAATTTTTTGATTGTGTTTATAGTCATCACTTATTTTGAAAGAAAAGGAGAGAGGGGGTGTATTTTTCCTCTGCACAATGTAAAAAGCAACAGTTAAAAAAAACAAACAAAAAGAGAAAACAGGAGCCAACCAAACGGATACACTGAAAAATATTGACAAAGGTAGGCAAAATAAAACATGAATAGTCTACGCTATTTCTTAGCATCTGGTTCTTCAGCATCTACCCACGTTCTATGCAAGACTTACACGATCAAATAACAAAAATCTGTAAAAAAAAAAAAAAAAAAAAAAAATCTGTTTGTGCATGAAGTCCACCCTCAGTCTTAATCACAGGCGTTTCTTCCATCTGCCTGCTCATTACAAATCATTATGAGCAGTCTTCATATTCTTTTATGTTGAATGTTCAGACAG
>CM060327.1:59244881-59279881 GCA_030674155.1 Stramonita haemastoma | reverse complement strand
TATGTGGTCGTAGTGGAGCGAGAGACCTCAGCTTATCTAGGGGCCAGTATATTGAGGGCGGTGCCCATCTCCTCTCCCTCACTGCTTTACCTTCCCTGACCCTAAAGAGGGCAGATACCCAATGACAGGAAAATGAAATAAGCACTCATAGGCTTTTTTTTTTTACATTCAATCCCTGTGTGTATGCAGTTTTGTAAATCTTGTCATCTGTTCCCACCGGCACACAATGGCCTCCTCTTACTAAAAGCGGAATAGGATTTAACATATGCACAAGATGTTCTGCGTGCATTTGCACACGGGGCTTTGGTTTAAAGTCTCATCAGAAGGACTTGTGGGGAGAGTGGAGTCTGCACAAGATGTTCTGCGTGCATTTGCACACGGGGCCTTGGTTTAAAGTCTCATCAGAAGGACTTGTGGGGAGAGTGGAGTCTGCACCGATGTTAACTCCAGGGGAAAAATCCCCTCAAACAGGAATCGAACCCGGGTCATAAAATTGCCAGTGCAATGTTCTGACCAGGAGGCTATCCCGTCCCCTGCTGCAAGGTTGTGACTATAAATCAAGGCCCTGTGGGTGAACACATGCAGAACATCTTGCGCACATGTTAAATCCTGTTCCGCTTTTCGTAAGAGTAGGCCATGGTGTGCCTGTGGGAACAGATGACAAGATTTACAAAACTGCATACACACGGAGACTGGATGTAAACAAAGCACATGAGTCTTTCTTCCATTATCCTTGATATAAAAGAATAAATAAATAAAGAAACAAATAAATAATAAATAGATAAATAAATGAATAAATACATAAATAAATAAGCAGTAGTAGTAGTAGTAGGCACCCATCAGTCTCGGAAGACTATGGAGTTGCGCTCTAGTCTTTAGAGCCTGGGGAAGTAAGTATGTATGGAGGGCAAACTGTTACCCATGCAGCAGACCCCCACCCCTCTCCACGCCACTGGAATGATCCATTGGAAAGGCAATGACCGATATGAATGGGTCTGGTACCGTCGCAGGAGCCACCAGAACATTGCCATATACAGCCACATATATTATAGATAAATAAATAAAATACATAAATAAACAAAGACCACCTGGTAAAGGTACACACCAGAATGTTGCCATATACAGCCATATATATTATAAAGAAATACATAAATAAATAAATAAATAGATAAATAAACATAGACCACCTGGTGAAGGCACACACCGAACGTTGCCATATACAGCCATATATATATTCTAAATAAATAAACAAATAAATAAATAAATAAATGAATAAATAAACAAACAAATACATAAATAAACAAAGACCACCTGGTGAAGACACACACTAGAGCGTTGCCATATACAGCCATATATATTATAAATAAATAAATAAATAAATAAATAAATAAATACATAAATAGATAAATAAATAAATACATAAATAGATAAATAAATAAATAAATATATAAATAAAGAAACAAATAAACACATAAATAAATAAACAAAGACCACCTGGTGAAGGCACACACCGAACGTTGCCATATACAGCCATATATATTATAAATAAATAAATGAGTAAACAAATAAATAAACAAATAAATAAACAAATAAATAAATAAACAAATAAATAGACAAATAAATAAATAAATAAATAAACAAAGACCACCTGGAGAAGGCACACACCTGCCCCAGGGCGAGGTGAAGTCGGGCAGGTCCATGGCCACGGACATGAAGACCTTCTTCAGGCGAGGGTTGGGCACATAGCCGTAGTCAGCCGTCTGGTGCCACCGGATGTCTGGAAACCCCACCGTGATGGACATGTCCGGACTGTTGCCCGACAGCTGTGCAACACAAAGTAAAAAGAGAGGTTTATCATGCACGTGTGTCCTATCTTTGATAGAAAAATTGCTTTGGAGCACTCTCCACTAGAGAGAAAAAAATGCCCATTACTTTAACTATTTCACTGCTATCATATTTTGCTCAGGCACATGCTGGACGAAACAGTGAGAGCATTGAACCATGACAAACAGCGATTGAGCATTGCTGGGGACAGTATTTATGATGAACGCTGTTTGTCAACAGTGCAGTAAAGAGGTTAACCTTTAGCCTGCCATGTTTGCTGTCCCAGAATAGCAGATAAAACCACACACCTCATGCTGCCCCACAGTGCAGAAATCCAGCATAACTTAGTCAAGTGTCCAGAGCCCACTGCTAAAATCAGCACCTTCCTTTTACCCTGTCCAAGTGCGGTCAGTTTCTGCTAAAATCAGCACCATCTGGGATGGGATGGAGAGCAGCTGAGAGGGGCTGAAAGTGGGGGACACTGACAGCTGCGTGCCACAAACAACATTCCAGAACGTTGGTCGTATGTCCCAACTTTTGCAAAAGTACTGTCTTTGTATAGGTCATAAGTTTCTGAAATCATGATAAAATATTTTCATCTACATCGTTCTTTCAATTTTCTTCGAAAGAAATACATACTTTGACCTACATTAGCTCAAAATCTAATTCTCACAGGGTTTTTTTTTTTCAACACTCATCCATTTCAGGGGGAAATTCCATGGCCAATAGGGTTTTCCTGTTGGCCAAAATCCTTGGCAGGCTAAGGGTCAGTTAAGCTCGTCTTGCATATAGCTGAGGAACAAAGAAATTCTTTAACTATCATGTTTGACCTTCTCTAGTGTGTATGTTACAAATCAAAGAGGGCAAAAGCTTGAGAACTTTAATGGCCGTGTTAAGACTCCAGTGTTTATATCATAAACCAAACAAAACAGCGGCAGGCCTGCACACATTTGCTGGGTTGAAAGACTGTGAAGGTCAGATACATTTGTCACATACAAGGTACAATTCTTCTGATAAAATCGTACAAATTTATCCCTACACCATTTACATCACAAATCCAACGGCTTACCCACCTGGGTTTAGCAGCCATAATTCAACTACAACAGTGGATATACGTTAATCATTATATCAAGTGATATTCAGATTGCGGCTACCTAAATGGTGGGGGTGGGGGGGATGATCGCATATGCAAAAATCTCACCATTGACGAGCCTTGGAGTTCTAGCCGAGGAACGGAAGATAAAGAAGAGAAGAATATCCAGTTATGATTCCCTGTAAGGATGTTGGGTGCCTGTCAGTATGAGCAGCATCCCCACCTTCTGGGAATTCTGTGCTAAGAATTCCCTCTTTTCTATCCCTCTCTTTGTTTCTGCCTTGTTCCTTTTCTTCCTATCACTTTTTTCTTGTCTATTTTCTGCCTTCTTGGTACATTTTTCTGCCTTTTCTCCAGAAAGACCTACACGATAACGATTCTCTCCCACGCCAAAGTCGGCTGCACCGAGCCTGACTTGTCAGGCGTGTAACGGCATCACAACCCATTTTTTATCAAATGACAAAACAACAATAGTTGCTGTCTTGCGTGTTTGATAAAGAAGAAATACCCAGTGATGTTTGGCCCAGGCCAAAAGCTGCATCAGTTATTGATGTCAGCTAATTGCCAAGGCCTACACTAACATGTTGTTATGTTGTAAAAGGTTATAATGAGATTGCTTTCAACCATGACAAGCTTTTAACATAACAACCTGTACACTCCATTAAAGGAGAAAAAATCCTCTGAAGTCAGAGTATGGCTGCCTATATGGCGATGTATTTGAAAACAGTCATACACGCAAACTTCTCATTCAGTGTGCAATTTCAATCTCACAGTGATTCCCAGGTGGAATGAGTGAGTCAGAGTGCACATTCTGGGTGACCCCTAGAGTGTTAAACTGGAGAACGCACAACAACAAGCCAGTGATGTATAAAAACTGATTTTTATGGATCAATGCCATTACCTGCACAAAACCGAAGGGAAAGTCAGGTTTGGTTTGGCGGGAGGCAGCAGAGAATTTCAGTCGCCAATCATCGATCATGGCGGGAAACGTGCAGTTGTAACGGTTCCTCATCACGGCTGAGCCTGAGTCTGCTTCACCTAGTTAAAAAAAAGAAAAGAAAAAAGGGAACAGGTAACAGTCATACATATGATTACGATTCGTACAACCATCTTTTACAGTTAACCAGGTACGTCTGATTTTTACAAAGCACTTCCCTGGAAATGTACACAGACACTCTCCCCAAACTAGTCAATAACTTGCAGATGTTTTATTGATCAATCATCAATAATGTTGCAATCTGATTGGCTAATAACTTATAATGGTCAGGAGAAGTTTGTCACATTAACATGTGGTTTTATATTCATTGCAGCCCCCCCAAAAAACAACAACACCATAACAAAACCAAAACGAAACAAAAAAAAAAAAAAAAAGAAACCCAAGAGTAAACCAACCAACCAACCAATACTTGACTGAATCATAATGGTGACAACATCAGACAGTAGGCTGGCTTTGAGTGAAACGACTTGCTACATGGAAAGCTGAAACTGCCAGGAGTGGAGGAAGCTGGTTGCAAAATCCCCTGTGGTGCCCCCTAAATGGTCTACTAGCCTGAGAGATAGGTGAAGGTGAACGATGGCAGCATTTGTTTAACCCTCTTAATCCCAATGCGGGATTTCCCGAGATTGAATAATTACCCCCCCCTAAGTCCCGAACTGGCATTTACCGGGATTTACACACAGTAGATTTCCATCACGCTGTGATCATCACTAATTGCTACCACATGTCAAAGCTCTATCAGGCTAGAAGGAGAAACCCTGTAGAGTGTCTGGAAGTACTTATAGCTGCTGGTATGTACTTAGAAGGAGGAAAAGGCCAGCCAGCATGTGTGCCTGACCTGATATCATGATGGAATGCGGAATCTAGGGGCAGTTTGTGTTCAGAGACACAGCAAAAGGGTTAAATGTGAAACGCAAGATGAATATGTCCACACTAGTTCAATGTCTGATAGCATTTCAACAAAATGTTATCTATATATATATATATACTAGACACACCATATCACGCAGTACACAACTATAAGCTGTGGGGGAAAAATACTCCATAATGGTCTATTGTTCTAATGTCAGTGAGATCAAACTCAATATGATCATCCCCATTCCACAGAAAAATGTTCTGACTGATATTGTAAGATACTATAACTTGTGTGTGTGTGTGTGTGTGTGTGTGTGTGTGTGTGTGTGTGTGTGTGTGTGTGTGTGTGTGTGTGTGTGTGTGTGTGTGTGTGTGTGTGCGTGCGTGTGTGCGTGTGTGCGTGTGGAGCGTGCGCTTGTACATGCATGCTTGCGTGTGTGCATGTGTGTGTTTTGCAGTGCACTGCTTTTTTGTTGTTGTTTTAGTCTATTTTATTCTTACAGACCATCACAATATCATTGCAGTTAAATATTATATCGATAAAGTTGTTTTCGTTCCTAAAACAGATGGCTTGATGAAAAAAACAACAACCAGCAAATGCATTGCTTATAACAGATGGGAACAGATGACAATATTTACAAAACTGCATACACACGGGGACCGGATTAAAAAAAGCACATGATTGCTTATTCTGTTATCCTCGATATAAAAGAAAAAATAAATAAATAAATAAATAAATCCACCACCTGGAAATTGCAATATGGCTTTGACTTTGACACACCACAGGGCACAAACCCAACATCACTCAGTCAAGAGCACTAAATTGAGCGCACCCCTTCCTTTCACCAAGTCCAAGTGTGGTCAGTTCCTGCTATGATTAGCACCAGCTGGGCTGGGGTGGGATGGAATAATTAGCAGCCGAGCGGAGTTGAAAGTGGGGGAAACTGCCAGCTGTGATACACACATACTATAGATCTACACTTTTGACATTCACACTCACACACTCATACGCACACACACACACACACACACACACACACAACACACACACACACACACACACACACACACACACTCACACACACACTCACACACACACACACACACACACACACACTCACACACACACACACACACACACTCACACACACACACACACACACACACACACACACACACACACACACACACACACACACACACACACTATAGATCCTACACTCACCCTGATACCAGATGGCTCCATATATGGTCAGTTTGAGCAATGGATGCACCATGGCATTCCACAGAACAGTATTGCTGTCAGGTCCATTTTGGGGGGTGTAGTCTTCTGCAGTTCTGTCAAACACAAGATGGGTGGGTGGGTGGGTGGGTGAGAGAGAGAGAGAGAGAGAGAGAGAGAGAGAGAGAGAGAGAGAGAGAGAGAGAGAGAGAGAGAGGACAGAGTGAGTGAGTGAGTGAGTGAGTGAGTGAGTGTGAGTGTGTGTGTGTGTGTGTGTGTGTGTGTGAGAGTGAGTGAGTGAGTGAGTGAGTGATGTGTGTGCATGCTTGCGTGCGTGCGTGCGTGCATGCGTGTGTGTATGTGCGTCCAATCCAATCCAATCATGTTGTTTATAGCCCTGCTGACCACGACTCAGGCCATATCAGGGGTAGCTGTCACCTCGTCCCATTAACTGTGCAACTATATATACATATACAGATTAAAACGGGGGGGGGGGGGGGGGGGGGGGGGGGGGGGGGGGGGGGGGGGTATAAAACCCAACTTTTTACTTTCTTCCCCCGCCCCCCCCCCCCCCCTCCTCCTCCCCCAAACCCCCTCCTCACTCCAACATACTTACAAAACACACAATCGGAGCACAGCCTGACTGACTGACTGATTCACACAACACACACACACACACACACACACACAACACACACACACACACACACACACACACACACACACACACACACACACACACACACACACACACACACACACACACACCACACACACACACCTGCTTTCCCCCTGGCTGTCTTTCACCCCACACTTGGCCAGGGCGTCAGGGGAGGACCAGGCTTCCACAGGGGTGCCCCCCCAGGTGGTGTCGATCAGGCCGATGGGGTACCCCCGCTCCTTGTACACCCGCTTTCCAAACAGCCAGCACACCGCCGAAAAATAGGTGAAGGGACTCTTGCCCACCGTGGCTGTGACAAAAAATAAAACGTTTCCTTTTTTTAGAAAATTTTATTATGCCACTTTATGTCGCAGCATAGCCGCCGCTGTAGTCTAGTGGTTAGGGCGTTGCACTCGTAATCTAAAGGTTGCGGGTTTGATCCCAGAATTCGGCTATGGCGTTGTGCCCTTGGAAAAGGCACTTTATGGTTATTTTCTCACCCCACCCAGGTGTAAAAGGGGTACCAACCTTGTGTTGGGGGTTAACCCTGTGATAGACTGGCGCCCTATCCAGGGGGAGTCTATGACTCTCAGTCGCTTAACGCTACAAAAACCAGGATAAGCACCGGCCTGACGAGCCTTAGGCTCGGGACAGACTTTAACTTTTAACTTTAACTTATGTTGCAGCGGATTTCTCTGAGTGAAATTTGGGCTGCTCTCTCTCTCTCCCGGGGAGAGAGAGCACGTTGCCACAAGTGCAGCGCCTACCCATTATTTTTTTTCCTCCCCCCTCAGGGACGGTGTCTAAACACGACACCTGTGTGCATGATGGTTTTTAATTTTTTTTAAAATTTTGTCATCTGCTCCTACCGGCACACATTGGCCTACTCTTCCGAAAGGTGGAACGGGATTTTAAAGTGTGTGCAAGATGTTCTGTGTGCGTTTGCACAAGGGGCCTCGGTTTATAGTCTCATCCAAATGACTTTGACATTCAGTTCAATTTTTTAGTCAAACTGGGAAGAAAGGGTAAGCTGGGTACGAACCCAGACACTCGCTGTTTACATATTGGCAGGCGAAAGTCTTAAACATCCTGCCACCGTTTCCTTGTGCGGTGGGTACAGGTAAAGGCGTCCCATAACCTAGGTGTCGTAGGGGGAGCGAGGCGTCAGAGACCTGAGCTTCTCTAGGGGCCAGCATATTATGTTAATACTTGTCTGTAACCCTTGGGAATAAAGATTATTAATCAATCAATCAATCTTTCTATCTCTCTTTTTTGTTGTATCCATTGGGAATAAAGTTGGGTTGTCATAAATATATATATATTTTTTTTATAGTATTTCTTCATTTTTTTATATACATTTTTACAACTACATTTAAAAAAAAAAAAAGTTTCTTATCTTCAAACCCAGGGCTAAGTAGACAAAGGGATGGTTGATTTGCTTATCTTATTACCCTGATGAAATAAACTTTCATTACCTGCCTGTCTGCCCGCCTCTCCATAGTCTTCCCAGACTGACAGACGCCTACCAACTCCCCCTCTCTCTTTTATACAGTATTTACTATGCATGTGTGTGTTGATCATACAGACTAATCCTTGTTTTAAATCTCACGTTTCATCGATTTCACATTCTGTCTCTGTCTGTCTTTCTCTCTGTCTCTCTGTGTTTACTTGTAGAATTGGATATTGCACAATGGCTAAAAAAAAAAAAAAAAAAAAAGATTCTCTGCTATGATGTGTACTTTTCCCCTGCTCCAAACATGTTTTGTATAGTGGCCCAAGGCTGAAGTACTATAAAACTTTTTTTGATGTTAAGTGTTCGTTCTCTCTCTCTCCTCTCTCTCTCTCTCTCTCTCTCTCTCTCCTCTCTCTCTCTCTCTCTCTCTCTCCCCCTCTCACTCCCTCTCCTCTCCTCTCCTCCCCTCCCCTCTCTCTCCCTCCCCCTCTCTCTCCTCCCTCCCTCTCCTCCCCCCCTCCCTCTCTCCCCCCCCTCTCCCTCCCTCCCCCTCCTCCCCTCTCCTTCCCCCCCCTCTCCCTCCCTCACCCCCTCTCTCTTTCCAACCTTAAAAAACATCCTATCACCAAGCTTACTGGCATTGGGGAGGGACCAATATTCAGCCACACGTATCAGGTCTGGCACAGGCGTGTAGGCCATTTCCATGGCCACGGTGAAGAGGCGGATTTCCTTGTAGTGGCTGGCCTCTTTCAGCTCCTCTGTTGCGTTGAAGATCTGTCGACAACATACTGTTGCTGTCAAGTGAAGTGAAAGACACGTTCTCTCTCTTTCCACCAGTCTTCTTTCTTCATTAAGCTACGGTTAGTTTTGTTTGTTTTGGTTTGCGGAAAGGGGAGTGAGGGGGGGAGAGAGAGGGAGGGAGGGAGGGAGGGAGGGAGGGAGGGAGGGAGGGAGAGAGAGAGAGAGAGTGTGTGTATGTGTGTGTCAAGTCAAGTCAAAATTTTATTTCCAGATGGTACATTGAGTAAGCATTAAAATTTGCTTTTTTTCTTCAAGCCATCTATCTAAAAAAAAAAAAAAAGTGTGTGTGTGTGTGTGTGTATGTGCGCGCACACGTGTATGACATGCAAAAATACATTTATGTGAATTCACCTGCCATGCTATTTTATTTTAAATATCCACAGCACTTACAACATCCCTTCAACACAGAATGCAAGAAAAACAAACAAACAAACAAACAAACTAAACAGATTCAAACAAACTCGCCCACACACACACAAAATACTTCAATAAACCACAACGCACTATCATCAGGTCAATTCGCAAACCCCCTGAATCGTACCTGATCCGTAGAAAACTGCATGTTGGACTGCCCGGAACACACCCACACGTCCCCGAACAGGACGTCCGTGATGGCGATTCTGGACCCATCGTCGGCGTAGGCGTCAATGGTGTAGGGTCCTCCGGCAGGGATGGGGTCCAGGGTCACCGTCCACACCCCCACGTCAGAATAGGGCCCAGGCACCACATCTGCCCCGTGGGTGTACGTCTTGTTGGGCCCCGAAACCTGGGAGAAAACCAGGGCTTGAGAGAGAGGCTGCTGTATGCATACATTAAAAGTTAAAGTCTGTCCCGAGCCATAAGGCTCATCAGGCAGGTGCTTGTCCCGGTTTCTGTGGTGTTAAGCAACTGAGAGTCATACACTCCCCCCTGGATAGGACGCCAGTCTATCGCAGAGTTAACCCCCAACACAAGGTTGGTATCCCTTTTACACCTGGGTGGGGTGAGAAAATAGCCGCAAAGTGCCTTTTCCAAGGGCACAACGCCATAGCCGAAAGCTGGGATCGAACCCGCAACCTTTAGATTACGAGTCCAACGCCCTAACCACTAGACTACGGCGGCAGCTCGTATGCATACATGTAGTACTGAGTTTCTTCTTTTTTGAACGCTTAGCAATTACTGCCAGCCCTGGCACCACATCTGCCCCATGTGTGTAGGTCTTGTTTGGGCCTGAAACCTGGAAGACAACCAGGTTTGAGAGAGAGGCTGTTGTATGCATGCATGTAGTACTGAATTTCTTCTTTTTCGAATGCTCAGATAGCAATTACTGTACAGCTTTCTTTTCTTTTCTTTATTCTTTTATTTCAAGGATAATGGAATAAGCACTCGTGCGCTTTTTTTACATCCAGTCTCTGTGTGTTTGCAGTTTTGTAAATCTTGTCATCTGTTCGCACCGGCACACAATGGCCTACTCTTACAAAAAGAGGAACAGGATTTAACGTGTGCGCTCATTGACTGTTGACTCGTATGAGTAAAAATGTGTTGTGCTGTGGTTACAGCACCTGACAAGTCAGGTTCAGTGCATCCGGCTTCGGCATGGGAGAGAACTGCTATCTTTTAAATCTTTTTGGAAAAATGGCAGAAGAATGGACCAAGAACGCAAAAAATTACACAAGAAGGAGGCAACAGGAAAAAACAACAACAACAAACGATCAAGACAGAAAGTGAGACACACAAACAAAGAGAGGGGTAGAAGAGATGGAATTCCAAGCACAGAATTTCCAGAAGGTGGGAATGCTATTCACACTGACACTGTGACAGGCCCCTGGTACCCCCACAAGGGGATGTACTGAACAATTGAGCCCTTCACTGTCTCGCCTATTGCATACTCACTGACAGCTCCCTGCTAAGGGGAGTTTGGGGATTTGAGGTGACACTTTCCAACTTCAGAGCAGCTCATTTCATTGCACAGGTGGCATGCTGGGTATGTTCAGGTTTCCGTAACCTACCAAAAGCCGACATGGATTACAGGATCTTTAAGCTGCGTATTTGATGTTCTGCATGTGTATTTATAAACAAAGGGAATTAAAACATGGGCAGGCTTGCACTTGAACGCTGAAGTTGATATGGGACATCATAAAAATCTCCTCCCTTAATTCACCAAATTCCAACAAAATTTAGAACCACATCTTCACTGACCCACGAAATTGAAGTCAGACTGTCTTAACCACTCGACTATAGCTTCCATCTTTTCATATCACTTTATGCAATAAACTGAATCTGACTGTCTCAGTGATGACCTAATTGATAAATGATAACAATTACAACACATGGAATTTATACTGCGCTATAGTATATCTTGTCAGAACAAACCAAAGTGCTTACATTCAAGTTTTACATGTATACACATCCAAACACTGAACAGTCACAAATCAATAAAAAAAATTTAGATTAACACACACACTGACACAGTCTCTCTCTCTCTCTCACACACACACACACACACACACACACACACACACACACACACACACACACAATTTTATTGTTCTGAATTGTCATAATAATGTTGCAGTTAAATATCATAGATAAAGTTGGGGTTTTTTTTGGTCTGTAGATCTATAGCTAAAAAAAAGCAAATGAATCCATTGCTTTAATTTGTTTAAATTCAATGTTATCTGGAAACAAAAGTTTGTCTTTCACACACACGCATGCACGCACACACGCACGCACGCACGCACGCACGCACGCACGCACGCACGCACGCACGCACGCACACACCACACACACACACACACACACTCACACAAGATTCACACACACACACACACAAGATTCACACACACACACACACTCACACAAGATTCACACACACACACACACATATGCACCCCCCCCCTCCCACACACACACACAACACCCCCCTCACACACACCACACAAACAACACAACACCCCCCCCCCCCCACACACAACACACACACACCACACACTGACACACACAAACAACCGCCCCCCTCCCCCCCCCCCCCAACACACACACACACCCACACTTAAGACACACCTTGATAATAATGCGGTCTCCTATGTCAGGGTAGGTTCCCCACACGACGGCCTGTTGAGGGGCCTGTTGCAGCACCATGTGGTCATTGTAGTAGGAGGCAAAGGTCAGTCTGGCTGCTGATGCACCTGCACCTACACCTGCAGCTACAGGTGCAGCATGGTCAGTCTTTGTGTAGGGAGGCTGGACCCTGCTGGGGGGTCTGTACACTGAAAATGAAATACTCAAATAGTGACCAATACTTGAGAGAGAGAGATTTGATTTATTTTGATTTATTTTTGATTTATTCTTTTATATCAAGGTTAATGGAATAAGCACTCTTGTGTTTTTTTTACATCCAGTCCCCATGTGTATGCAGTTTTGTAAATGTCATCTGTTCCCACCGGCACACGATGGCCTACTCTTATGAAAAGCAGAACAGGATTTAACGTGTGCGCAAGATGTTCTGCGTGCGTTCACACACGGGGCCTCGGTTTAAAGTCTCATCCAAAGGACTTTTTGGGGAGAGTGGAGTCAGCATTGATGTTAACTCCAGGAGAAAAATCTCCTTGACCAGATTCGAACCCAGAGTATGTGTGTGTGTGTGTGTGTGTGTGTGTGTGTGTGTGTGTGTGTGTGTGTGTGTGTGCGTGTGTGTGTGTGTGTGTGTGTGTGTGAGTGTGTGTGTTTGTGTGTTTGTTTGTGTGTTTGTGTGTGTGTGTGTGTGTGTGTGTGTGTGTGTGTGTGTGTGTGTGTGTGTAAGTGTGTATACACATACATGTATAAATATATATATATATATATATCTACACATACACATGCATACAAATTACAATGTATAAATTTATACATACAATACATGCAATGATGCATGCATACATGTATGCATACATGTATACTAACATGACACATGCATAGTGTATAAATGTATGCATACATGCATACATGTATTGTATGTATACATACATAATGATAATTTATGCACATTTACATACATAGATCTAATCTCTATATAGGTCACCCATCCACCTACTGACCTAGTAACCACACTCATTGCTGCTTAACATTAACCTTAGTTGCACAATGTATGCTACAATTTAGTACAAATCAAAACAAAAAATACTACAAATTATAACAAACGACAGAACTGCCTAAAGGGAAAGTTGAATCAAGCCTTACACCAGTAGTACAACTTCACAGAAATATTGGTCTGCAATATTAATACTGTAACTTTAAAGACTGAAAATATTTTTGCAGATAATGAAAGCTGGATGAAAACTTGCAAACTGAACTAGCCTACCTAGGCCCAAATGATGCTGAATTGCACAAAATCAAGGTTGAGCTGTGGGTTGCAACAAATGATAACAGAAATATACAGGTAAAGAAAATCGAGCTTTCGTTTTTGCATTACTGGTGTATGCATGTCTGTATTAGGCTATACATGATGCATGCACTAGCGAAAAACCTGAAGTGTGGATTTCTTTGCAGCTATGATGTGGTATTATGGCATATATGAAATATGGAATCCACAAGTGGCGGGGACAGCTTAAACTTTCTATGCAAGGTGTCATGTATGGATACTAAATTAGCCTAAGAGTAGGTGTAGGCCTAGGCCAACAGGCTACAGCACATCCTAGGCCTATTTTCTTTTCTTGAAAAAGAACGAAATAATTTTATTGTGCAATCTGCACTGGACTTCTCTACGCTTATTTCCTGCGTAAAATAACTCAATTGAAAGCGTGCATGCATATAAAGACCACACAGATCCTCTCAATACTCGTTAAGAACTTTTAACTACCGTAACCCAAGCGGCCCGATCGTTCCAAAACAAAGCGGAACAATCACAAGCTAAAAATGGCGCTGCAAAACAGTAGCTTACCTGGGCGATCTTGTTGCATACGCACGACATAACTGGCGAGATTCAGGTGTGCACAGCTCAGAAAAAGGAAACACAACGTTGCGATGCAGTTCAGCAGCTTCATGTCTGCTAGCTCTTGTGGTTTTTACTTGTTATGATCTGCGGAATGCGGAATCGTATGGACGGAGGCTGTAAGTCATGTGGTAGTCATGTTATGGTCATGTGACTTTACCTTTCCCCCCCCCCCCCCCCAAATAGGCCTTAATAGTCATGTGCTCGAAAATAAGGGACGTAATAGTATCGCAACAACAGCGACAACAATAACAAGGATCGTCGTGTGTGTGTGTGTGTGTGTGTGTGTGTGTGTGTGTGTGTGTGTGTGTGTGTGTGTGTGAGTGCGTGCGTGCGTGCGTGCGTGCGTGTGTGTGTGTGTGTGTGTGTGTGTGTGTGTGTGTGTGTGTGTGTGTGTGCGCCCGCGCGTGTGTGTGTTGGGTGCATGCACTTACCCATGTGTGTGTGTGTGTGTGTGTGTGTGTGTGTGTGTGTGTGTGTGTGTGTGTGTGTGTTGTGATTCAGTTTTAATTTCACATACAGATTCAGAATATTTTATTCCCATTTATAAATCATGAAGACTTATTGGACACACACACACACACACACACACACACACACACACACACACACACACACACACACACACACACACACACACACACACACACACACACACAAGACAACTTCAGTTACAATCATCTGTTGGCCCAACATGATGTACGCTAAAAAAACATGTAGCATTCTACTTCTCTTTTCTCAAAACATTCATACCAGTATCTGATGATATCTGCTTGATTGACATCAATCATAATTATGTAATTTATCTACACACAATTTGTATTATTGTTTTACATGTGCGTGTGTGTGTGTGTGTGTGTGTGTGTGTGTGTGTGTTGTGTGTGTGTGCCTGCGTGTGTGCGTGTGTGTGTGCCTGCGTGTGTGCGTGTGTGTGTGTGCGTGTGTGTGTGTGCATGCGCGCGTGCGTGCATGTGTGTATGTGTGTGTGTGTTTCAGTATACATATTTGGCCTTCCTCTCTAATCTGTTCAGCTTTTCTTTTTCCTCAATTGTACTTCTGAATCCCAGTATTATAAATGTGATTAAAAAAAGAGATCATTAAAAATAAAAACCAACAAAAACAAAAAACCCCTGTGAAACTCAAAATGAAAATAACCCCCCAAACCACCAAAAAAAAGCAATAAAAAAAAACCTCAGACAAAAGCTGTATGAAAAATACTAGTAAACTAGGTTTAACGTGAACAGTACACAGTGTGTATTGAATAGGACTAGGCCTACAGGCCTAGGTATGGCAAAGCACTATAAGTTATACCACTTCTGAGTAGACAATAATGCTTTGCTAGCTGTTGATATATGTCCCTAGCTGATCCCACTCACATAGTGAGGACGCAATACAAATATATAAATTTTGTTCCTTAGCTCTAAGGTTCATCAATGGTAAGATTTTGCGTAGCCTATATGTGACAGTCTTTGCCCACTATGAGGTAGATGCATTCTGACTAAGAGGATGTATGCTGGGTATTTTCATGTTTCCATAATCCAAGGACGCAGACATGAATTACAGGATCTTTTATGTGAATATTTGACCTTCAGCATGTTTAAATACATGAAGAGAATTAAGACACTGGCAGGTCTGCACTTGAAGTTGAATTGGAAAATCATAGATTCTCACCCTTAATTTACCAGACACCACCACCGAGATTCAAACCTGTGACTTCATGGACACATGAGATTGAAGTCTGACAGTCTTAACCACTTGGATGTAGCATCTGTTGCAACACAAACTGAAACACAGACCACTGATTTAAATAAACAGATAGATGAATGAATAGATAAATAAGAAAAGAAGGAGAGATAAAGACACCACCACCAAACCGTTCAGCTATCACCAGCTGACCTAAATTCTCAGCTGACTAAGCTGATCACAATAGCAAATTTTTATATGGCGTAACAGAAACTAAAACTGGGTTGTAAATGTCAGTGAGGTGGATTTAGTTTGGTGTTGTCTCAAGACTTGCTAGCAAGTGTTGATAACATTCGCCAGATTCAGCAACTGCCTTTGGAGTCCAGGGATCAAGAAGCTTTGGGTTGCTGTTAAACATTGATATTTGGCCCAGGCTAAAAAAAGCTTTGTCAGTCATTGATGTACACCAAGTGTGGAGACCTATATCAAAATGTGTTAAGATTGTCTTCAGCCATGTCAAGCTCTTAGTATAACAACCTGTACTCTCCTTTCAATGGAGAAAAATGGCTAAATGCCATGTCTGTTATTGATGTAAGAAAAGAATAAAGGCAAAATCTGTGTCAGTTATTGATGTAAAAAAAGAAAAAAAAGAGAAAAAATCTGCATCAGTTATTGATGTAAGAAAAAGAAAAAAATTAATGTCAAAATCTGAGTCACGTATTGATGTAAGAAAAGAATGATGACCCAAGCTAAAAGCTGTGTCAGTTATTGATAGAAACAAATTATATATATATATATATATATATATATATATATATATATATATGGGTCATTCTCCTGAAAACTGGACAGATTTGTGACATGACAGCTAAAATTTTGAAATGCAACATTTCCCTTAATGTTGGTTGGGAATGAAAGCTTGATATCTATTCTTAGCATACATATAAAGCACAAAATGGCACAATGCTCAGAACTTGATGAATAATGAATTTTGTTACATCATTTAACACTGTCTCGTGCATTACAGAAGACACCAAAAAGACAAAAATAACCTTGTTTAGAGGATTTTTTATTGTAAATTTTTGGTAGTTTTACACACAAATCCACTATATATTGGCTTTTACTACACAACAGAAAGTTTTTTTGTATTTATGGCCCTATCTTATCAATGTTGCTGAAATGATCAAACCAAACGTAAATTTTTCAGTTTTTTATTTCTTTCTATCAGACTTGTTTTATACACTAAACAGACACTGAAATGTGGTAAATATTCAACAGAATTCATCTTTTCAAAATGGTGAGTAAACATTGCTTTTTTTTTTAACAATCAAGGCAATTTCAGTAATTAATTACATGTCTCGCGCGTTATGTAGACACGTCTCGCATGTTACACAGACGCCATCATGTTGACAATACAAGAACTGAGTTGTTTGACAGCAACTTAACAAGTCAAACAAGGAAACTAGAACTGTTTTACATATGTTTAAGGATTCCACTAACAATAAAACCCAGAATCACTAACAGGAGAACATCAAAACCATGAATTTCCATGAACTACTTTCTCTGTCTTGCTGCTTCATCAAATTCATGGCACAGTTACCTTCCCAGTAATTGTGAAGCTTGACACTAACTCTGGAAAGAAATATGATCACATGGAGTAGGTTTTGGCGTACACTTCCACTTCAGTTGAAAATGCAGTAAGACTGTAATGTACTGCTAGATTTGAAGCTTTTAAGTCTCAACGAAAGAAAGTACTGCCTCTCACCCGAAATAATTTTTTGTTACACACATTTTTGTGTGTAACACAAAAATGGACATATCACACATTATCTCAAGCCCTTTGTTAAGTACTATGAATCTAATTAAATCCACCACACACATTGCATAGACACCTAGCTTATGGTAGAAGGTGTAATGTGCAGGACAATGATTTTAAAGTTTTATACAAGTTTTATCATTGGAGCTAATATTTTAATTCATAAGTTGTTATAGCACATCCCAGTTGGTTTGGCTTGCACATTCAAATATTTTATCAAGATTTGTCGAAGCCTTCATCTATTAAAAATAAACTATAAATCAGATATGTAACGAATGTGACTCAGACACATGGTAGTGGTGTCTTTGGTAACTTGCAGGGCTAAATTTGTTTGTAACAAAAAAGCGAAAGACAAGTGAACAGAAACAGGAGCTTCAGACACCAGTTGGTTTCATAAACTACATTATTTCACTTACGAGAAGCAATGGAAAGCTGCACTTACAACAACTTTTATTTTTATTTTTTCCGTATCACGCCACATTTCAAGACGCCAAACACATGGCGTCGTTAGTAACGATCGAGAGAACAGGTCAATGATGTCACTAAATGAACACTAAGTATTTACGACAGTAGAAGCTGTATGCAAAAATAAGAAGTCCAGCATATTTCCCTGCGTACAAAACCTTCAAATCATGACCTTAATTTCATTATCTGGAGTACATTTCTGTTTTTGAGCCAAGCCGATGATTCCACGCCTTTTGACAAATGTCCCATGTTGCTAGAATCGATCGATCTAACAGCTGCTAAAGCCTGTGACAATTTGAAATCATCACGAAGAAATGATGAATAGACATCTCTTGAATCTGTAGTAACAATCTTTTTATGTATAGTATTCAGAAAGAATAAACAATCTTTCCTCCAAGACCTCAACAGGGGCTGTTGCTTGATAGCGTATCGCGAGTTACACAAAGAAAGTGAACAAGACACCACAGGTTTTGAGTGCATGTGTACCTCAGCACACACTCTCTCACAGCAGACAACGAATCAGAAAGCTTCCCCAGTGCAAACGTACTGAGATTCATACGCGAAGGTCAGAAAGAGTTCGCTGTGACTGATAAAATAGTCCCTTTGTTTGTTCGAACATTACAGCTTTTGAAAGACACCACGTGTGAAAATCGTAATAGGTAGCTCATTTCTCAGGATAGCATTATTCTTTCTTCATCCAACTTGGTGAATAATAGCACAAAAAGCATTACTTTTGACACAACACTTTGGGGTAAAGGTCATGTTCTCTATTTTTAGACAATGCAGCTTTATCGATCGAACGTGGCAAAGACGCCGAGTGTAATGCGCAAGACGCTGATTTTCTTCCTGGTATTTCTTTAT
Source organism: Stramonita haemastoma (assembly GCA_030674155.1). Lineage (NCBI taxonomy): Eukaryota > Metazoa > Mollusca > Gastropoda > Neogastropoda > Muricidae > Stramonita > Stramonita haemastoma. Next base: position 59,261,202 of record CM060327.1, on the reverse strand, counting down.
GATGCAATCATGTTATATACTTTAACTTACCCAGAAACAAAGTTCTTCATCATACCTTTGCTTTGATAACAAATTTGATTCTTTACACTGAAAATCTAGGGAAATATCAACGATTGATATGTCTGCTCGAAACCATGTCACAAACTGGGTACAGGAAATCGTGTAAATTTTGCACATAAATGGCTTGAGGCAAGTAAAATAATGCACACACACAAATGATTTCATTTCCTTCATTTCTCCAAACATAGTCCACACAAAAGATGTAAAACATTTTAAGATTTTTGTGTTGGAAGATATTTTATTAGGCTCTAAAAATAGTGACCCCTATCTGGCCAGTTTTCAGGAGAATGACCCATAATATATATATATATATATATATAATATATATATATATATATATATTATACCACTTTATGTCACAGCAGATTTCTCTGCATGAAATTCGGGCTGCTCTCCCCGGGGAGAGCGCATCACCACAAATGCAGCGCCTACCCATTATTTTTTTTCTTCAGGGATGGTGTCTAAACACGACACCTGTGTGCATGCTGGTTTAAAAAAAAAAAAAAAAATTTGTCATCTGCTCCTACCGGCACACGATGGCCTGCTCTTCCGAAAGGTGGAATGGGGTTTTAACAACGTGTGCGAAAGATGTTCTGTCTGCGTTCGCACACGGGGCCTCAGTTTATAGTCACCTCCGAATGAATGAATTGCCAATGCCTACACTAAAATGTTATGTTGTAAAATGTTGTTATGTTGTAAGATATTATTCTCCAGCTATAGGGTAACTTTTAAATTTTTTTTATTTATCTTTTTTTCCCCTGCCTCCTCTTCTGTGATGTCCCCATTCTGCTGTTTTCAGCCGCTCATTTCAATCTCTCAGCCACAGCCATACTCAGATTCATTATATCTCAACCTCAGGGTCAGAAGTCTGCAGGGAGCCCATAATTATCAGGCCACCATGGGGCCACCAGCCAGAGGGGCCCTGCACTGCTGCTGGAATAGGGTAACTCTTAGTTTAACAACCTGCACTCTTCTTTTGAGGAGAAAAAAATCCTCTGAAGTCAGAGTATGGCTGCCTATGGGGTAAAAGGTAAAAAAGGTAAAGGTGTCGCATAACCTGTGTGGTCGTAGGGGAGCGAGGCATCAGAGACCTCAGCTTCTCTAGGGGTCAGCATGTTGAGGGTGGCGCTCACTCCCTCACTGCTTTACCTTAATCTTTGACCCTAAAGAGGGCAGGTACCCATTTACAGCTGGGTGAATTGGGGGAACTGTACTGTAGTCAAGGCGTGCAAACGGTCACCCGTCTATTTGGCAACCATGCTTGATGCTGCTTAACATTGGCTGGGGGAAAGCGAGCGCCCTGACCATTGAGCTATCCTGTCCCCCTGTGTGGTAAGGTATTAAAAACAGTAATACAAGCAAACTGTTCATCCAGCCTGTATTTATCTTACAGTGACTCCCAAGGGGGATGATGAGAGAGTCAGAATGCATCATACATTCTGGGTGACCCCTAGAGTTAAGCAGGAGAACATGCAACAAAGCAAGGTATATGTATACATTTTTATTTATTCTTTTATATCGAAGATAATGGAGCAAGCACTCATGTGCTTTTTTACATCCAGTCCTCATGTGTATGCAGTTTTGTCATCTGTTCCCACCAGCACACAATGGCCTACTCTTTCAAAAAGTGGAACAGGATTTAATGTTCGCGCAAGATGTTCTGTGTGCGTTCGCACACGGGGCCTTGGTTTATACTCTCATCCGAAGGACTTTTGAGGGAGTGGATCATTTATTTGAACCTCTTCACCACATCCAATGGAAACCTTGTTTGGGGAGACACACTTTAATCTCTCAAACTCAGTCTTCACACACACACACACACACACACACACACACACACACACACACACACACACACACACACACACACACACACACACACTCACACATGCATACACACATTGAAACTTAAGTGAAAATTATGAAAAAAAAGATGAGTTTTCAAACAGATTTTGAAAGAAGAACAGAAGAAACATGATTCTGAGGCAAAGTGTTCCAGACAAAAGGGGCTGAATAGGAAAAAGCGGGCCAGCCAAAAGATTCAATGTTTGTTCAAAGTAATTGGAAGAGATGTGAAATCAAAAATCAAAAAGAGGGTGACACAGACTGGCTCTCAGAGAGAACGCTTCCGACAAACATCCAAGTTATCTTGCTTCTTAAAAAAAAAAAAAAAAGAAGTTATCTTGCTTCTTCATTTTGCTTTAGAAAGCAGACTCACAAAACTTTCTCAATAAAAATTGTGCAGACAACAGCAATTTTGCGATGCTTGACTTCATGTTTATTGCACTCACAGATGTTCCAAGTCATGTATATTGATCCACATAGAAAATAATAGGTATGCGTACAGATTGCACATGTATATACAACAAAAACAGTCAAAACAAAATGATAAATTCCCTGAAGTTGGAATATGCCTATTTTAATGGTGGGCAAAAACAGTGGCATATGCAAAAATATATGGCTTTATTCAAACCACACTCTCTCTTTCACACACTTTTACTTCCTTGACCATTTGGACTTTCCTGTTTTGGTGATACATTTCCATGATCTTTTACGTTTTTTAAATCACAGTATAAAGTTGTTTGTTGAGCACATGCTTGCCTCTTAGTATCCTTCTTCTTCTTCTTCTTCATCAAACACTCAGACAGCAACTATTGCTGTCTGTCATATCAGTGAAAACGTGTCATACTGCCATTCAACACCTGACAAGTCAGGCCCAGCGCATTCGACTTCGGCATGGAAGAGGACTGTTATCTTTCATCATCTTAGTATCCTAATATCTCATTATCTCCAAGTATCTTAGTATCCTAATTCATATCCCAAGTCGTCTCACAATCACACGCATTTGACCAGTACCTCTCTCTCACCAATGAGCATGCTCTCATTCTTCCACACACAAAAACGTACATTCCCCCCTACCCCACTATCTCCATATCTCTCTCTCTCTCTCTCTTTTTTTAACAGTATATAAATAACACCCTACACCACGCAGTTCTGGAGCTTTTTTAATTTTTTTGGATAATTTTTTTTAAAAAATACTTTTTTAAATAGTTTTTTTTGGGAGGGGGCCTCAAACCCCCTTCCCGAAAAACTTGCAGATGTGCGGCGCGTGCAAGGCGTGGCGGAGGAAGAGGGTGGAGCTCTCCTCGGTGACAGGCACCCACATGAAAGAGTCTTCCTGCAGGGCGGGCAGCTGGGCCCCGTAGGGCAGGCCCAGGGACACCAGGGTGGTGAAGCACAGCCCCTCCCGCCCCTTCTCCCCCCCGCTGTGCTCCACCCCTACCACCCCGTGGATCGTAGGGGGGTGCATTGGCGGTTCGTTCAGCACCACCTGGGAGGAGAGAAGGTGGGGTGGGGAGGGGTGGGTGGTGTGTGGGTGTGGGGGGGGAGGGAGGTGGGGTGGGGGGGAGATGCATGTATGGATGCATGCAAACATGCACAAAGACACAGACACACACACACACACATGCATGCGCACACACACACACATGCATGCGCACACACACACACATACATGCACACTCACTCACACAGACACAGACACACACACACACACAACACACACACACACAAAGTTAATGGTTGGTAATTTATTTATTTAAAAAAAAAAATCTTTTATATCAAGGATAATGGAATGAGCAATCACATGCTTTTAAAAAAACATTTTTTTACATCCAGTCCTCATATGTATGCAGTTTTGTCAATTTTGTCATCTGTTCCCGCCGGCACACAATGGCCTACTCTTTCATAAAAGAGGAACAGGATTTAACGTGCGCACGTTTGCACACAGGACCTCGGTTTATAGTCTCATCTCATCCAAAGGATTTTGGGGGAGAGTGGAGTCTGTTAAGTCCCCCCCAGTACATCTGACTTAAGCATGGGAGAGAAATGTTATCTTTTAAGTCTTTCTACAACTCCCCCCCCCCCCCCCCCCCCCATACCACACACACACACAGGAGAATGGACCAAAAAGGCAGATAACAGACAAGAAAGAGGTGACAGGAAGAAAAGGAACAAGGCAGAAATAAAGAGAAGGATAGAAAAGAGGGAATTCCTAGCACAGAATTTGCAGAGGGCGGGGATGCTGGTGATACATCCCCAACGAATGGAGGAGTACCCTGTTAATTTATGGTCACGGTTATCATTATTTACTCTACTTATTTCTTCATTTATTTATTCTTTTATATTGAGGATAATAGAATAAGCACTCATGTGCTTTTGTACTACCAGTCCCTTTGTGTTCGCAGTTTCGTCAATTTTGTCATTTGTTCCCACTGGCACACAATGGCCTACTCCTCCAAAAAGCAGAACAGGATTTAACGTGTGCATAAGATGTTCTGCATGCGTTCGTGCACTCAGGGGCCTTGGTTTACAGTCTCATCCGAAAAACTTGGAGGAGAGTGGAGTCAGCACTGATGGTAACTCCAGGGGAAAAAATCCCCTGAATGAGGTTTTCTATGTGCCTTGCTTTCTCCCTGCGCCTTTTTTTGGGGGGCCACCAAAAAGTTCATTTTGACACATAAAGTTTACCAGGGAAAAAAATATCCCCTTCAACGGGGTATCGAACCCAAGGTCGTCAGATAGTAAGCGCAATGTTCTGACCACTAGGCTGTCCCGGTCAGTCCTCACAAGGCCACAGGTAAGGACAAGGGAGGGAGGGAGCTCTTGGCTTACCCGCAAGAGGGCCAGCAGTGTGATCATGAGGGTGGTGTCCTTAGGGGCCATGGCACAGGACAACAGGTGGGCCCCGCCATCACACCCTGCCAGCACCATCAGGCTGCAACAGGGAACCACCACTATTTATTATCAAACATATTATTCATGTCCCCCGTGGGACTCCCGGGGAATGCTTGCAAAGCAAGCATTACAAGAATAGGGTCCCTGCCCGCCAGCCAGGCATGTCGTAAGAGGCGACTAAGGTGGCCCCACTCCCCCAGGTAGGGGGTTGGACACAGGGCTAACAACCCTGTTCTGTAAAAAAAAGTTTGTTACAGAAACAGCAACAAAGAAATTCCTTTGTTGCTGCCCTACATGCCAAGAAGGCATAAAAAGGCTTTGGATGGATGGATGATATTATTCATGTATGATATATACACATGCAGAAGATCAAACACGCACGCCAGAGATCCCATCATTCATGTCAGCGTTCGGTGGGTTGCGGAAACACGAACATACCCAGCATACGTCCTTGAAGTCAGATTGCGGCTACCTTCATGGTGGGCAAAAAAACCCAAACGCTCACATAGGCAAAAAATTCACCATGGGTGTGAACCTCAGAGCTCTAGCTAGCCCATGAATGAACTAACAAAATAGATAAGTAAATAAATAAAAAGGTAAAAAAAAAAGGTAAAGGTGTCCCATAACCTTTGTGGTTGTAGGGGAGCAAGGATGCAAAGACCTCAGCTTCTCTAGGGGGCCAGCATACTGAGGGCAGCGCCCATCTCTCCTCTCCCTCGCTGCTTTACCTTCCCTGACCCTAAAGAGGGCAGGTCCCCATTTACAGCTGGGTGAAATCAGGGGACTGTGCTGAAGCCAAGGCGCATAAACGGTCACCCATCCAACAGGCAACCATGCTCGACGCTGCTTAACTTGATTAGGGGAAAGCGAGCACTCTGACCACTTAGCTATCCCGTCCCCATAAATAAATACATATATGAATAAAGGCAAAGGAGAGTTCCGATCCCTCACCAGGATTCCTCAAGGTTTTTGGCCACCAGGACGAAGCGGTGAATGATGTGGGAGTGACCCATGACGGCCGGCATGACCTCAGGGTGCAGAGGGCTGTCCGACAAGGACTTGTGATAGCTGACCGCCTGCTGGATCACCGGAATGATATCCCCGCCCCTGTTGTTCCACCATAAAACATACACACACACACACATGCAGACACACAGAGACATGCAGACACACAGAGACACGCACACACACACACACACAAACACACATGCGCACCTGTTCAAAATATAGAGTAGACTTTAATGCTCCATGTCCAAAAAAAAGAAAAAAGAAATACACACCCGTTTCAATGACAAAAATAAAACTTGGTGTTCAACAACATCAGATTTTTACAGCTGAGAATACACTCTTGTTCTACGCAACAAATGACCACTCCTCTTGAACAACAAGATGTACTTTGGAGCAGCCGCCATGGTGCAGTGGTTAGCATCTTGGGTTACAGACTGGAAGGTCACAGGTTTGAATCCCATCAACAGTCATAGGGATTTTTGGTCTCCGGCCGGCTCCTACCCAGAGTGAGTGTGCTGTGGGTTCTTTGGGGAAGACTGGGACCAACACTGAAAGTGTCTGTCTGTATCTCTCAGGCACGGTTGATGCCGGGATGTATTATGATAGTAAGCACAGTGCACAACCCTGTCAAGTAGTCTCAATGCATAATTATGCACTTCCATAGCAGCAGCATTATGTCATCATCATAACCATTAATCACCATCCAATTAAGAAAAAGGGCCTTAAGATTTGGTGACCTCAGTTGCTCTGGTCTCATGGTGACCTTAGATTCAGTTTCCCCCATAGACTTCTGTGCCTGTGGTGAGTTTGTGTCAAAGCCTTCAGGGTTGGAGGTTCAAGGGGGACGGTTGCTGGAGGGATGTTGTGGTGGTCGCCACCTCGGGTGGGCGACTCACTCAGTGTGTCGTTAGTAGGGGGCTTAGTAAGTGGCCTCATGCATATGTTAGCTCAGAAGAGGCACCACTGAGCACCATCAAAGTGGCCCAGCAGCAGTGCAGGGCCCCTCTGTGGCAGGGAGGTTGGAATGAATGATGTGGGAACAGCTGGACAGGAATGTCACAGAAGATGAGGCAGTAACCCCCCAAAAAAACAAAAACAAAAGAGAAGTTACACTCTAACACTACTGTCAAAAAACCAAAGCCCAAACAAACAAATGAAAAAACCCTCTCACTGCCTGTTCAAACAAAAACTGATTGTGTAAATATGATATGCAAAACTCTTTACCACTGACCTTGGAACTCTAGGTAAGGAACAAACAAACCAAACCAAGCAAACAAAGCCCACCAAGCAATCAAACAAACCAACAAAAAAGCCCAATCTTCCCTTCAAAACAAACAAGCAAATAAACTCGAGTCTCAGCTTTTCAATTTTTCATAACATCAGGAAAAGTAAGGAAAGAAACAACAGTTACATGCATTTACTCACTCCCTCACTCACTCACCCACTCTCTCTCTCTCTCCCTCTCTCTCACCTGCCCCCCCCCCCCCCCCCCCCCCCCAAAACAAATGCATGAATAAATGAAATGATAAATATGAAAAAAAAATGTCATCGTAATGAAAGTCTATCTGATGTTTCATCATAGGCATCCTGCTCTGTATAAGTAATGGATGACATCTTTTGTGCCAAATAAAACATACACACACACACACACACACACACACACCAATCCCCCCCTCCCCCCCAACACACACACACACATGCTGGCCTCTTGTTGCCACTTGTAAGCATGCCAACTGACTGACAGACAGATGGATGGCACGCCTCACCGAAGATTAACCATCCAGTTGAAGACAGATGACAGATCATAGAAATAAGCTTGCACAGATGTTTCCTCTTTTTCCGGCTGTTCCTCTGTGTGGATCCCCCAAACATAAGGCAACCGTGAATCCGTATGCTGCACATGACTCTATTAGATCTGTTCTGCCTTTCACAAATTTATATATGAAGGAATTCTTCATGGCCTATGTTATTTTTTGAACATGTAGTATGACTGTTCAAAAAGGGGACATGATAACTCACTGGTCGGAGCGCTCACTTTCCCCCAGCCAATGTTAAGCAGCATTGAGAGTGGTTACCAGTTGGATGGGTGACCGTTTGCGCACCTTGGCTTCAGTACAGTTCCCCCAGCTATAAATGGGTACCTGCCCTCTTTAGGGTCAGGGAAGGTAAAGCAGCGAGGGAGAGGAGATGGATGCCGCCCTCAATATGCTGGCCCCTAGAGAAGCTGAGGTCTCTGATGCCTCGCTCCCCTACGACCACAAAGGTTATGGGACACCTTTACCTTTTTACCTAGTATGACTGTAACCCAAACCCATGAAAGAGTGTGGGTGTCTGTGGAATATTTTGGGGTTTTTGTTTCATTTTTAAATCATTGATGACTGATCAGTTCATAGAGATGGGTTGGATTTGTGTGTGTGTGTGTGTGTGTGTGTGTGTGTGTGTGTGTGTGTGTGTGTGTGTGTGTGTGTGTGTGTGTGTGTGTGTGTGTGTGAGCATGTTATATATAAGGGACTACAAAAAAAAGATAGTGCGTCTTTGTGCACAAAACTTTGAGAAAGGCAGAACAGAGAGAGGAAAGGAGGGAACTGGTTGTCAAGTCTTCAGGGGTGCCCCCATGGTTGCCAGACTAAGGGGTAGATAGATAGATAGATAGATAGATAGATAGATAGATAGATAGATAGATAGATAGTTAGATAGATAGATAGATAGATAGATAGATAGATAGATAGATAGATAGACAGACAGACAGATAGATAGATAGATAGATAGATAGATAGATAGATAGATAGATAGATAGATAGATAGATAGACAGATAGTGCGTCTAGAACTTGCATGCAGTAGAGACCCCAAGAAACAAACAGACTCTTGAAAAAAAAAAGACAAAAAGGACTGAAAACAAACAGACAGCAAAATAAAGAATACACAAAAGAATGAAAGACCACAATGAAGACGACTGAAAAAAAAAGCCCAACAAACCCCCACCCCTTCCACAAAACAGTCAGTTGCACCCCTCACCCCCCAAGGTAAACATAAAAACAACCCATCCCCCCCCAAAAAAAAAAAAAGTAGAATGAAGAAGACAGAGAGGGCAGACTGTGAGAAAGCAGTATGACAACATCATAAACAGTTGAGTAAGAAAAATCACATGTAACATCAAAGTAATTAATGCTTAAATTCTGACAACCCCAAAAAGATGGCAACAACCTTGCCCCCTTCTCAACACCCCCCCCCCCCCCTCCTGAAAAAAGAAATTTTATTTATGAAAAAAAAACTGACCGACAGGTGTTTTAAACACATTGTTTTTGTGGTCCATAAAACCCTTTTTCTTGTTCAACACCAAGAACGGTCTACGGAAAAACAACAATGTTCTTTCTTGTTTTTTTTTGGGGGGAGGGGGGTATGGAGGGTGGTGGTGGTGGTTATTCTGATGAACTTCCTCAAACACTAAGACAGCAACCAGTGCTGTCTGTTATGAGTTTGCTTTTTTTTTTTCTTTTTTCTTTTATATCGAGGATAATGGGATAAGCACTCATGTGCTTTTTTTTTCATCCAGTCCCCGTGTGTATGCAATTGTGTAAAACAGTCATCTGTTCCCACCGGCTCACAATGGCCTACTCTTACAAAGAGCAGAACAGGTATTAACATGTGCGCAAGATGTTCTGCCTGTGTCCACACACGGGGCCTCGGTTTACAGTCTCATCCGAAAGACTTTTGGGGAGAGTGGAGTCAGCACTGATGTTAACTCCAGGGGAAAAATCCCCTCCAAAGGGAATCGAACTCGGGTCGTCAAATTGCCAGCGCAATGTTCTGACCACTAGGCTATCCCGTCTCCCGCTGCTGCCGTTGCGTGCTTGACAAGTTGGGGCCAGCGCATCTCCCTTTGATATGACTATGATGAACAAGCTCTGAGCATTTCCCAGTGGAGAGCAGCAACAGACAAACTCGTGCAGGCAGAAACTGAAACTCCTGTGAAAAATATCTGTGACCATAATACACATCTGGTTGAACTGAATGAGATCAAAAGCTCGGAACCAACAAACACATACAGTCATGTTGCTACTTCCTTTCTTCACCTTGACCGTCACCTATCCCTCGGATGAGACTATAAACTGAGGCCCCATGTGCGAATGCATACAGAACATCTTGCGCACACGTTAAATCCTGTTCTGCTTTTTGTAAGAGTAGGCCATTGTGTGCCAGTGGGAACAGACGACAAGATTTACAAAACTGCATACACATGGGGACTAGATGTAAGAAAGCACGTAAATGCTTATTCCATTATCCTCGATATAAAAGAATAAATACATTAAAAAAATTTTAAAATAAAAATCCTGTTGTCTTGTGGACCGATAGGGCACCGCTGAAGATTTTGCAACCAGCTTCCCCCACTTCTCTACTTCTTCACATGGGTAAACCAAAAAAAAAAAAAAAACACCAAAAAAAGAAATCCCACCAACCTGCAATTTTGCCAAGGAAAGTCATTCGTATACTGCGGAAAGTGCCGTACTGGAATGACACTAGAGTGGTCAGGTCACACATTAGGCCCGCCCCGCTTTTCACGGCCCGTTTGGCTCCTTCCTGAAGATGAAGATTCAACAGTTTCTGTCAACTTTTTCTTTCTCTCCTTATCCCTTTTGAGGACATAGTGGTCAAATGCTTAGACTAGAGTGTTTTAACCCTCTTAGTCTCGAACCGGGATTTGCTGGGAATGAATAATTATGCCCCCTGAATCCTGAACTGGGACTTGCCGGGATTTACACACAGTAGATTTTCATCACGCTGTGACCATCACTAGTTGCTACCACATGCTAAAGCTCTATCAGGCTAGAGGTAGAAACCCTGTTGAGAATCTGGAAGTAATTATAGCTGCTGGTGTGAACTTAGAAGGAGGAAAAAGTGATCGAGCATGTGTGCCTGACCTAATTTTGTGATAGAATGCGAAATCTAGGGGAGTTTGTGCTCAGAGAATCCGAATGCAAGAGGGTTAACCTTGCTAAAAGAAATGGTTAATGACATATGGGCCTTTTCTTCTTCAAGGAAGGCTTAGGAAGAAACTATTCTTGTTTGTCATATGAGTGAAAATGTGTTGCACTGCCATCAAAAGCACCTGACATGTCAGGACCAGCACAGCTGATTTCAGCGTGAGAAAGAATTGTTATCTTTCTTAAGACTTTCTGGAAAAAAGGCAGGAGAATGGACCATGAAGGCAGAAAATAAGACTAGAAAGAGGTGGCACAAAAAAAGAGGATGAAAGCTAAAGAGAGGGATAGAAAAGAGGGTATTTATGCACAGAATTTCCTGATGGTGGGGATTCTATTGACATTGATAGACCCCCCTGGCATTTCCACAGGAGATACAGACTATTTGAAATGCTGGGTGTGGACTATTTGAACCTATCTCAGCAATGAAAGTGGTTAGACTACCAGAAAAAGTGTTATGTATGTAATTTGCTTACAATAGACATTATGCGAAAGGAAGGTTACAGTATGTTCTGATAACTTCAATCACACACGCATGCATGCATGCACTTACACATACACACACACACTACCACGCACACAGATGCACACACACATGCACGCACACATGCATGCACGCACACACACACATGTATACACACACATACACATATATATATACACACACACACACAACACACGCATGCACGCACACACACACACGCACATACCTGTAATCTGTTCTTACGGGCACACAATGGCCTACTCTTCCAAAAGGTGAAGCAGGTTTTTAACATGCGTGCAAGATTTTTTGTGCATGTTCACACAGAGGGCCTCAATTTATAAGTAGTCTCATCCAAAGGACTTTGACATTCAGTTCAATGTTTTCGTCAAGCTGCGAAGAAAGGGGGTGAGGCTGGGAATTGAACCCAGAAACTCACAGGTTACTTGTTGGGAAGGTGAATGTCTCAACCATCCTGCCACCTTCCTTCTTCAAGAAGAACATGAAACATCCCACGTATTGTTGCACTTAGAGCATTTAAATATGAAATGGTGTTCATTTTCGATTTTTTCTTTACAACATGGACTCATTTTATTTCGTGCAATCTCACTGTCACGATGCACATTATCGTTTCGAGGAAGAACATCAAATCTTAATTGTGTTATGGCAACTCGAAAACAATATGAATCCATATCCAAACATGTAACTTTCTTTTAAACAAAAACAGTTTTTTAATGCCCTAGATATGTTATGTACCTATCACGATCTCTAAGGGATGGATAGCCTAGTGGTCAGAACATTGCGCTGGCAATTTTGACGACCCGGGTTCGATTCCCGTTGAGGAGATTTTTCTCCTGGAGTTAACATCAGTGCTGACTCCACTCTCCCCAAAAGTCCTTCGGATGAGACTTTAAACCGAGGCCCTGGGTGCGAACGCATGTAGAACATCTTGCCCACACGTGAAATCCTGTTCCACTTTTCATAAGAGTAAGCCATCGTGTGCCGGGTGGGAACAGATGACATTTACAAAACTGCATACACACGGGGACTGGATGTAAAAAAAAAAAGCACAAGAGTGCTTATTCCATTATCCTCGATATAAAAGAATAAATCAAATCAAATCAAATCTAAGAGCCCCAATCCCATTCGAACTTCACTTTGGAACTTTAGAGCAGAAGAGAAAACTTGCCTCCAGTGTTTCGTTGGGGTTCAGCTTGCAGGAGGGCAGGGACCAGCTGCCTCGGCCACTCTCTCTGGGCTCCTGCACCAGCAGCAGCTGGTCGTTCTCGTTGAAGAGGACCACCATCACCACGTAGCTCACATTCACACTGGTCTTGGGGTCAAAAAACACTGCCACACACAAACTGGGGCATAAGGTCAATTTGAAACACAGGCATGCATGTTTGCGTGTGTGTGTGTATATATATATATAAATATATATATAAATATGTATATATATATATATATATATATGTATATATATATATATATATATATATATATATATATATATATATATATATATATATATATGTATGCACACATGCATGCATACACGTGCACACACACACGCATAACACACACACATACACACACATGCATAACACACGAACACAGATGTTTACATGCACATAAGTAATTCTTATATGCACGCACGCACGCACACACGCACACACACACACACACATGCATAACACACACACACACTCACACACACACACTCACACTCCACACACACATACTGTATAACACACACACACACACAGACACAGTCACACACACACACACGTGTACACACACACACACACACACACACACACACCCTTCACACTTACACACACACACACCACATACCACACACACAACACATATACCCCCCCCCCCCCCCCCCAACATACACACACAATAACTTAAACCAGCCACTGACTTGCATCAGTTCTTCTGAAGTCCACAGTGTGTACAGGCACTGGTTCATTAGCCATCAGACTGGCCAAGTACTGATTGATGGCAACGACCGGATCCACCGGCTCCGGTTCTGGTTCTGGCTCTGGTTCTGGCTCTGGTTCTGGCTCTTGCCCTGGTTCTGGCTCTTGCCCTGGCTCTGGCTCTTGCCCTGGCTCTGGCTCTTGCCCTGGTTCTGGAGGGGCATTTTTCTCTGCTTCCACGGCTTCTGGTGGCTCGCCTCCCTCTTGATTTTCCTCCATACTTATAAATGTTACTCTGTTACAACAGACGCAAACAGCCGAGTCAGTGCTTAAGACTGTTCTACTACACTTCAGTTCTATGGGTCCATGAAGTCAAGGGTTTGAATCTTGGCGGCGACATCTGGTGAATTAAGTAAGGGTGGGGATTTTTACGAGACCTCCTCGGTCAACTTCAAAAGCAGACCCGCCAGTGCTTTAATTCCTATGTTTGTGTGTTCTAATCTATTTTATTCATTCACACTCACGCCACGGCCTCAATAGATATTGGTACAGGTGCACACACACACACACACACACACACACACATATACTGATATAGTACACCCACCTCTCTCTCTCTCTCTCTAAGCTTCTTTAGACAATGCCCTCCTTACACCCCCCCCCCCCCCTCTTATCCCCAATTCTACACAAAAATCTGATAGAACCAATGACAACTTGTGTTCAAGACTATGGCGTGAGGAATCATATATATAATAAGAAAAGACACTTTATGCACAAACTTCCACTCTTTCCTTCTATGTTAACTACAATCGCTCTTTAAACCTCTGCTTAACCCATCCACCCCTTCAGAAAGAGAGAGGGGGAGAGATTTTCTTTTCTTTTTTCTTTTATTTTGAAGATGATGGAAGAAGCACTCTTCTGTTGTTTTTTTTTTTTACATCCAGTCCCTGTGTGTATATTGTAAATTTTGTCATCCATTCCCACCAGCACACAAAGATCTACTCTTATAAAAAAGGAGAAAAGGTTTTAACATGTGCCAAGATGTTCTCTGTGTGTTTGCATACAGGACCATGGTTAATACAATAATAGTCTTATCCGGAAGACTTTAACTAGTTTAAGGGGAGTGGAGTCGGCACTGATGTTAAGTCCAGGGGAAAATATCCCCTTGAATGAAGAGGGAGGGAGGGAGGGAGGGAGGGAAGGAGAGAGAGAGAGAGAGAGAGAGAGAGAGAGAGAGAGAGAGAGAGAGAGAGAGAGAGAGAGAGAGACAGACAGACAGACAGACAGACAGACAGACAGACAGACAGACAGACTTTGTAAGACAGAGTAGCTTTATAAAGTGACATTGATGATGCATACTTACTACTAGATGAAAATACCTTTGCTTGATTAGAACGTGGGATTAGATTTCTAACAGGTACAGACAATTTATTTTCAGAAGAGAATAAAATGGAGGATGGAAAGAGGAAGAGACATTCTATGCTAATCAAAAAGGTCAACAGTGTGTATTCACCACACAATGTAATCACGCGTTAATGCATGCATGCGGCCGTGCATGCATGAATGAAAATGACAGTCTATAATGTTTCTTAAGCAGAAAGAATCTGGCTTTGGACCAAACCCATTTTTCACATTAATGTGATCAGCCCAAACGAACCGTTTTATCTCTAGGCTAACCGTAGTCACCGATGATTAAGAAATGAAGATGCCCGGTTTGAATAAACAAAACTAACACAAAATAAACTTTTAAGCACTTACCAGTTAGGCCTCTGGCGAAACCAGTGCTCCTATGAAAACATTGAGTTCAAGCCATCGGTCTTGCTCTTGTTTGCAGTTCGTACAAACCGAACAAACCGTGTTGTTGTTTCTCCAGGAAGATGGTACTCTTTCTTGTTTTGTTGACAGAAGAACACGGAAGGTACATAACTCTTCACCACTACCTGCTCCGGCTCTGTATTTTTGATTTGTTTGTAGGCCTATGGTGTGATATTTTGTTTATCTTTTTGCTCATTTCCTCCTGTGTTTTATATAAACTCTAACACATGCACCACTTTTCTCATCCTAACACTAAGCCTCCTTCTCAATGTCCCTAAATCTGAAATCTTTGCAGGGACATAAAACATTATCACAACATAACACTTTCGATTGCATGTCCAAAAATGATTTTTTACCCCCCCCCCCCCCCCCCCCAATCCCAAAAGAAAAAAGCGCACTTTGTTTGAAAAACCAGCTCCTGTCTCACAATTCGTGTGATTTCGCACAAACTTGGTACGTTTGACTTTTTGTTTTGTTCGTTTTGAATACAGTATGAACATAGCGCACTTGTCCAAAGGCATGTGCACAATACACTGTTTTACTTGCTTTACTCATGGAAGCAGTCGTCGACTTACGGAACCTGTTTCCTGCTTTCGCACATTATACATTTTTGTCATGCATATCATATGTATATTCATATATCTGTGCCCGTGGAAAATTAAAGTAAAAAAGAAACGTAGTAATGTGCCTGTTTATTCTGGTTTGATTTTTTTTCCTTCTTCTTCTAAATTTTGTGGGTTTTTTGGTGTGCAAAATAAAAAGCAAAACGTCACAGAGAGTGATACTGACTTTAAAACGATCAAATGTATATGACAATAACAAATTAAAAGGAATGAATTTAGATCTTTGGAGAATGACATGATCTTGCTGAACGTGGGTGATCTTCATCTTTTACACTTTGTTGTGCAAAGGAAAATGAAATCACTAAGCAGTTATTAGAGTTTTATGACTACTCTGCATTTAATTGGCAACAACGGCAATGGATTGTTAATAAACGCTGTGACATGTAAAATCATATAACTTCCCTGTAACATTAGATGTACATTAGATGTACACACGGACATTAAAATCCAACAACTGTTCAAAAATAAAAACAAAAAAAACAACTGTCCAAAACAAATGCCAAATATACATATTTTGATTCTGTTTTTTTCTTGAGTACAAAATTGAAAAAAATAAATTGCAGGCTAGACTATAAATCGACAGAATACGAATAATGGTGGATTGGGGGTCTATAGGTTCCATACCTGGCCTGCATAGAAAGTGGATAGTCATAGGTTCGATCCTCCTTTTGAGCCCAAACTTTTCCCCATCC
>CM060327.1:59237381-59239881 GCA_030674155.1 Stramonita haemastoma | reverse complement strand
ACGATCCAAACTTTAAACACCCTCTCTCTCTCTCTCTCTCTCTCTCTCTCTCTCTCCTCTCCTCTCTCTCTCTCTCTCTCTCTCTCTCTCTCTCTCTCTCTCTCTCTTACCTCCCCCCCCTCTCTCTCTCACTCCTTCAAAGGCGGTTTACTCTCATTCCAAGCGTTGTCCATATCGTAGCTCACAGCATACACATGATTTTCTATCCCCCAACCGCCCCTTCTAAACCGTCACTGTTCATGCGTTCGTACACGTGCTTTTCCTCACTAGTAGGCGCGCTACCATTGGGCCTAGCGGCTACCACGGTTGGCAGTACTACGTTGTCGTAGGTTCCATTCTGGTAGGCGGTAACTTCGTCACTGGGTCTCATTATCATCGTGCCATCTTCGTAGGGGTCGGGTACGTAGTAGACATTCATGTCATCTATGATAACCGGTTCAGATCTGTGGGTTAAGAGAATTGAATTGAATTGAATTGAAGAAATATTATTTAAAGAGGGTTATGGCATATTATGACGGGACGGGGTAACTCAGTGGTCAGAGCGCTCGCTCGCTTTCCCCCGGCCAGTCAAGTTAAGCAGCGTCGAGCGTGGTTGCCAATTAGATGGGTGACCGTTTGCGCCCTTAGCTGCAGTACAGTTTCCCGCCGTTTCCCCAGCTGTAAATGGGTACCTGCCCTCTTTAGGGTCAGGGAAGGTAAAGTAGCGAGGGAGAGGAGATGGGCGCCGCCCTCAACATGCTGGCCCCCTAGAGAAGCTGAGATCTCTCATGCCTCGCTCCCCTACGACCACACAGGTTATGGGACACCTTTACCTTTTTTACCTTATGACATAAGCAAACATGCTTTTTTACAACCGGCCCCTCTGGGCATTAAGAACACAAATAACCAACCCCCCCCCCCCCCATCTCAACCAAACAAGAAACCAGTAAAAAAATTTTCAAAGAAAAAGAAAAAAAGAAAATCATTAAACTATGAGAACCTGATAATAGGACTATGACTTAATGACAATACAATTTCTTTCATTAGCGAAATGTCTTTTAGAATTTGCTCTAAGCAAACGTACGTGAAAACAGGTAAAAAGTTTTTCAAATCTTTGCATTCTAAAAGAATGTGACTTATTGTAATATTTTTGCCACAGATACATGTTGCTTTTTTTGTTGTTGAAAATTTCGATCTAAAAGCATTTAACTTGAACCTATAAATAAGAGATACAACATTTCTATATTCATAAGAGTTACGGCATTTAATCTTATCAAAAGATAATAAATGGGTTACATCATCATTCTGGTGAGAATCAATACTTTGTTTCTTTTTAAAACGTGTGTGTGTGTGTGTGTGTGTGTGTGTGTGTGTGTGTGTGTGTGTGTGTGTGTGTGTGTGTGTGTGTGTGTGTGTGTGTGTGTGTGTGTGTGTGAGTGTGTGTGTGTGTGTGTATGTGTGCGTGCGTGCGTGCGTGCGTGTGGGGGCGGGAGGAAGGGGGTTTGTGTGTACATGTTTGACAGAATTAACGACAGTGACTGAGGGGGATGTGTGAATGAATTCAATGGGAAAAAAAACAACTCTAAGGAATGAATACATCAAGTTGAATGATTGCAATATGTATGCTGGAAATGTATGATGAATGAATTGGAATGACAGAAGAAACATCTCTCTCTCTCTCTCTCTCTCTCTCTCTCTCTCTCTCTCTCTCTCTCTCTCTCTCTCTCTCCTCTCTCTCTCCTCTCCTCCCCCCCCCCCCCCCCCCCCCCCCCCCCCCCTCCTCTCTCTCTCTCTCTCCTCTCTCTCTCTCTCTCTCTCTCTCTCTCTCTCTCCTCTCTCTCTCTTCTCTCCTCCCCTTTCCTCTTTCTACTCTCTAGTCAGTTTCTTCTTCTTTCTTTTTTTTTTTTTTTTTTTTTAAAAGCTTCTCGTCCTGTCTAATGCAATTTTGCTAAATCGTGTTCTTATTCAATAACCTATAAATAATGTTATATGATTAAAATACGCTCTTCACATTTTTTGGATGATTTTTTTTTTAAACCTTTCATAGCAGGTTGTATTATCTCATAAAGCACGTACATCTTCATCGATACAAAACATTCATTTATCGTCTCGTCCAATATCACTTAATGTGGAAGGATGTTAAAGCGAAACAACAACAACAAAAATGTTCAATTCCAATACAGTGTGTAGCATTCTGACATTGTGATTGTATTACACATATCAATGTTTCAATTATCTTGCAAGGTTGTTTTTTTTAAAGGAAAAAAACGATGTAGAAATACAGTTATTTTGATATCTTCATTAATACTCGAACACAGGTAACAGACTTTGTTTGTCCCCCCCCCCAAAGACTGCTAGATGTTTAAAGAACAACAACAACAACAAAAAAGCATGTTTACTTATGCCATAATCTTCTCGATGACAGAAAATGTCGTTCTATTTCATTCAGTTTGGCCCAGGCCAAAAGCTGTGCCAGTTATTGATGTCAGCTCATTGCCAAGGCCTACACAAAAATGTTGTG
>CM060327.1:59212381-59217381 GCA_030674155.1 Stramonita haemastoma | reverse complement strand
GAGGGGGAGTGAAGCTGTCAGTATAAACAGCATCCCCACCCTCTGGAAAGTCTGTGCTAGCAATTCCCTCTTTTCTATCCCTCTCTTTGTTTCTGCCTTGTTACTTTTCTTCTTCCTCTCATCTCCTTCTTGTCCATTTTCTGCCTCCTTGATCCATGCACACTCCCCCCCGCCTAGAAAGACTTAAATCATAAAAAAGATCTAACCCCCTCCCCACCCCCGAAGCTGGATGTGCTGGGCCTGACTTGTCAGCGCTTAACGTCAGCGTCACGCATTTTTCGCTCATTTGACTGTCAACGACAGTTGCTGTCTGAGCGTTCGACGAAGAAGGAGAAATCAAAGTAAAGTATATAACCATTTTGTCATTTAAAAAAAAGGTACCATTAGGGGTGGCTGGGTGTGTGGAAATAAGGGATGGTAGAAGTAATGGGACAAGGGAACGCGATAGCTCAGAGGTCAGAGCGCTCGCTTTCCCCCAGCCAAGGTTAAGCAGCGTCGAACGTGGTTGCCAACTGCATGGGTGACCATTTGGGCGCCTTGGCTACAGTACAGTTCCCCCAGTTGTAAATGGGTGCCTGCCCTCTTCAGGGTCAGGGAAGGTAAAGCAGCGAGGGAAGGAGACGGGCACCGCCCTCAACATGCTGGCCCCTAGAGAAGCTGAGGTCTCTGACGCCTCGCTCCCCTACCCACCACAAAGGTTATGGGACACCTTTACCCTTTTTGCTTTTTAGAAGGAAATGATAAAAGACCTAAAGTATAGTAGCAAAAGAAAAGAAAACCCAAATACCTTCAATACGTAAGCGCCTGGTGTCTGTAATGTCTACGAGCTGCTGAACTTTTGGACCTGTATGAGGGAACTACCGCCCATGACATGGCCAGAGCAGCAACTCAAGGGAGACAACAAGTCAGCCAAGAAACCAACCATTCAGCCAACCGATTGACTGACAGACCAACCAACCAACCAACCAACCAAACAACCACAGTATATATATATATATAAATATATATATATATATATATATATATATATATATATATATATATATATATATATCAATCAAAATCTCTCTCTCCTCCTCTCTCTCTCATATTATATATATAATATATATGTAGTAGCACCCATCAGTCTCGGAAGACTATGGAGATGCGCTTTAGTCTTTAGAGCGCAAAGCCTGGGTAAGTAAGTATGGAGGGCAAGTTGTTACCCATGCAGTAGACACCCCCCCCCCTCTCACGCCACTGGAATGATCCATTGGAAAGGCAATCGCCCATACGAATGGTTCTAGTACCGTCGCAGAAGCCGTCAGAACGTTGCCATATACAGCCCCGAACCGCCCTGGGGACTCCAACTCCCGATTTTATATGTATATATATCTGCATTTTATATCATTACTCTGTAACGCACCTGCACATCAAAATATGCACATTTCAGATCCCGTCATTTGAGGCCCAAATCAGCGTGCGTCGGGTTTCAGAAACCACAACTAATATACCTAGCATGCATCCTGGGCCTGGATAGGGACGGGCTCCGCCAGGTGCAACTTGCCCAAGAAGCACGACCTGAAAAATGTCCTCAAAGGAGATAGTGGTGAGACATTCTGAACAATAAAATATATTCCATGCTAGTCTAGCTTTCAGAAACATCTTGCGCACACGTTAAATCCTGTTCCGCTTTTCGTAAGAGTAGGCCATTGTGTGCCGGTACGGTAGGAGCAGATGACAAGAATTACAAAACTACATACACATGGGAACTGGGTGTAAAAAAAAAAGCACATGAATGCTTGTTCCATTATCCTCGATATAAAAGAATAAATAAGTACATAAATGAATAAATAAACAAACACGTCGTTCTTCTGAAGACTTGTCGCTTGAAAAGGGAGAGGGCCTGTAAGCATTCACGTTCCTTATTAAAAAAATAAAACTTGGGAAAAAAAGTCACCCTGTGTACTTTTACCCAGTAAGCTAATGGGCCAAGGCAAATATACTAGACGAGGCGCACGCGGGCGCGCGTGCACACACACACACACACACACACACACACACACACACACACACACACACACACACACACACACGCGCGCGCGCACCCACCCACACACACACACACACACACACACACACATCAAAATGACACACACAAGTACACATACACACACACACACAGACACACACACGCATGCACGCACGCACACGCACGCACACACACACACACACACACACACACACACACCACACACACACAAAACACACACCCGCATCTCTCTCTCTCTGTCTCTGTCTCTGTCTTCTGTCTCTCTCCCTCTCTCTCTCTTTTTGGTAGTATACTGCCTCGGCTTCAACTGGTAAAACCGGTTTGGTACAAACGGATCTGTGTGTGTGTGTGTGTGTGTGTGTGTGTGTGTGTGTGTGTGTGTGTGTGTGTGTGTTGTGTGTGTGTTGTGTCTGTGTCTGTGTGTGTGTGTGTGTCTGTGTGTCGTGTGTGTCCTGTGTGTGTCCGTGTGTGTCCGTGTCGTGGTGCGTGCGTTGCGTGGTGCGTGTATTTTTTGCGATGAACCTGTGTAGGTACCGGAGGTTTGTATGCTCTACATCGTGTTAGTTCTTTCAATTCTTTCATTTAAGTCAGGTTTATACCCCACAACCACTTTTGTTCCGTGATGTTCGCATGTCATACAAACCTGTGTGTAAAACAACAGCAAGGACAACACAACAACAACAAAACAATACACGCACACACACACACACACACACACACACACACACACACACACACACACACACACACACACACACAGCGGATCAGTGGTTATGGGGTAACGCATCCCCGCACACGCACACACACACACACACACACACACACACACACACACACACACACACACACACACACACACACACACACACGCCAGCCACACACACACACACACACACACACACACACACACTCAGAGTGGATCAGTGGTTCACACGGGTAATGGCAGCTAAAGGTTGCGGGTTTGATTCTGTCAGAATCCAGACTTCCCCCACCAATGATGGTCTTTTATATCGCAAGCTGTGTAACATCTGTCACAAGCTATTGATATCCACTGGTATAAATCAGCTACATCGTTCAAATATTGCTTCTTTCACATTTCTTCGTCGTGGAACGGTCAGACAGCAACTATTGTTGTCTGTCCTATGAGCGAAAATGCCTTGAAGAAGAAGAGATTGCGAAGAAGAGAATTGCGAAGAAGAAGAATTGCGAGAAGAAAGAAGAAGAAGAAAAGAAGAAAAGAAGAGAAGAAGAATAGAAGAAGAAGAAGAAGAAGAAGAGAAGAAGAATTGCGAGAAGAAGAAGGAAGAAGAAGAAGAAGAAAAGAAGAAGAAGAAGAAGAAGAAGAAGAAGAAGAAGAAGAAGAAGAATTGCGAAGAAGAAGAATTGCGAAGAAGAAGAATTGCGAAGAAGAAGAAGAAGAATTGCGAAGAAGAAGAAGAAGAATTGCGAAGAAGAAGAAGAAGAAGAAGAAGAAGAAGAAGAAGGAAGAAGAAGAAGAAGAAGAAGAAGAAGAAGAAGAAGAAGAAGAAGAAAAAGAAGAACAAGAACAAGAACAAGAACAAGAACAACAAGAAGACTGTAAAGAACATGCAAAGAAGAATGCAAAGAAGAAAGAAGAAGAAGAAGAAGAAGAAGAAGAAGAAGAAGAAGAAGAGAAGAAGAAGAAGAAGAAGAAGAAGAAAGAAAGAAGGAAAGAAAGAAAGAAAGAAAGAAAAAGAAAGAAAAGAAAAGAAACCCCAAGCAAGCAGCCGAACAAACTACACAAACATCAGTAAAAGTCCACAACAACAACAACAACAACAACAACAACAACAAAAGAAAACAAAACAACAGCACGCATCACGCATCGTAAAATACAGCACACGCTCTTTATTGCTTAATAAATCTATCTAAACGGTACATGTCATCAGATAAATATTGAAAAATAATTCAACTCTCCACTTTCTGTACAAAAATAGTTATTCACAACAATTAGCTTCTTCTGTTTCTGTACAAGATAAGTTAATCCAAAAAAAAAATCAGGTTGTCCAGTTTTGCTGTGATAAGTTATTCAAAACCAGTTCAATTCACACTGTCGACAATTATCTGAACAGAATGAGAAACAAGCCCATATTAAGAGCGTCCCAAACGGTCTTCATGTCATTTGCAACGCAAAAAAACCCCACACAACTGCACTCATTTGGAAACTACTCGCTCTCTCTTCAGAGTTTGTCAAACACAAAATTCAGTGATACTGTTTGAGAATGAGCACAAGATTCCGTGCCTCCATATAGGAATAGAGAGCCCACAACGTGTTGTATGAGTCTTCATAACGAGTTCTTCAGTCCATCGCAGTAGTTTTTGATAAAAGCACCAATGTTATTGAAAGCATCATAAAGCCAAACTTCGATGTATCACAACTTCTGCAGGTTTTCTCTTTTTTTTTTGGTATGATATTATTGGAAAACCAGACATACCATCTTGAAAAACAAGTAGGCACCTATCAGTCTCGGAAGACTATGGGGTTGCGCTCCAGTCTTTAGATCGCAAAGCCTGGGTAAGTAAGTATGGATGGAAAACTGTTTTTTTTTAAAAAACAAACCAGCCTAATATATACATCGCCCCCAGCCCACTCCCTCCTCCTAGGGGATGCCAGTATAAATAGCACCCTCACCTTTTGGGAATTCTGTGCTAGGAGTTCGCTCTTTTCTATCCCTCTCTTTGTTTCTGTCTTGTTTCTTTTCTTTCTGTCACCTTCCTTCTTGTCTATTTTCTGGGTCCATTCTCCTGCCTTTTCATTCTAGAAAGACTTCAAAGATAACGATGCTTTCCCACGCCGAAGTTGGATACACTGGGCGCTCACTAGTCAGGCGCTTAACGGCATGTGAGCGCAACGCATTTTCGCCATTATGACAGGCAACAGTAGTTGCTGTCTGAGCGTTCGAAAATGAAGAAGATGAAGAAGAACACAAACACACATTCCCCAAAA
>CM060327.1:59172381-59192381 GCA_030674155.1 Stramonita haemastoma | reverse complement strand
ATCCAGAAGAAGAAGAAGAAGTTGAAGACTATCAGCATTACAAAAGAACAAGTATGGCGAATAAATACAATTTTAAAAAAGTCACCAAGTCCAATAAATATTACTATTTGCCAGAAAAAAGAATAACAGGTAAAAAGCAAAAATCATTGACATTTAATGGTTTTACCATTCAAGAATAAGAAAAACAAACAAACAAACAAAACATACCAACATATGTGGATCGGCCCTACCTCCACCACGCCACCCACCCCTCTGCACCCCCCTCTCACCCCTCTCCTTTACATCCCAGTCTTGTTGTTGTTTGTTTGTCCGTGTTCGATGATGACCTCCAAAACAGCAGAGGAGGCAGCTGCTGTTTCAGATATTGGGCATACATTTGATTATAGTGGAGATGCCTTGCCCACAGCACACCCCCACTCTCTCGGCAAGAGGACATAAGGACAGTTAGCGTTGGAGATGTTCTCCAAAGGACCAACTAGCCGTTAGGGCTGCAGCACATAAGGACTGTGCAAGTCAAGCCTCCTAGTCAGAGAGTCCTAGTCGATCACTAAAGACTAAGCTGTAAAGTGGAATTCCATGAGTGGGAAAGAAAGCCACTGATTTTATCATTTATTTATTTTATTTTATTTATTCTTTTATATCGAGGATAATAGAATAAGTACTCATGTGGGTTTTTTTTACATCCAGTCCCCGTGTGTATGCAGTTTTTGTAAATCTTGTCATCTGTTCCCACCGGCACGCGATGGCCTACTCTTACGAAAAGTGGAACAAGATTTTACGTGTGCGAAAAATGTTTTGCGTGCGTTCGCACACGGGGCCTCAGTTTGTAGTCTCATCCAAAGGACTTATATGGATCATACAGCCTCTCACTTTGTTGTTGCCCCTCCTAGCATCAATGGTTTAATCAAGAACTGTGATAAAGCCACTGATCATACAGCCTCTGACTTTGTTGTTGCCCCTCCTAGCATCAATGGTTTAATCAAGAACTGTGATAAAGCCACTGATCATACAGCCTCTCACTTTGCTGTTGCCCCAGCATCAATGGTTTAATCAAGAACTGTAATAAAGCCACTAATCATACAGCCTCTCACTTTGTTGTTGCCCCTCCCAGCATCAATGGTTTAATCAAGAACTGTGATAAAGCCACTGATCATACAGCCTCTCACTTTGTTGTTGCCCCTCCCAGCATCAATGGTTTAATCAAGAACTGTGATAAATCCACTGATCATACAGCCTCTCACTTTGCTGTTGCCCCCAGCATCAATGGTTTAATCAAGAACTGTGATAAAGCCACTGATCATACAGCCTCTGACTTTGCTGTTGCCCCCAGCATCAATGGTTTAATCAAGAACTGTGATAAAGCCACTGATCATACAGCCTCTCACTTTGTTGTTGCCCCCAGCATCAATGGTTTAATCAAGAACTGTGATAAAGCCCAGTCTTACCTTTCTCTTTTTCTGCAGCAGCAGCCCTGTAGACAGTGAGGACCAGAATCAGGAAGACTTCCATCATCACCACATAGTACCAAGCGCTCAGCATTTTGAGATGTCTACACACTCTCATCCTGCTGCTGCTTGCTTCTTTCTTTCCTTTCTCGTGAAACTCCAACTTTCTGTCTTTCTTTTTTTGTTGTTGTTGGAGGGTGGGGGCAGGGGGAGCAGTATGAAGGGGTTCTTTTCATCTATAATGATCCATCTCCGCCTCTTGTTTCCTCCACAAACACACGGAACAGCTTCTCTTCTTCTCCATTGTTATCAACAAACAGGGAGCTGTAGCCTTGTTGTTGTAGTAGTAGTAATAGTAGGCCTAGTTGTTGTTGTTGTGTGTCGAGTGAGATAGGCAACACAACGCAGACCATTCAAGAAAGAATCTTCGCAATGTAACGATTCTTTCGGGTTCTGCAAGATTTCAAACCTCTCTCTCTCTCTCTCTCTCTCTCTCTCTCTCTCTCTCTCAGTCGTGCGTCAATATTTGAACGCCGTGTTGTGTGCGGGATGGATACTGCCGAAAATTCCCCTATAGGCCCTACTCTCTCTCTCTTTCTCTCTCTCCCTCTCTCTCTTTTTAGCCAGCTCGCTTGTCTCCTTGCTAGTGATTGGCACGAACGGTGTGTTTGCAAGGAATGATGGGAGAGGACCAGTCACATGGTCCGTCTACTCCGTCACGTGACGACACGAAAATAGTTTTCTCTTTAGGAAAGATGAAAAACAGAGGAGTCGGAGAGTAGGCTTAGCAGAAGCAAGGATAGAATCCGGATATGAATATGACGGTGGTGGTGGTGATGATGATGATGATGAAGATCCGGAAGAGAGAGAGAGAGAGAGAGAGAGAGAGAGAGAGAGAGAGAGGAGAGAGAGAGAGAGAGAGAGAGAGAGGCAAGGCAAGGCAAGGCAAGGCAAATTCTTTTATTCGAGAATAATAGATAAGCACTCGTGTGCTTTTTTACATCCAGTCTCCTCCCTTTTCATGGATAACATCAAGAGAGAGAGAGAGAGAGAGAGAGAGAGAGAGAGAGAGAGAGAGAGAGAGAGAGAGAGAGAGAGAGAGAGCACATGCGTTCGTTTCTGTGTGTGTAGCATAACTGTAGGGGACGGGATAGCTCAGTGGTCAGAGCACTCGCTTTTCCCCAACCCAATGTTAAACAGCATCGAGCATGGTTACCAGTATTTATTTATTGATTCTTTTACGTCGAGGATATTGGAATAAGCGCTCATGTGCTTTTTTAAATCCAGTTCCCGAGTGTATGCAGTTTTGTCAATTTTGTCATGTGTTCCCACCGGCACACAATGGCCTTCTTCGAAAAGCGGAACAGGATTTAACATGTGCGCAAGATGTCCTGCGTGCGTTCGCACACGGGGCCTCGGTTTAAAGACTCATCCGAAAGACTTTTGGGGATAATGAAGTCGGCACTGATGTTAACTCCAGGGAAATATCCCGAACGGGAATCGAAAACGGGTCGTCAGATTGCGAGCGCAATGTTCTAGTGTGTGCCTTGGCTTCAGTACAGTCCCACAGTTCACCTTGCCGCTACGAACGCAATGAGCGTACTGATACTACATCATCACTTTGGGAACATTGGTAGCAACAGTAACACACACACACACACACACACCCACACACACACCACACACACACACACACACACACACACACACACACACACACACACACACACACACACACACACACCGTGAGTGGTGGTTTGGGTGATAGTCTTTCGGATGAGACGATAAACTGTGGTCCCGTGTGTTAGACATAATTATTTAACACACGAAAAAGAACACACGGCAACAAGGGAGTTGTCCCTGGCAAATTTCAGTGGTAAAGCTACTCTTTTATGGAAAAACTAATACAGTTGCAGACAGGAAAAGAAAAAAAAAGGGTGGCGCTGCTCTTGTGGTGACGCGCTCTCTCAGGGGAGAGCAGTCCTAATTGCACGCAGAGAAAATCAAGTTAATGACAAAAAAGTGCCAATGGCATCAGCAATTACATTATCATAGACGGCAAGAAAAGTGTGACCGTCCATAGCTTCAAATATCTGGGAGCGATAGTATCAGATGAAGGATCGAAAACTGAAATATTCTTCAGGATAGCCCAGACCACAGCTGCAATGACCAAACTTAAAGCCCTCTGGAACGACAAGAACATCGCCATCAGCTTCAAGATCAGACTGATGTGTTCCCTGATCATGTCCATATTTTTTGTACGCATGTGAAACGTGGACCATACGAGATATATTCACAAACTTATTGGCATCTCATACAGAGATCACATAACCAACGAAGTGAAAACAGGAATTAAAAACACCATCAGGTCATGGGGTACAGGATAGCTCAGTGGTCAGAGCGCTCGCTTTCCCCCCAGTCAAAAGTTAAGCAGCATCGAGCGTGGTAACCACTTGGATGGGTGACCGTTTCCGCGCCTTGGCTTCATTGCGGTCCCCCAGTTCACCCGGCTGTCAATGGGTACCTGCCCTCTTTAGGGTCAGGGAAGGTAAGCAGCGAGGGAGAGGAGATGGGCGCCACCCTCAATATGCTGGCCCATAGAGGAGCCGAGGTCTCTGATGCCTCGCTTCCCTATGACCACATAGATTATGGGACACCTTTACCTCTTTTTTATCGGGCCATATGAAGAGGTCCCGACTTCAGTGGAAACCCCCCCCACAAACTGACGTGGTACGCGCACATTACACGAAACATCTGGACTGGTCACCACACCACACCACACCACCCCACACCACACCACAAACACCCCACCACACCCCACCCCACCCCACCCCACCACACCACACCACACCACACAAAACACCACCACACCACACCACACCACACCACACCGCAACACACCAAACCACACCACACAGCATCAAAAACACAATCTGAGAAAAAAAAAAATCTCTATGATTTCTTAACACAGGTTTAATAATATAAATAAGATGTAGAAAATCAATCAGAAAGCAATAATATACATACAGTTTGCAAGAATCCTTAACAAGCATTCAAAAAACAATTTTTCAAATTTTTTTTTTTAAATCAACCCTGGCTGACTCAATCAGTTAAAAAAAAACTAAGAGGAGAAAAGAATCCTGAATCAAAAAAATAGTCAAAACATGCAGATTATAGCCGAAAAAACCCCAATCATTAACCCTCCCAACCACCCCCCCCCCCCCCCCCACAAAAAAAAAACAATCATCAATCATCATCGTTATATCCATTGTAAAAATATGTAACTCGACAAGAATACATGCAATTATAAATATCGAACTGATCATCTATCTCTGGTGGTGTTGTTTTTTTACACCCGAATCTCTCTCTCTGTGTCTCTCTCTGTCTCTCTGTGTCTCTCTGTCTCTCTGTGTCTCTCTGTGTCTCTCTGTGTCTGTGTGTGTGTGTCTCTCTCTTGTCTCTTTCTTTCTCTCTCTCTCTACTGTTTCTCTCTCTGTCTCCCTGTCTTCCTCTGTCTCCCTGTCTTCCTCTGTCTCTCTGTCTCTCCCTGTCCCTGTCTCTGTCTCTCTCTGTCTGTCTCTCTCTTTCTCTCTCTGCAACAGCACTCTGTTCCACTGATGTTCTATAGATGGAAGGACAGATAAACAAACAAACAAACAATCGCACAGGTAGACAGACAGACAGACAGACAGACGGATAAACATATGGTCTGCAGCATGAATGTGCACACACATGTGGACGCATAAATACACACATGCACATAGTATGCATTTATGCACGCACGCAAATGAACACGGTTTCAACATTAATATGGACATATACTCGTTGACACATACACACGCGCAAAGTAATATCTTAGAATGAAAGTATGCAGACAATAACGAGTGCATGTATGTACGTACACAAACATGAACTTATATACACACAACAGAACGTTTTATGCTTTCAGGCACAAACGTACGTACATACGTATGGATGTACGCAGCAGGCACAAACGTACTTACATACGTGTGTATGTACACACACACACACATACACACACAAACTTAAACACACATACACACAAACACACACAGACACAGACACAGACACACAGACACACGCACACACACACACGCACACACACACACACACACAAACACACGCAACACACACACACATACACACACATACAAACTTACACACACATACACACATATACACACAAACTTACACACACATACACACAAACACACAGACACACACATACACACAGACACACAGACACAGACAGACAGACAACACACACACACACACACACACAACACACACACACACACACACAAACACACACACAACAAACAAACAAACAAACAACGAGCGAACAGCACAGCAAACAAAGCACAAAACACCGACACAACAACTTCAGTCAAAATTTTCAGTCCTCCTTTTGCATAGATAATGCCAATCCTCAAATCCACGATGACTATTATTATCATATTATCATGATTATTATGTACACAATATTGCAAACTTTGCCATCCGATTTCTTTTTAATACAGAATTTCTATAAATAAATGTTCAGCTTTAAGCCACACACGTACACACACAAAAAAAGCAGATTTGTACATCAAAGAGAAGACAATACAAAAATTCTGATAATAATAATAATAATAAAAAAGTAGCATTATTTCACAAACACCACCCCCTGCCCCTTCCACGAAAAAAACATGAAAAAAGAAAATATCGAAAAAGAGAGAGAAAAAATTATGTATCATAATCTGCAATCATTAAAAAAAAAAAGGGAAACATCAACGTCATCTGCAGATTCACATTCACCTTCACTGATCCTGTAGTCTGGTAGACTGGTGTTTGGGCACCACTCAATATTTTGCAACCAGCTTCCTCCACTCCTCGCGTGGGTGTTCAGCATTTTCATGTGCAGGTTAGCGTTAAACAAAAATGAACCGCAGGAGAGAGAGAGAGAGAGAGAGAGAGAGAGAGAGAGAGAGAGAGAGAGAGAGAGAGAGAGAGAGAGAGAGAGAGAGAGAGAGAGAGAGAGAGAAAAGAGAGACGAAGCAGAAAGAAGAGAAGAGATGAAGATGAGAGAGAGAGAGAGAGAGAAGAGATGAGAGAGAGAAGAAGACAGAAAAGAAGAAAAAAAATAATATATAAAATAGATAATGAATAATATAAAACAAATATAATAATAATAATATAATGATAATGATAATAATATAATAAAAAAAAATAATAATAATAATAATATAATAATAATAATAATAATAATAAAAGAAAAAAGAAGAAAAAGAAGAAAGAAGAAGAATAGAAGAAGAAGAAGAAGAAGAAGAAGAAGAAGAAGAAAGAAAATGATGATGATGATGATGATGGATGATGAGATGATGATATGATGATGATGATGACGACGATGAAGAAGAAGAAGAAGAAAAGAAGATGATGGTGATGTATATGATATGAACCACAAACAAACTAACAAAGTTGAACAGTGAATGCGCATCAAAGTACACTGTTGGTTTCGGTCTCATAAAGATACCACCGAGTTACCCTTATAACTTATATTACCATTAATTCTGCTTCCTTCCACTTTTTTTCCTTTGTTGAGCCCAAACCACTCTCTCCCCCCCTCCCCCCCTCTCTCTTCTCTCCCTCTCTCCTCTCTCCTTCTTCTTTGTGTGTATGTTCTGTGTACCTGAATGTCATTCTTGTCTCCGTCATGTGTGTGTGTGTGTGTTGTTGTGTGTGTGTGTGTGTGTGTGTGTGTGTGTGTGTGTGTGGTGCGTGTGTGTGTGTGTGTTGTGTATTTAAAAAAAATCTATTTATTCTTTTATATCGAGGATAATGGAATAAGCACTCATATGCTTTTTTTTTTTAAACATCCAGTCCTCGTGTGTATGCAGTTTTGTAAATCTCGTCATCTTTTTAGTGTGTGTATGTGTGTGTGTGTGTGTGTGTGTGTGAGTGTGTGTGTGTGTGTGTGTGTGTGTGTGTGTGTGTGTGTGTGTGTGTGTGTGTGTGTGAACGCGCGCGTGTATATGTATGTGTATGTGTGTGTAGTGTTGTGTGTGCGCGCACGCGCGCGCGCGCGTGTGTGTGTTTCGTGTGTGCATGCGTGCGCACGCGTGTGTGTATGTGCGCACGTAGGTGCGTGTGTGTGTGTGTGAGCGCGCGCGTGTATGAATGTATGTGTGTGTCTGTGTCCCTTATGCAAGTAACATATAATGGCATTTCAAAAAAACTGGGCAACAAGACATGAATGTTTGTGGCAAAAGTTTCTGTGGAGAAATAACAACTTTTATATAAAAACAAACAAACATGAAGATAAAGTAGTTTTTACAAAAATAAAACGGTTGTGTGTGCTGCTTTACCTGAATGAGAAACCAATTTATAAAAAAAAAAAAAAAAAAGTATGCGGCACAGTACCTAGGCGACGGTTTTTTGTTTTCTTTTTAATTTTTTTCATGTGCATAACAGAATCCATCAAACCTTTGGTCCTTACGAAAACCTTCTATCAATCGTAAAGAAGCGTAAACTTAATAAAATAGTACGGGCATGTACAAGATCAAAAGGACTTGCAAAGACAATACTGCAAGGCACTGTCCAAGGAGGAAGAAAAAGAGGCAGACCAAGGAAGAGATGGGAGGATAACATTAGCGAATGGACAGGCCTAGAACTCAACCAAACTTTGAGAAAGGCAGAACAGAGAGAGGAATGGAGGCAACTGGTTGTCAAGTCTTCAGGGGTGCCCCCACGGTCGCCAGACTAAGGGGTAGATAGATAGATAGATAGATAGATAGATAGATAGATAGATAGATAGATAGATAGATAGATAGATAGATAGATAGATAGATGATAGATAGATGGATGGATATATTTTTTAAATATTCTCTCCCAAGAGGTTAGCAGCCCAAAATTTTTACACAGAGAAATCTGCCAAGACTATAAAAATGAAAATTTCATCACGGTATCTCAGATTGGAAAACAGTTTTCAATAATTATATCACTCGATGCAACTACATGGAAACCGGGCGAAATGTGAATAGGGATAATTCTCCTTAATGAACTGGCATAATTATTTACATTAATGCACCGGTGCAGTTCTCAATAACTATTAATTTTAGTATCATCGATTAGTGGTATAGAGGTAGAGCCAAAGAGGTTAACAGTAATGGACGTCACTCCGTACATTTCTTGCATATCTTTTTGTTGTTGTGGTGTTTGGTTTTGGTTCTTTTTTCAACAAAGATAATTAAAGATTCACATCAACTTTGAAATCTGCCTGATAAGGTTTTATCTTCAGAAAATATATTGTGCGTTACCACACTTCCTTCCTCCCTCCCCCCCCCCTGAAAAAAAGAGAAAATGCGCAAAACATACATTTTGAATAAAAAAAATCAAAAGACAATCCGATATAAACAGACATGAAGAATGAAGGTTGTAAGCATTGATTTCCTAAAACAACAAAAAGATGACCCCCCTCATCCCTAAACCCCAACAACAAACAACAACAAAAACAACTCATTAAACCCGCAAACATCCAAAGAATGGTAAACTTTTACGCTTCTCCCTTAAAAATTTGGCTTCAGTGCAGTCCCCCAGTTCACCCAGCTGTAAATGGGTACCTGCCGTCTTTAGGGTCAGGGAAGGTAAAACAGCGAGGGAGAGGAGATGGGCGCCGTCCTCAATATGCTGGCCCCTAGAGAAGCTTGGTCTCTGATGCCTCGCTCCACTACGACCACATAGGTTATGGGATGCCTTGACCTTTACATCTACCGTAAAAAAAAAAAACCCAACCCCCAAAAGCAAACAACCAACAAAAAACCCCAGCTAACTAACCAGCCAACAAATTAATCCCCGCTCCCTTCCCAAAACAACAACACCAAACAACAACAACAACAAACATGAAAATATGTACTAAATACGCAATACTCAGACAGTCTGTTCTTATGTACATTATCCCCATAACCAAAATAGTGACAACTGTGTCAAATATCGTCCTCATCGTCACTGATTCTCATGCAATAAAAGAAAGTTGTCTCTGATTTCGATGGCTCCAGTTGCTCTGGTCTCATGGTGACCTCAGTTTCGGTTTCCCCATACACTTCTGTGCATGTGTTGAGTTCATGTCAAAACCTTCGAGGTCGGAGATTCAAGGTCATTGGGGGGGGGGGGGGGGGGGGGGGGGGGGGAGAGAGACGTTGTAGTGGTCACCCGGGCATCTCAATCAGTCTGGCTCGGTGACTGACTTCTTCTAATGCTTTCTGAATAAAAACAAAAGCTGAAAATTTTTCATGAAGACTTTATCAGAAACAGGGCACACAGTAGAAATGCAACTGCCTGTGCTGTTTGCGTGGTTCTCCTTCCTTTCACCTTCACCTGTCCTTAGTCTCGCCGACCGTATGGAGGCACCACTGAAGATTTTTCAACCAGCTTGCTCCACTTGTGACTCAAAATTCCCGAACACTCTGTGTAGATAATACATAAACAAGTGATCCTTACCAAAATACCCATCTTGAAAACTTCCGACATAGCCATCGCAACGTGACAGCGTTGTCCTCATGAGAAAAGTAAAGGCAACGGCTAAGCCATTCATGCCGCAAAACAACAACAACAACAAACATCTGTGAGACATGAGCAATTACTGGACTTTATAAACCACTTAGCTCTGAAATAAGTTCATGAAAAAATCATATTATAAAATGAATATACCTGGAATAACTGTAAAAATTTACTGTACAGCTGAAATTGGCCTGGGAATCTCTGTCAAAATAGTTTTTTTTTTTTTAAGTTGTATACATCACATTATAAATGTGTAAAGATTAAACATAACATCAAATCAGATTTGTCCAGGAAACTATTACAAAAAACAACAGCAACAAAACCAACATCCCACAAACCGAAACAAAACAAAACAAAACAAAACAAACAAAACCCCCCCCCCCCCCCCAACAACAAACAAACCAAAAACATCCAAAAATCAAGATCCTCGAAAACATAGCTGAAGTTGATGGTATAATTTTCAGCCCAGATAATACAAAATTTACTATTCAGCGAAAATTTCTGGTTGGGCTATGTATATAACCATCTAGACTTATTAAAAAACTCCCCATAAATGTAGTCTGCATACGGTATACTGGGTCAGACACAGGCAAAAAAAAAGTGCTTACGGTCTTCAAATAATGCAGTTAAAGGACTAGAAAAAGATAACTGAGAATAATTATGTGTACAAAGGTTACTCAAATCGAATTAGTAAAGGCACCAAATGTAACTTGGATTCTGTTTACGGTCATCAATTAACACCTGTTCAAAAATAAACAAACCCACAAAGGACAGAAAAAAGACAAATGGAAATATTATGTATACAACCATCTAGACTTATCCAAAAATTACCCTTAAATGTAGTCTGCATACGGTATACTGAGTCAGACACAGGCAACCCCCCCCCCCAACAATACTATACACCCCCCTCCAAAAAAAAACCAACCAAAAAAACCCCACAAAAGCAAAAACGAAATCACAAAAAAAGCTTAATGCAAATACATGTCTCGTAGAATCATACAACCCAATAAGAAATGCTGAAAGACTATTATCAAAATAATGATAAACATACGTTATGTAATCATGCACTGAACAATAAATGAATAAACAATCATTAGATTTTATCCGTCAATGCTCAAAAGATCACACGGAAAACAAGGAACAAAAGATCAGTAAACTGTAAATGTAAAACATATTAGCAGTCACAAATATATAACGGACCTCCCACCCCTACCCCTAACAAAACGGACTAAGAGGTGTATAAGGATGACAAAACTTACAAAACAGTATTCACAGAGTATTGGATGTCCACTAGATGGTACACAGCGACTGGGAATATAATCACCATTGTATAAAGAACAAACATAAAATTGAAAAGCAGATATGAAAAAAAGACAAACATTCCCACATGAGTGCTTGTTCCAATATCCTCGAACTAAAACCAAGAAAAGGTCGAGGAAACATATAAAATCAGAATAAAATGAATAAACAACCACTAGCTGGTACATAAGACTGGGAATATAATCACTTTTGTATAAAGAACAAACATAAAACTGAAAAGCAGATGATATAAAAAAAAGCACACACCCAGACTTGTTATTTTCGCAAGTAATAAAGACTCTTGCTACAGGCAAATTTTAGTTCATTTTATTTTTTATGTCATCTCCTTTATATTCGCAGCTAGTTTGTTCCACATTTTATTAACACGAGGTCCCTTAAATTCACAAGTATTAAAGAACTAAACTCAAATCTACATTTTGTATATTTTTTTCCTTTTACAGTTCTAAATGTGTTTCTCATAACACGGTACAACAATCAAAACCTAGATGTGCTCCTTATGAATACACCAAAACGATGAAAGACATTTCCTTACTAAACATTAAACAAAACCCAAATGTATTCCTTTTATATATATATATATATATATATATATATATATATATATATATATATATATATATATATATATATATATATATATATATATATATATATATATTAATACGATGAAAACATTTCCTTTCTAAACATGGATCAAAACCTAAGTGTGTTCCTTATGAATATATCAAAGAATGAAACAAAAATCCCATGATCTAAACAGCATCATCACCATCAACATCAGCACTCTCTTGACCAATTTGATCGTCAGAGGGACAAACGGGACGCGTTGGTTGACAATAATTGCGACGCTCCACCACAAAATGAGTCGCTTAGCACAAAACCCACTTTTCCAATAGGAGCCATTTTAGGCAGGTGGGGGTGAGGTTGTCGATTTTAAGATGTTGATGGATTATAAAACTATAGCACTTATTCTACCTTCTAGTGAAATATCAAGGCATAATTTTGTTTCCTTTTGTCTTTAAACGTGTTTTGAAAATAACAAAGCCCTCATTCTGACCACCTATTAGAATGCTAAACTTGTCAAGTTCTCATTTTGTCATTTCCTGCAGTCTATCATTTCACTTTGTAATAACTTTTGAAAATGTTCAATTTTGAATTTTTTTTGTGCATTTTATAGTAATTATATTGCACATTAATAACATGCAATAACTAAAAATTGACCTCTGGTGCAATGCAACTCCTTATGTGATGGCAGCGTCACAATTACTATTGACTCCAGACAGATCTGTCTTCAGCACTTGGCGGCAACAGCGCCATGTTAAGGCTGGTCCATGATTCTGAACACAAATTATAACAACAGCTAAACATCACCTTTTTCAGAACCCTGAGAAAGGCAGAACAGAGAGAGGAATGGAGGGAACTGGTTGTCAAGTCTTCATGGGTGCCCCACGGTCCCAGACTAAGGGATAGATAGATAGATAGATAGATAGATAGAAGAGAGAAGAGAGAGAGGAGAGAGAGAGAGAGAGAGAGAGAGAGAGGAGAGAGAGAGAGAGAGAGAAGGAGAGACAGAGGGAGAGAGAAGAAGAAGAAGAGAGAGAGAGAGGGAGAGAGGAAGAGAGAGAGAGAGGAGAGAGGAGAGAGAGAGAGAGAGAGAGAGAGAGACGAGAGAGAGAGAGAGATAGAATAGAAGAAGAGTAGAAGAGAGGAGAGAAGAGAAACATTGCATCCCGAATGTTCAATCTGTTTTCAGTTCCTCAAGCCTTTGTTGTTGTTGTTGTTGTGTTGTTTTGTTTGTTTGTTTTTTGCTTGTTTGTTGTTTTGTGTTTGTTTTAACAAAGAAAAGCGATTAGACCAAGAGGCGACAATACGACAATTGAAACAAATTAACCTCCCTTGGTCCTTACCACACCGTTTAAATGACTACCTTTCAAGTCAGCAGCTCATCTTTTACTTTTTTAAACTTGTAGATGGTAAAAACAAACGAAACTTTTACTTCATTTACAAGATAAAATTCTTACCCATGAATGGACATATTCCTTTCTTTGCTGTGAACAAAAACAGCAAAAACTGTCAATAAAAAATAAAAAACCGTCAACAAACTAAAAGTCCCTTTCAGTTTTAGTTTTTGCAGAAAAAACCCACCTCCGACACATGACCAGCACTGAGTTGAAGAATCTGGTAAAAAGCTCTTCAGTTCGGTAACCAACAGATCCTTAGAGAGTGTACAGGGAAAAAGAAGACCAGAATAAAAAAAAAACAAGACCAGAGAGAGAGAGAGAGAGAGAGAGAGAGAGAGAGAGAGAGAGAGAGAGAGAGGAGAGAGAGAGAGACAGACAGACAGACAGACAGACAGACAGACAGACAGACAACAGACAGACAGAAGACAGACAACAGAGACAGAGAGAGAGAGAGAGAGAGAGAGAGAGAGAGAGAGAGAGAGAGAGAGAGAGAGAGGTGAAGAAGAGGAAGGAAAGAGCAGAAGATTTGGAAAAGGAGAAGGAGGTACCCCTCTCCCCCCCGCCCCCAGCCCCCCCTACCCCCTCTTCCACCAACAAAAAAAAGAGAACATGAGTATAAACAGAAAAAAAATAGGAAGAGGAAGACAGGAGCAGGGGAAGAGGAAGAGAAGAGGAGGAGGAGGAGGAAGGGAGGAGAGGAGGAGGAGGAGGAGGAGGAGGAGGAGGAAGATGTGGAAGAGGAGGAGGAGGCGGAGGAGTAGGAGGAAGAGGAGGAGGAGGATGGGAACGGACAAGACTTCAGTTGTTTTGGTTTTATTCCGTACTTGTTTAATAAACACAAAAATGTGTTCTTTTTCAAGGGTAAATTAAAAAACAAAACAAAAACAAAAAACAACACCATGTGTTTTGTTCAGTGATGATGTTAAACAAATTAATAATTTATTTTTCAAATGCAAATGAAAAAAAAGTTGCTGTAGCCCTCACCATGAGTTGGTGAGGAGCAGAAGACACAAGACAGCCAAACTGCACCCATGTCCCACATACACCACACAACACAGCACCCCCCCACCACCACACACACACACACACACACACACACACGCACGCACGCACACACGCATGTACGCACACACACACACACAGACTCTCTCTCTCTCCACCCACACTACACACACACACACACACACACACACACACACACACACACACACACACACACACACCCCCCACACACACACACACACTCACCCCACACACACACATCACTTAGTGTGTCTAATATGCCTTAGTGTGAAGAGACATTAAATTGAAGACAACAACAACAACAACCAACACACACTTGCGCAACTGTAAAAAACAACAACAGCCAAAGCAACAACATCCATCCAACCAACCAAACAAAACAGCGTAAAATAAAACCCAAACCAACCAACCAACGAAACAAAAGACTAAAAGTAAACACAAAAATTAACTCTTCTCCATACTTTTCCAAATTTGTTGTGGTTTTTATTTTGTTGCTTCTCATTCATTCGAGATAAAAAAAAATCTTAGCAGGTATATTTATTTGGATTGAGTAGTTTGTACTTGAAATGTGCTGCTTATTATAAATTTAAAAAGTAAAAGACTGCAACCTTTCTCCAACAACAATTAACAAAACAAAAAAAAGTGTAGTTAACCTCCCCTCATTTCTTGTTCTCATTCTGTGTGTGTGTGTGTGTGTGTGTGTGTGTGTGTGTGTGTGTGTGTGTGTGTGTGTGTGTGTGTGTGTGTGGTGTGTGTGTGTGCGTGCGTGCGTGCGTGCGTGCGTGTGTGTGTGTGTGTGTGTGTTGTGTATGGTGGGTGTGTTGCGGGTGGGGAGGGAGAGGGGGTTGCCTACGGGGATTGTAGCGCGGGGAAGCAACTCCTACTGAAACGCGAAACCGTGAAAGCCAAATTAAATCCCTTGCGATTTTTTGAGCGTATTATTTATGCCTAGTCCACAACGGGATAATTCAGTGGTCAAAGCGCTGGCTTCCCCCAAGCTGAGGTTAAGCAGCGATTGAGCGTGGTCACCGAGTGGATGGGTGACCGTTTGCGCGCCTTGGCTTTCAATACAGTCCCCCAGTTCACCCAGCTGTAAATGGGTTTCCTGCCCTTTTTAGGATCAGGGAAAAATAAAGCAGCGAGGGAGAGGAGATGGGCGCCGCTCTCAATATGCTGGCCCCCTAGAGAAGTTGATGTCTCTGATGCCTCGCTCTCCTAGGACCACATGGGGTATGGGACACTTTACCTTTTACCTAGTTACTTCAGTGTTGTCAATGATATTTTTAGGCAATAAAAATGCCATAAAGTAATTTGTTCCTTGGGTGTTTATTGCAAAAAGGTATTTTACTCAAAAGGTGTTATCATCTTTTCAACAACGAAAAAAACCCCGACCCTACCCAGTATTGGTCGGGAGTTGTAACCTTCGACGTCCTATTTTAAAAAAAGTTAAAGTCTGTCCCGAGCCTAAGGCTCATCAGGCCGGTGCTTATCCCGGTTTCTGTGGCGTTAAGCGACTGAGAGTCATAGACTCCCCCCTGGATAGGACGCCAGTCTATCGCAGGGTTAACCCCCAACACAAGGTTGGTACCCCTTTTACACCTGGGTGGGGTGAGAAAATAGCCGTAAAGTGCCTTTTCCAAGGGCACAACGCCATAGCCGAAAGCTGGGATCGAACCCGCAACCTTTAGATTACGAGTTCAACGCCCTAACCACTAGACTACCGTGGCGGCTTTTAGACGTCCTACACAGAACATTAATTTTAGAGCTCCAGTGATTGGAACTCTTTACCAGTTTTAGTTAACACGGTCCGCATACTTGCTCCAAAGTGTGAATAAGGACGAAAATATCAGGAGTACTGTCTTATTCCTTACATCGTAGATAAAATACCGACATTCAACTCAAAACAAAACTGATGATTAATTTAAAAACAAAAATCCACACACATTCATTCAAAATCAGTGTCTGTTGGATGGATGGATGGATGGATGGATGAATGAAAGTTTCTAGGTTATGAGCAATAAGGAGGCAAAAATAATCAGGCAGGCGAGAGAGGAGAGAAAAAAAGTAAAAATAAAACCAACAAAATCTGAAATACCCCAAATCTTGGGAAATACAAGAAAACAAGCAAAAATAAACAAACAAAATAAAAAACAACAAAAAACCAAAACAGGAGGAAAAAAGCGAAACTCCGGAACAAGTCTGTAAAATACTAGGTAAGCCATCTTCTGTACTGTTGAAGAATAAAAGTACTGAAAGTGTGACTGACTTCATCCATTTACAAAAACACACGCGTTTGTCTTTTTTTTTTTTTAGGTTACCCCCCAAAAAAACAACAACAACAACAAACCAACCACAACAACAAAACCAAACACAAAAATCCCCCAACCCAACCAAAACAAAACCCAACAAAACAAACCCAAACCAAACCAAAACAAAACCAACCAAAAAAACCAATACACAAAAAACAAACAAAAAAATTAAAAAGCAACCAAATGTAAACCTTTTACATGGCTTCATGTTTATTGAAATGCTTTAAAACTTGTTATTCAGTCAGCATAATCCCAATAATAATATATAATAAGAATATATTTTTTAATGGCCACCACTGAGGTTTAGACTGTCACACTCTAACTTAATAATGAAGCATCCGGAGGCCAAGTGAAAAAATGTTTACATGTTGGTTTTGAATCCACTGCTCAGATTTCAGTTCATCTCTGTGCGTGTGCGCGCGTGCGTGTGCACAGCATGAGTACCTAAGCCATCAGGAGCACTGACAACTTCCCCCCCCTCCCCTCCCCCCCAAAA
This sequence comes from Stramonita haemastoma, assembly GCA_030674155.1. NCBI lineage: Eukaryota > Metazoa > Mollusca > Gastropoda > Neogastropoda > Muricidae > Stramonita > Stramonita haemastoma. The sequence continues at coordinate 59,175,271 of CM060327.1, read as the reverse complement.
AAAAAAAACGAAAAAAAAGTCACCACAAACAGAACAAGAACTCTACCTTGGCTACAGCGAAGTTTAGAATTTTTCAGGTATCAAACAAACAAAATAAAAATAAAATAAAGTCCCCCCCCCCTACCTATAAAACCTCAAACAATACAAACAAAAAACCCACAACAAAAAAGGAAAACAATAAAACCCTACCCCAAAACCCAACCCCAAACAAAACAAAACAAAACATAAAACCCACAACAACAAAAAAAGCAAAAACAAAAACAAAAAACAAAAAACCTCACCGAAAAAACCAACTCAAACAAACAAACAAAAAACCCAACAAAGAAACCAACAACCTTGAGATGAGAAATTAGTTTGCGATTATTATTTATCATCGATTATGTAAAGATAGCCTGTGGGAAAGCATGCCAATGCGGGTTTATATGGATAATAAACACGTTAGCCGAGACGATTATAAATATAGCTATACATTGTGTCCATCTATCATTTTGCCAGAATTTGTACAAGCCGTAGTTGTTCCAGATTATTATCTATATACACGAAAAAATATTCAAACAATGACACTTTAATATCTACCATCTTAGAACCCTCAACAGCTCTGAGTCGAGTAGAGATATAGAGTTTGAATTGTCAGAAATCGTTGAAAATGATGATGTAGTCCTGATTAGTGAGCTTAATTATAAATACATGTATATTTATTCGTTTTTATTATAATTATTTGTGCTATGAGAAACGGAAGAAATATACGTCAAAGGTTTGGAAGAGATATACATACATGCATACACAACTTCAAGCGTCTGGAGAAAGATTACAGGTATTTCAGTATTTCAGTGTATATTGTAAAATGTATATATATTTACTGTTGTAGTTACACGTTCCTCAGCTTAATATCTAGCAATCACCAGCGCACTCTTGACTCAACTCATCCACCTGGGAATCACTGTGAGATTTAAAAAGTACACACTAGATAAGACATTTGTGAGTGAGCTACTCTTTTCAAGTACTAAGCCAGATAGGCAGCCGTGCTCCGACTTCAGCAGATTTTTTGTTTTAAATTACAATTTTGCCAAAGAGTTTAAGATGTTAATACTAAAAGCTTGTCATGGCTGAAATCAATCTCAACATACTATGTCACAACATAACAACATTGTCACGTAGGTCACAGCACTCAGCTTCCACTAATAACCGACAAAGCAATTTAATGACATTAAATCAACTCCAATAATGGCCCCTAATTTGTTTGCGCTCCTCGGCTAGAGCTCCGAGGTTTACCAATGGTGATATAATTATCTCGCGTATGCCATCGCCCCCCCCCCCCCCCCCCCCCCGAAACCTCCCCACCATTAAGATAACCCCATTCTCATTTCGGGTACCCAGTTTGGGCATTGGATCTACCCAAGTTTGCCAGGACAGTCAGAAGATACCTCTCTGCTCGATGTTTTCGAGTTTCAACTGTCGTGGGTTCTTTTACCGTGCATAAGTTCGTAAGCACACGGGTTCGTCTGGTTAACAGTCTCCTCCGAAAGACTTGACATTCAGTTTGATTTTTTCCTGTCAAAATGTGAAGAAAAGGCAAGAGCTGGGAATGGAACCCCTGAACCTCACGGTTTACTTGTTAGGCTGGTGAACGTCTAAACCGTCCTGTCACCGTCCTCCCTGCTTCTGAGTTGTAAGTTGCTTGGCGATTTTCTTTCCTTCTCCTTGTTTGGTGCTCCACTGAAGTTGGTGAACTTTTCTTCCAAAACCCAGTTGCATCATAGTCCAAGAAAAATAAATTAAAACCCCCACCCTCATGATTTGGTCGTGGACACATTTGACCAGATATATTCAGTCATTCTCTCAACTTGAAAGTTGAGGACATATTTAATTTCATTATGGCAAACAAACAAACAAACAACAACCAAAAAACAACAAACAAAAAAATGTTGAGAAAATCTTCTCAGAACAACAAAACCATTCTGGCTTGATTGACGCGATATCATAAAGCCCCCTTCCATTATTGCCAATAGCAGGTGTGGGCACTTCGTAATTGGTTTTCCCCCCTCTCTTCTCACAAATGTTTCATGTACATGTCATCCATCAACATTAAAAAAAAAAAGAAAAAGAATCTCACATTCATGGTCTTTTGACCCTGCATATTTTATCGTTCCCAAGGGGGAGGTAACTAACCTCCATGGTGGAGGTTCTTTCTTCCATCATTGATGAATTGAGTGGACCAATCAAAACGTCATGGCTGCGCGCCAGGAGCGAAAAAAACAAACAAACAGAAACAAACCTGAAATAAAGAAAGAAAGGAACAAAAAAACCCCTCCATACATAGCCCACCAAATCCAAACAACATCACCCTCCCCACCCCCCAAAAAACCCCAATAACAACAAAAAGATGTCAAGTAAAGTAGACTATAAAAATTGAATTCAGTAAATAGCCTGTGTTGTGGCACCCACGTTTTAAAAAAAAAAATCACCCCCCCTCTCCCCACCCACCCACCTTGCAACAAATCGTGAATAGACTTGATGAGAGACTGTAACGTCGAGAAAAAGCACAGCAGTGTAGATAGATAGGTAGATAGGTAGGTAGGTAGGTAGGTAGGTAGATAGGTGGTCGCAAATAGGGTCTCCTTTCCTTTTTACAAACTTTCACCTGTAACTTCTTCCTCAAAACAAACGAAGGCTTTTACTTGCAATTTTGCTCCAGTCCTCAACAACTATTTTCTTAGTTGTTGCCGTATATTTTCAAAATCTGTACACACACAAAAAAAACCGATCTACATACTACCAAAAAACAAACCAAACCCAAACCCTCACCCCACTTCATCAGGGGCTTATAACCACATCTTCGAAGGCATACGTGCTTTGATTCATTTCTCCAAACTCCCCTCAGACGCCCGTT
>CM060327.1:59164881-59167381 GCA_030674155.1 Stramonita haemastoma | reverse complement strand
ATGTCCCAGCGGTATCCCTTCTCATCCTTTATAGCCAGTTTCTAGGAGAGGAAGAAAAATAGATTCAGTAACTAAAAGGACAGACAGACAGACAGACAGACAGACAGACAGACAGACACGACATACATACATACATACACACTAACCTCTCCCCCCACACTACACTACACCCCCTCCCCTTCACTCTCTTTCCTCTCTCTCTCACAATATGCACATACACGTGCACAAACACACATACACACAACACCCACACACCCACACACCCACACACACTTCTAACCCTACACACCCACCCACACCTACACCCACAACCACACTACACTACACCTATCCCCTTGTCTCTCTCTCTCTCTCACACACACACACACACACAAACACCCCCCCACCCCCACACACATACACATTACACTAAACCCCTCCCCTTCCCTACCCACCCACCTGCACACACACACACACACACACACACACACACCACACACACACACACACACACACACACACCACACGCACACACACGCACACACACAACACACACAGACAACACACCCACCCAACACACAACACACACTAATCCCCCCTCCCCACCCACCACACCTACACTACACTACACCACCCCATCCCACCCACCCCCCTCCCCCCCCCCCACACACACACTACACACACACACACACCACATACACACACACTACCACCCCCCCCTCCTACACTACACTACACTACACTACACTACACTACACTACACTACACTCATACACTACACTACACTACACTACACTACACTACACTACACTACATCTCCTTCCCTTTCCCCAACCCTCTCCCTCATACACTCCCCCCCAAAAAAAAAAAACTCCCACCCACCCACCCACCCACCCCTCAAACCGCCCCCTCCCGCCCCACCCCAACAAACATCAAAAGGGTTAACCACCCGCAACCCCTCGCCCCGCCCCCTCAAACCCCATTCAACCAATCACCTTGCTGCACGTGCGAAGCGGGTGTTGGCCCCAGGCGAGCAAAACGTCGATAGAATGGATGTTAACCCCTTCGCTTCCCTTCAGCGTCTGCACCATGCACATGCAGTCATCTTTCTGCACCTGTACCGTCCGCGGGTATTCTATGTTGGACAGGTACAACGTTTTTCCTTGCCTCACGTCGTCCGAGCAGAACATGGCGATGTCTTTTTCTGGACAGGAGAACAAAGGGACGACGAAGAAGAGATGAGAAAAATAATTATTCAAAAAAAGACGGAAGAAGGGTTAACTAAGCATACAGAGTTGGTTTTTTTGTTTTTGTATTGTGTTGTTTTATATGGTATTGTGTTGTATTTGAAGCTATGGTACCAAATGAAGGATCAAAACCTGAAATTCTCTCCAGGATAGCCCAGACCACATCTGCAATGTCCAACTTAAGTCCTCTGGAATATAAGAATGTAGCTATCAGCTTCAAGATCAGACTGATGTGTTCCCTGATCATGTCCATATATTTTTTTTACGCATGTGAAACATAGACATTAACAGCAGACATTGAAAGAAGGATACAGGCAAATGGAAATGAAATGCTTTCACAAACTCCTTGGTATTTCATACAGAGATCACATCACTAATGAAGGTACAAAAATCAGAATAAAAAATGCCAGCAGACCCTATAAAGAGCTCCTACCTACAGTGAAAAAACGCAAACTAAAGTAGTACAGGCACGTCAACGATCATCTGGACTGGCCAAGACAGTCTTACAGGGAACAGTAAGGGGAGGGAGACGAAGAGGCAGACAGAGGAAACGATGGGAAGACAACATCAGAGAGTGGACAGGCCTTGGGTGGAGCGATCTCCTACGGAGGGCGGAGAACCGTGAGGAGTGGAGGAAGCTGGTTGCAAAATCTTCAGTGGTGCCTCCAAGGTCCTGCAGGACTAAAGGACAGGTGGAGGAAAAGGGGGTACAATGAAGATTTTTTTAAATGTGAAGGAATTGGTGGGGTAGGAGGTGCCGGCGTTGGGGAAGGGGTAGGGGTGGGTGGAGGCAGAGTGAAGGGGAGGGAGGAGGGAGGGAGGGAGGGAGGGAGGGAGGAGGAGGAGAGGAGAGAGAGAGAGAGAGAGAGAGAGAGAGAGAGAGAGAGAGAGAGAGAGAGAGAGAAGAGAGAGAGAGAGAGAGAGAGAGAGAGAGAGAGAGAGAGAGAGAGAGAGAGAGATGTATCAAACGCAACTGATTGGAAGAGAAAAAAAGAAAAGTCATTAAACAGATAACAACAACAACCACTAACACACTACCACCGCCACACCACCACCACCACCACCACCACCCACCACCACACCACCACCACCACCACAACAACAACAACAACAACAACAGCAATAATTCTAGTTCTTGAGCCTCGTGAGCAACCCCAAAAGAATGATATTTTCCTCTTAGCTTCAAGTCAAAGCAGATGATGATTTTTCTACAAAGCAACACTTGGCATAAAAGATACGACATAACTTTCGGAGACAACTGCAGAGTGTAGCCG
>CM060327.1:59149881-59152381 GCA_030674155.1 Stramonita haemastoma | reverse complement strand
TCGACACACTTTGTGGCATACCCCACCTAACCCCCCTCTCCACTTCCCCCCCACCAACCCCGACCCCCCCTCCTCCCCCTCTCCCTCACCTCCTCCCTTCCTCCCCCACCCCCCTCACACACACCACCTCCACAGAAAAATAGGGTACGGATAGCCTAGTGGTTAGAACACTGCGCTGGCAAAAGTCCTTCGGATGAGACTTTAAACCGAGGCCCCGTGTGCAAACCGCACGCAGAACATCTTGCGCACACGTGAAATCTTGTTCCGCTTTTCGTAAGAGTAGGCCATCGTGTACCGGTGGGAACAGATGACATTTATAAGAATGCATACACACGGGGACTGGATGTAAAAAAAGCACATGATTGCTTATTCCATTAACCGCCATATAAAACAAGAAATCAAATCAATAAATCAAATCAAATCCCTTCCCCCCCCCCTCTCTCTCTCTCTCTCTCCCACACACACACACACCACACCCACCCACCCACCCACCCACCCACCCACACACACACACACACACATACACACACCCACACACACACACACACACACACCCACACCCACACCCACAACACACACACACACACACACACACACAGGGACTCACCAGGCACACAATCGTAGATGACAGTCATGTAGTCAGTATAGGGCGAGTTGCCGCAGCGACTGCCTGTGGGCAGCTTCTGTACCATGAACTGGCACCGCCGGTACCCGGAACATCGCGTGTTCAAGGTTGGGTACTTGCTGTCATCATTGATGACGCAATCCTTGTGGTCCGCCTGACAGCATCCGTCTTTCCGCGGAATCTGTAGGTATTGCGCGCGCACACGCACGCACACACGCACACACACATACACATACAGAGACACAGACAGACACACACAGACACAGACACAGACACAGACACACACACACACACACCCACACACACATGCACACACACACACACGCACACACACACACACACACACACACACACACACACACACACACACACACACACACACACACACACGTGAATACACACACGCACGCGCGCGCGCACGCACACACACACAAACGCACGCACACACACATGCGCGCGCACACACACACACACACACACACACACACACACACACACACACACACACACACACACACACACACACACAAGATAAAATGTTTTGAGCTTTTTTTCCCGGAATTTTTGGATTTTTGCTTGTTTTTTGTTCTTCAGTAAGTTGTTTCGAGGTGTACTTATGAATGGTAAGATTTGTTAGGGGTAGTATGCCACCCCGATTTTATTTATTTTTTTGGTTTTAAATTTTGGCCCAACCATTAGGCTACACACCAGAATTAATTTGTCTTGTTGTCACTTTTTCCTCTGTTTTCATATAGTATTCTTGCATTCCTACCGTACTTAACTAAGGCATTCACAGAAATCACACCACTTTTTTTTTGTGAAAGACTAGTTTCTGGTTCAAAAGTCATGCGATTCTTGCATAAATTTGGTAGATTTGAGTTTTTGAAAAAAATATTTTTTTAAAACAAACATTGTACCCCTTTAGTTCTTTGTCGTCTGCTAGCTTCTCTAACCGCACTATTCATGCGCGGGGTCAACGCTGTAGGAACACAAGCAATCCTCATTTGATGATCATTGCCAACTTTCTGGTGACTACCTGGGTTTGCTCTATGACCTCAGTTTCAACAGCAAGTCACACGGTACATTTTTTTATACTTCAAAAAAATCTGTGAAAATCAACACAAAACATTTTTCGACTGACACTCTGTAGAAGATACTACATGACCTGCAAGCTAATTCAGGAGTGTAACCTTATAAGGTAGCTGCATTCCGGATTCAGGAGATGATGTCTACACACAATACTTTCACCCGTTCCTTCCGACATGTAGTGACCTACTCTTCCGAAAGGTGGAACGGGGTTTTAACATGCGCGCAAGATTTTCTGTGTGGCGTTCGCACACAGTGCAAATGCACATCTTTCACTAAAGTGCTAACAGTTCTACTGTATTTTTTTTTGTTTACACCATATAATGAAATCATGAAACTTCTGACTAAAATCTTCTTGTGTACACGTTAAGTAGAACCCATTTATTAAAACAGGAGAAAGCGAACCATGGCGAGTGGTATGGATAAGTAAAACATACTCAGCATGCAACCCCCCCCCCCCCCCCCTCCACAAAAAAGCAGACACAACAATATCCGTTTGTGCCCAAAACTTTTCCCCCATCCACTTAGAGAGTCACTGAGTGGTGGTCTGAGTATTAATCTTTCGGATGAAACGATAACCCAAGGTCCGGTAAGCAACACACTTTTTAGTGCACGTAAAAGAACCCATGGTAACAAGAGTGTTGTCCCTGGTAAAGTTATGTGGAAAAAGCCACTCTGATAGGGAATAAAATATACACACGCAGAAAGGGAGAGCATCCCGAATTTTACGCAGAGAAATCTGTCCTGACTTAAAGTCGTACACACAACACACACACACACACACACACA
>CM060327.1:59139679-59147281 GCA_030674155.1 Stramonita haemastoma | reverse complement strand
AAAAAGAAACTCCAAGGAATAGCTTGCAACAACAGAAGAAAAAAAAAACGAAAAAAAAAAAAGCCTGTTTAAAAAAAAAAAAAAAAAAAGTGGAGTGAATGTGAAAGTGTATTGGGAATGAATTCGTGGGGAGGGAAAGTTGGGGAGGGGAGAGAGGCGGAAAGGGAAAGGGGGAGGTGGGGAAGCAGGTGGGTATCGAGAAAAGAGGAGGCGGAAAAATTCACACACCCTGAAAAAAAAATCCCAAAAAATCGACACCACCCACTACAAAGAAAATGTTGGTGAGCACGCGTGGCTGTTTTCATATCAAACACTTCAGCTTCGATCAGATTCATTGTGTGTGTGTGGGAGGGGGGGATTGTGTGTGGGGTGGGGGTGGTGGGTGTGTGGTGTGTGTGTGTGTGTGTGTGTGTGTGTGGTGTGTGTGTGTGTGTGTGTGTGTGTGTGTGTGTGTGGTGTGTGGTGTGTGTGATGTGGTGTGTGTGTGTGTGTGAGTGTGTGTGTGTGTTGGGTGGTGGGTGGGTGTAGGTGTGTGTGTGTGTGTGGTGTGTGTGTGTGTGTGTGTGTGTGGTGTGTGTGTGTGTGTGTGTGTGTGTGTGTGTGGTGTGTGTGTGTGTGTGTTGTGTGTGTGTGTGTGTGTGTGTGTGTGTGTGTGTGTGTGTGTGTGTGGTGATGTGTGTGTGTGTGTGTGTGTGTGTGTGTGTGTGGTGTGTGTGTGTGTGTGTAGTGTGTGTGTAGTGTGTGTGTGTGTGGTGTGTGTGTGTGTGTATGTGTGTGTGTGTGTGTGTGTGTGTGTGTGTGTGTGTGTGTGTGTGTGTGTGTGTGTGTGTGTGTGGTGGTATGCGTGAAAGTGTGTGTAGTGTGTGTAATGTGTGTGTGTTCGTGAATGCATGAGAGAGACACACACACACTCTCACAGACACACACACACACACTACACAAACACACACACAAACACACACACAACAAACACACTCAGACCCACACTCCACACACACACAACACACAACACACACACACACAACACACACACACAAACACACACACACAACACACACTCACACACACACACACACACACACACACACACACACACACACCACACACACACACACACACACACACACACACACCACCCTATTATATATGGAGGGAAAGGTTACTGGCAAGTCGGGCACAATATCATTATTTCTATGAAAGCAGTTACAAAAAGGACACTCCTGCTACCATACTCTTTTCTTGCAAACCAAGGGGACGGGATAGCCTGGTGGTTAGAACGATGCGCATTGCGCTCGTGATCTGCTGACCCGGGTTCGAATCTCGTTCAAGAGGATTTTTCCTCTAGAGTTAACATCAGCGGCCCCCCTCTCCCCCCAAAAAAAAGTTTTTTGATGAGACTATAAAATCCCGTGTGTGAACGTACATAGAACATCTTGCGCACACGTTTAAACCCGTTCCGCTTCTCGGGAGAGTAGGCCATTGTGTGCCAGTGGGAAGGGATGACAAAACTGAATAAACTGCATATTCACGGGGACTGGATATAAACAAAAATGAGCATGCGTGCTTTTTCCATTATCCTCGAAAGAAAGTAATAAAAAGAGAAGAAAAAAAAGAAAGAGCTTCTAGTTTCTCTTTTCTTTCTTTATTCCGCTCCTCGGCTAGAGCTTCGAGGTTTCGCCAATAGTGAGATTTTTATTTTATATTACATTTATATTTATATTTCATATTATCTTTCATCAAGGATAATGGAATAAGCACTCATGTGCTTTTTTTAGATCCAATCCCCGTATGTGTGCAGTTTTGAAAATCTTGTCATCTGTTCCTACCGGCACACAATGGCCTACTCTTACGAAAAGCGGAACAAGATTTATCGTATGTGCAAGATGTTCTGCGTGCGTTGGTACACGGGGCCTCGGTTTATAGTCTCATCCGAATGACTTTTGGGGAGAGTGGAGTCAGCACTGATGTTAACTCCAGGGGAAAAAATCTCCTCGAACGGTGTATGCAAGCGGTGGTTTATTTTTGTTTGTTTGTTGTTGTTGTTGTTGTTGTTGTTGTTGTTGTTGTTTTTTGGGGGAGTGCCCACCATGAAGGTAGCCGCAGTCCGACTGCAATGATGACTGGTTAAGACCGTTATACTTCAATCCCCATGGGTCCATGAAGTCTTGGGTTTGAATCTCGGCGAATCTGGTGAATTAAGGGTGGAGATTTTTTTGTCCATCTCCCAGAAGTGCAGACCTGCCAGTGCCTTAATTCCCTTCGTGTACAATTAAACAACTTCAGAAGATTAAATGTGCACGGAAAGATCCTGTCATTCATGTCAGCGTTTGGTGGGTTAAGGAAACTTCAACATACCCAGCATAGATTCCCGAAGTGCTACCTCCATGGTGGGCCAAAAATGGTTTGCATAATTATGCAAAATTACTCTCACCACTGATAAACCTCGGAGCTGTAGCCGAGAAACCGGGAGAGAGAAAAAAAGTCACTTTAAAAAAAATAATCATTATAACGAAAACCAAACCTTTTTTTTTTTGCAAACAAAACCATACTACACCAGTCCAGAGACAGCTTCACAGTTTGTTTGTTTTTTAAGTTCAGCAACCCTGCATATTTTTTTCCTTCAAGCCTTTTTTTTTTCTTCTCTCCTTTTACAGATCGATATATAGAAACACAAGGAGAAGAATAGAACCTTGTCTCATCCAAAAAAAAACACCACAAAAACGTAAAGGTGTCGGGTACCCATTTACAGCTGGGTGAACTTGGGAACTATACTGAAGCCATGGCGCGCAAGCGGTCACCCTTCCAAATGGTGGTAACCACGCTCGATGTGCTTATTAGCCTTGGCTGGGAGAAAGCAGTACTCTGACCTCTTGAGCTATCTCGTCCCCATCCCAAAATACCCATCAACAAAAAGAGTAAGCATCCCAAAGATCTGGCATGCTGCTATCTCAAACACCACCTAACCCCCCCCCCCCCCCCCCCCCCCGAACCCCCCACCCCTATCCGAACCCCTTCCTGACTGGTAATGTGAGAGGATGTTTGGGATGCAGCCCCTACTGTGCTTAGAACATCAGGGGCTGGTGTGTGTGGAAATAAGGAGTAGGGTCTCTGTTTGTGGAGTGTGGCCTTTCTTTCAGGAAGCGTTTCTCTAAACAGAGGTGGATTTGGCCAGTATTTATTTGTGGGGAACTTGCTCTGTGACTGTGCATAGTTCTGTCTCGTCTTGGATTGGCTTTCTTCTCTTGTGTTCCCTTCTTCTTTGAATTCTTTTTCTTCTTTGCATTCTTCTTTCTTCTTTGCAATTTTCTTCTTCTTTACATTTTTCTTTGAATTCTTCTTCTTCTTCTCTTCTTCTTCTTCTTCTTCTTCTTCTCTTCTTCTTCTTCTTCTTCTTCTTCTTCTTCTTCTTCTTCTTCTTCTTCTTTCTTCTTTGTATTCTTTGTATTCTTTGTATTCTTCTTCTTCTTTACATTCTTCTTCTTCTTTGTATTCTTCTTTGAATTCCTCTTTACATTCTTTTTCTCTGCATTCTTCTGCTTCTTCTCGTTTGCAGTTTTGGGTCCTCTTTGCATTCTTCTTCTTTGCATTTTTCTTCTTCTTTGCATTCTTCTGCTTCTTCTCCTTTGCATTCTTCTTCTTCGTCTTTGCATTTTTCTTCTTCTTTGCATTCTTTTTCTTTGCATGTTTTCTTCTTCTTTGCATCTACTGAAAAAGTATACTAAACTCTTCTTCTTCTTTTTTGCATTCTTCTTTTTTGCATTCTTCTTTTTTGCATTCTTCTTTTTTGCATTCTTCTTTTTTGCATTCTTCTTTTTTGCATTCTTCTTCTTTGCATTCTTCTTCTTTGAATTTTTCATCTTTACATTCTTCGTTGGGTTCTCCTTCTTTGCATTCTTCTTTCTTTGCATTCTTCTTTCTTTGCATTCTTTTTCTTCATTTTTTTGCAATCATTCTCCTGCTTCTCCTCTCCTTCTCATGCTCATTCTCCTCTCTATTTTTAAACCAAGGCGCGCAAACGGTCACCCATCACCACGCTCGATGCTGCTTAACTTTGACTTGGGGCAAAGCGAGCGCTCTGATCACTGAGCTATCCCGGCCCCCATAACCAAAACAAAAAAAGGCAAAAGAGAAAAAAAAGAAAAAAAAGCAAGAATAACAAAGAAAAATCCTGTTTTTTGATGGCGCGAGACTGTTTTCACATCCACCACTTCAGCTGGGAGCCGATCAATTATTGTGTCAGCCAGGCAGTGTGGCACAAAGCCTTGAATCTGAACAGGCTATTTATTACAGTGGGGGGTGGGGTGCATGCTACGTTAGGGAAAGGGGGTGGGGTGGGGAGGAGGTGGGGAAGGGTGAAGGAGAAGTAGGGGGCGGGAGTGTGTGTGTGTGTGTGGGGGGGGGGGGGTGACAGACAGAAGATTAGCCCACTTTCTCACTTTTCATTGTTATTATTATTATTATTTCATTATGTGAGCTTTTCTTGTGTTTTTCAAATTGAATATAGCGTGTGTGTTTTGTGTGAGAGAGAGAGAGGAGAGAGAGAGAGAGAGAGAGAGAGAGAGAGAGAGAGAGAGAGAGGAGAGAGAGAGAGAGGAGAGAGAGAGAGAGAGAGAGAGAGAGAGAGAGAGAGAGAGAGAGAAGAGAGAGAGAGAGAAACACTAAAGATACCAAACCATTTCCTTCGTTTTTGAACTCTTCTTCTTTTCCCCCTCCTCCTCCTCCCTCCTCCTTCTCCTCTTCCTCCTCCTCCCTCCTCTCCTCCTCCTCCTCCTCCTCCTTCTTCTTCTTCTTCTTCTTCTTCTTCTTCTTCTTCTTCTTCTTCTTCTTCTTCCTCCTCCTCCTCTTCTCCTTCTCCTCTCCTCCTCCTCCTCCTCCTCCTCCCTCCTCCTCCTCCTCCTCCTCCTCCTTCTCCTTCTCCTTCCTTCTCCTCCTCCTCCTTCATCTTCTTCTTTGTCTAAGTCTCTCTCTTCTTCTTCTCCTGTAACTTCATGGAAACTCACCTAGGCACCACACATCATGTAAAGTGGTGCACAAGATTCTTTTTCGTTTATGTCAGTTATATACCAAAGCCTAGATCCCTTAAAACGACCACACCCTCCCCCCTGATATTCTGCTATGTTGTTGGTCCACTAATACTTTCTCTTTTTTTTCTTTATTTTCTTTTGTTTTCTGTCTACCTCTCTCTGTCTCTCTGTCTCTTTCTGTCTCTCTCTGTCTCTCTGTCTCTCTGTCACTCTGTCACTCTGTCTCTCTGTCTCTGTCTCTGTCTCTGTCTCTCTCTCTCTCTCTCTCTCTCTCTCTCTCTCTCTCTCTCTCTCTCTCTCTCTCTCTCTCCTTGGAGAGTTGCACTCTATATCCTAATAATGAGTTGCCCCCCTGAAAGGTCGTAAAGACGCGGCATTTTTACACGCGCATCAGGAATTGTTCTGAATCACGATCAGAAAATTGTGACGCTCCACCACATAAGGAGTCGCATTGCACCAGAGGTAAATTTTTAGTTATTGACATGCTATTAATTTGCAATAACAGGGCTATACAATACAAAAAACAGATTGAAAATCGGACAATTCTATCAAAAGTTATTACAAATTGAAATGACAGGCTGCAGGATGTGAGAAAGTGAGAAACGGGCAAGTTTATTTTCGTAACAGATTGTCAGAATGAGGGCTTGGGTATTTTCAAAAAACACATGTAAAAGCAAAAGGAATAAAAATTATTGCTTGATATTTCATTAAAAGGTAGAATAATGGATGTAGTTTTATAATCAATCAAAGTCTCAAAATTGACAACTTGACCCCCACCTGTATTTAATGGCTCCTAGCGCAAAATTCGGTAATGTGCTAAGCGACTCATTTCGTGGTGGAGCGTCAGAAATAGATTATTATATGGGAAAGGTCACCACATTCAGGCTAGCTCCAAAAATGTTGGAAAGAACTACCTTTCCCTGAATGATACGTATTTCGATTTCTGTTGCCAACACAACTTATCCGGAGAAATAGGAGAGAGAAGGAAAAAAAGAAGATAATTTCAGGGTTATTTATGATAGATTTTGACAATGTTTGTTCAACGTGTTTCCCAAAGTTCAGTTATTTAGCCAGGGGGGGGGGGGGGGGGGGGGGAGGGCGGGGGCGGGGGGTAGTTCAATTTATTTTTAGTGCCTTGCGTCTTTTTCTCTCTTTTTTTGGTTGTATTTTTGTGTGTTTTGTTTTGCTTTATTTTTGTTTTTGTTTTTTTTATATTATTTGTCTGTGTGTATGTCCCCCCTCTCCCATCTCTCTCTCTCCTCTCTCTCTCTCCTCTCTCTCTCTCTCTCCTCTTCTCTCTCTCTCTCTCTCTCTCTCTCTCTCTCTCTCTCTCTCTCTCTCTCTCTCTAATAATGAGTTGCCTTCGGATGACACTATAAACCGAGGCCCCGTGTGCGAACTCACGCAGAACATCTTGCGCACACGTTAAATCCTGTTCCGCTTTTCGTAAGAGTAGGCCATCGTGTGCCGGTGGGAACTGATGACATTTACAAAACTGCATACACACGGGGAATGGATGTAAAAAAGCACAAGTGTGCTTATTCCATTATCCTCGATATGAAAGAAAAAGAATCTCTCTCACTCTCTCTCCTCTCTCTCTCTCTCTCTCTCTCTCTCTCCTCCTCTCTCTCTCTCTCTCTCTCTCTCTCTCTCTCTCCTCTCTCTCTCTCTCTCTCTCTCTCTCTCTCTCTCTCTCTCTCTCTCTCAACGTGCTGGCCCCTAGAGAAGCTGAGGTCTCTGACACCTCACTCCCCTACGACCACCTAGGTTATGGGACACCTTTACCTTTAACTTACCTTATAGGCAGGCGCATTACCCCTGGACTACCGATCCATATATTTTTATTATGCAATATATATACACATGTGTACGAGTGTGTGTGTTTTTTTATTATAAGGTTGGGCGTTTCCATAACATACCACGGGAAGAAAGAGTATGTTCAAAATGCAATATGTCTGTTATAGGGGATGAATTTCATTTTATCATGGAATGTCCCCGATTTACACATTTACGGCAAGATTTTATTCCTCGGCATTTTCGTCAACCCATGTCCGGCTATAATCTTTGCAGGCTGATGAAATGTAAATCTCGAAAAGTTCTTCTGTCTCTATCAAAATTCATAAGAGTTGCGGGTACTTTTGAAATTTGATTTGATGCCTTTAACCAGTGTAGATTGTGTCTTTTACAGAAATATACACACCTTTAAAAAAAAAATGTCATGAGTCTTCAATATTGTTTGTTTATTATTTTGTGGTGAATTCTTGCTTTACAGTTCCTGTTGATATCAATAATACATTTTGGATGTATTACTGTAAGGTTTCTTTTCTCCTGTTGAACTTGTTTGTTATCCTCCATGCCCCAAAAGGGGTGAAATGAATTAAATCTTGAAACTTGAATCTTGTGTGTTTCAGATGGGCGGAATCAGGAGAACATCTACGCCTCAGGCTGTTCCGGAGAGGAGGTGATGCTGACCTGTCCTCAGGATCACCGCATTGCCATCAAGAGACTCTTCTACGGAGTCAAGCGGTCCTGGGACTGTCAGCAGGTGTGGAACTCAGTGTGTGTGTTGGGGGGGGGG
>CM060327.1:59129679-59132179 GCA_030674155.1 Stramonita haemastoma | reverse complement strand
ACAGAGAAAAGAAATACAGAGAGAGAGAGACAAGAAGAAGGAGAAAGCAGGATCGATGAAAATGAGAGCCAGCAAGCTGTTTGGAGAGAGGAAAATAAGTTATCCCCAAAAAAATATTCACCGAAAAAAAAAGTGAAAATGAGGGGGGAAAAAAAGGCGGTGGTGGTGGGAAGGGGGGGAGGGGATGGGGGGGCAGTGAAGCATTCAGTTGAGAAATCAGATAAGAAGGAAACTGAATCGAAACGTCAATTTCGCCCTTGGCAATTACCAGTTGCAAAGGGACGCAAATTATTCTTGTGTCGTTGCGATTGCCATCAGATCTGCGTAAAAATGCAGCGGTTGTGTCCCTTGCACTTTGTCATGGTTTAGTTTCTTTCCTCCCCGTTATCAACGGAATGACTTCGGGGGGGGGGGGGGGGGGGGGGTAGGGAGGGGCGGGAACACAGACACAGACACACAGACACAGACACACAGACACACAGACACAGACACAGACAAACACACACACACACACACACACACACACACACACACACACACACACACACACACACACACACACACACACACACACGACCACTCCTCTCTCTCTCTCTCTCTCACTCTCTCCTCTCTCTCCTCTCTCTCTCTCTCTCTCTCTCTCTCTCTCCTCTCTCCTCTCTCCCGCACACGTTAAATCCTGTTCCGCCTTTCGTAAGAGTAGGCCATCGTGTGCCGGTGGGAACAGATGACATTGACAAAACTGCATACACACGGGACTGGTTGTAAAAAAGCACAAGAGTGCTTATCCCATTATCCTCGATATAAAAGAATAAATCAAATCAAATCAATCAAATCAATCTCTCTCATTTCGGCTGCGTTAGTTTTGTCACTTTCCAAGTGAAAAAAACATGTCCACTTTCTTATTGGTTAAAAAATAAATAAAATCGAAGCTGCCATGTGTCTGTACGTTGCGCATGAAGATGCAGTATGGATGCCATGGTGCTCACTTGAAGCTCTAACAGACCCGGTGCCAGACGCAGCAGGAATATCACACCTGAAAGTCTGCAAGTCTACAAGTCTGATAGTCTGCAAGTCTGAAAGTCTGAAAGTCTGAAAGTCTGCAAGTCTGCAAGTCTGCAAGTCTGAATGTCTGCAAGTCTGGTAGTCTAAAAGTCTGGTAGTCTGAAAGTCTGCAAGTCTGAAAGTCTGGTAGTCTGGTCCCATTGAACTGACACTGGAGAATGGAGGAGGGGATGAGAGGAAAAGGATGTGACGAGGGAAAGGAGAGAGAGGGGAGAGAGGGGGGGGGGGGGGGGGAGAAGGTGAAGAGAGAGCGGGGAAGAGAAAGGGAGAAAGAGAGAGGTGGAGATAGATAGACAGGAGGAACACACACACACACAACACACACACACACACACACACAACACACACACACAACACCAACAAACACACACACACACACACACACACACAACACACACATACATACATACATATATACATACATACATACATACACGCGCGCGCGCGCGCGCAGGAGAGAGAGAGAGAGAGAGAGAGAGAAGAGAGAGAGAGAGAGAGAGAGAGAGAGAGAGAGAGAGAGAGAGAGAGAGAGAGAGAGAGAAGAGAGAGAGAGAGAGAGAGAGAGAGAAGAACAAGAACAAGGGAAAACCACACAAACTGAGACAATCGATATTAATACCAAGCCAATAATCTGTTTTTTGAAGGGAAACAAATACATTACCCGTGCAAAATCCGATACAACAAAACATTTAGTCCACAACCCAAAAAATCGGACAAAAAACGAAGAAAAACTCAATCGAAACATCCATTTTAATCTAAACCGATGAAGCGCAAAAGGGAAGCAACTTCCTTTTTTTGTTGTTGTTGTTGTTTGGTGTTGCTATTTCAAGTCAATCTGTCAGCTGTTGGAAAAGACACGCAGTTGTTTCCTTGCATTGACCTTGTTCAGCAAATGGCGGGCAAAAGAAGCAGAAGAAATGTGATGTGATTTTTTACACAGAGTTCTCTCCCCCCTTTTCTCTCTGTCACTGTCTCTGTCCTCCTCTCTGTCTGTCTCTCTCTGTCTCTCTGTCTCTCTGTCTCTGTCTCTCTCTCTTTTTTTTTTCTGTCTGTCTGTCTGTCTGTCTGTCTGTCTGTCTGTCTGTCTGTCTCTCTCTCTCTCTCTCTCTCTCCTCTCTCTCTCCTCCTCTCTCCTCTCTCTCTCTCTCTTTCTCTCTCTCTCTCTCTCTCTCTCTCTCTCTCTCTCTCTCTCTTCCTCTCTCTCCCCTCTTCTCTCTCTCTCCTCCTCTCTTTTTTTTTACTTTCTTCTCTTCTTCTTCTTTCTTTTTTCTCTTCTCTTCTTTTGCATTCGTCTTCCCCCCTTTTCCCTTTTCTTCCCCCCCCCCCTTTTCCCCCCCTCTCTCCCCTTCTCTCCCCCCCCCTCCCTCCTCTCTCTCCCCTCCCTTCTTTTCCCATCTTCCCCTTCCCCTTCCCCCTTTTCCCCCTTTTCTCCCTC
>CM060327.1:59128552-59129579 GCA_030674155.1 Stramonita haemastoma | reverse complement strand
GTGTGTATGTGTGTGTGTGTGTTGGTGGTGTGTGTTTGGTGTGCGCGCGCGCGCGCGCGCGGCGGTTTGTGTGTGTCTGTGTGTGTTTTGTGTCAGTGTGTGTCTGTATGTTATGTCTGTGTCTGTATGCGTGTGTGGAGGGGGGGAGGGTGTGTGTACACGTGTTGCTTCCAGCCAGATTTAATTTTAGGCACCTTTGATTGCTTCCAGGCTCAAAGACAGAGACAGTCATTATTAATGAATTGAGGGTGACCACAGAGGATCAAGCTGTGTGTGATCTTACTCTCATCTCAGGTTCTTTGTTCTCTGACTAAATCCTTCTAGATCTATCTCATCTCCCACAGAAATCTTTTTTATGCTTTAACCCAACGAGGAGATTATTCCTTGAACTGTTGAAAGAGTATGTCAGGATCTTTTGTTGTTATTTTAGTTGTTGTTGTTTTGTGTTTGGGCTAGAGCCCCGATGTTTATTGCTCATAGACACACAGACACATACAGACATAGACGCTGAAACAGACACACAAACACACGCACACACAGAGGAACAGACACACACACACACCAAACAGCCACTCTCTCTCCCCCCCCCCCACTCATCCACCCTCCCAACACACACACACACACCCACACTCAACACACAGAGACGCTGACACCCACACACACCCATACACAGAGTCACTGACACACCCCACAACAACCACAAACACAACAATACACACACATCATACACACAAGGACACTGACACACACATATAGACACACAGACGCACACACACACAAACACAAACACACACACACACACTTAACCACACACACAAACACACACACAAACACACACACACACACACACACACACACACACACAACACACACACACACACACACACACACACACACACACACACAGAGAAACTAGAGGATACTGGGTTTTTCTGGAGTGATGACATAACTCATTTATTATCTTTCGGTAATACTAAATTTCGTAATTCACATGAATATAGAAATGTTGTATCCCTTATTTACAGGT
>CM060327.1:59101052-59103552 GCA_030674155.1 Stramonita haemastoma | reverse complement strand
AAGAGGACGTACGAAGGACACAGAAAAAGACGGAGGGAGGAAGACATATAGATGGATTAAGAGACACAGAAATAGAGAGAGATATAGAAGATAGAAAGATATATAGTAGGTAGACAGAAAGAAACATATGTGATACATAGACATAATAGTAGATCGTTAGTGTCGTTTTTTTTAGACATATAGACAGACCGGACGACAAACAGACAGACAGATAGATGTAGGTAGGAAAGTAGATAGGTAGGTAGGTAGACTGCTAGATAGATAAATAGTTAGACATATAGATAGATAAATAGAGAGACATATAGACATATAGATAAATAAATAGATAGATAGATAGATAGATGGATGGACAGATAGATAGATAATTAGATAGATAGATAGATAGATAGATAGATAGATAGATAGATAGATAGATAGATAATTAGATAGATAGATAGATAAATAGATAGATCGGTTGGTTGATCGATTGCTTGATCAACAGATAGACAAACACACACACACACACACACACACACACACACACACACACACACACACACACACACACACACACATATATATATTATATTATATATATATATATATATATGTATAGTAGTAGGCACCCATAAGTCTCGGAAGACTATGGAGTTGCGCTCTAGTCTTTAGAGAGCAAAGCCTGGGTAAGTATGGAGGGCAAACTGTTACCAATGTTCTGTTACTGTTCCTCCTCCTCCTCCTCCTCCTCCCCCTCTTCCTTCTCCTCTTCCTCCTCCCCATTTTCTTTATTATTATCATCACCATCATTGTTATCATTAGTGTTACTATTGGCATCATTCATTATTATCATTATCATTATTATTATATCGCTTCTTTCAACAACCCCCTCCCCCCCCCGCTACCAACATCCTCGAAACCATCAGCGATCAAATGCCTCGTCATATTTCCTAGAAAGCTTTCATCAGGCTTTGATCTGGTCCCCTCCCCATTCACCCGTTCAATTCGCCTTCAGGCTGTTATTACCGTTGTCTCTGAAATTCGTTTCGAAAGCTGAGGCGCAGAAAATTAAATTCAATAACAAGGCCGCCAAAGACCCATTAATTGCGACACGATATTCTCCCTCATAATGAACCGTTCTATTATTAATCTTTCTGTGCCTTTTTCTTCTTCTTTTTCTTTTCGTCTTCTTTTTTCTTTTCTTCTTCTTCTTCTTCTTCTTCTTTCTTCTTCTTCTTTCTTCTTCTTCTTCTTTCTTCTTCTTCTTCTTCTCTTCTTCTCTCATCATCATCTTCATCATCATCATCTTCGTCGTCGTCGTCGTCGTCGTCGTCGTCGTCGTCATCGTCGAACGCTCAGACAGTAACTATTGTTGTATGTCATATGAGCGAAAACGTGTTGTGTGTGCTGCCTTTAAATGCCCGGCAAAAGAAACAAGTTATATTTTGTTTAGCTGACATGATAATTTAACACTTTCTTTTCCTTTCCACTCGCATCACTTCTCAACTGTTTTGCTCCATCGCTATCAGAAAGTGAACAGCAGCTAATTAAATCCCCTAACCCATTCTGCAGAAGACTCGCTTCATTATCACGACACAGAGCCCTTGAAACGGTAATTTGTTCCATCAAAAAATAAAGTTTTCTAGCGAAGAATGAAGAATAAAATGTCTTCCGGCGAAATATCAAGAATAAAGTCTTCTAGCGAAGAATCAGAATAAAGTCTTCTAGTGAAGATTTGAGAAAAAAAGTCTTCTAGCGAAGAATTGAGAATAAAGTTCTTCTAGCGAAGAATTGAGAATAAAGTCTTCTAGCGAAGGAAAAGGTAGGAGAATGAACCAAGAAGACAGAAAATAGAACAAGAAAGAGATCACAGGAAGAAAAGAAGCAAGGCAGAAGGATCAAAAATAAAGTCTTCTAGCGAAGAATTGAGATTAAAGTCTTCTAGCGAAGAATTGAGATTAAAGTCTTCTAGCGAAGAAGTGAGATTAAAGTCTTCTAGCGAAGAATTGAGATTAAAGTCTTCTAGCGAAGAATTGAGATTAAAGTCTTCTAGCGAAGAATTGAGAATAAAGTCTTCTAGCGAAGAAGTGAGATTAAAGTCTTCTAGCGAAGAAGTGAGATTAAAGTCTTCTAGCGAAGAAGTGAGATTAAAGTCTTCTAGCGAAGAAGTGAGATTAAAGTCTTCTAGCGAAGAATTGAGATTAAAGTCTTCTAGCGAAGAAGTGAGATTAAAGTCTTCTAGCGAAGAAGTGAGATTAAAGTCTTCTAGCGAAGAATTGAGATTAAAGTCTTCTAGCGAAGAATTGAGAATAAAGTCCTCTAGCGAAGAATTGAGATTAAAGTCTTCTAGCGAAGAATTGAGAATAAAGTCTTCTAGCGAAGAATTGAGAATAAAGTCTTCTAGCGAAGAATTGAGATTAAAGTCTTCTAGCGAAGAATCAAGAATAAAAGTTTCTTGCAAATGATCGAGAAAAGAAAAGTCTTTTAGCTAAGAATAAAAAATAAAGTCTTCTAGCAAAGAATA
>CM060327.1:59091575-59095952 GCA_030674155.1 Stramonita haemastoma | reverse complement strand
GAGAGAGAGAGAGAGAGAGAGAGGAGAGAGAGAGAGGAGAATATTGTCAAAACATTATCGACAGTCATGTCCTTTCAAAGTAAGTTTACTTATGTTATCTGTTAGTCACAAGGACGTACGTAATTTGTCTCTTTTCCTGCTTAAAACATTTGGATGTTTGAGAGAAATCGCTAAATCATAGTCAAGCTGTTTTGCTACAAACTTATAAGAATCAATTTGTTATTTGTTTTTTTTGCGGTTTTCATGTTGTATGTTTTTATTTACTACCCCCTTCATGAGGGGCCATGGCCCAATGACTAAACTATCTGAATCCGAATCCCCCCTCTTTTCTCTCACTCTCACTCTCACACACACACACTCTCTCTCTCTCTCCCTCTCTCTCTCTCTCTTCTCTCTCTCTCTCTCTCTCTCTCTCCCCCCACTCTCTCTCTCCCCCCACTCTCTCTCTCTCCCCTCTCTTCCGTCCATACTTCTTTCCCCTCTCTCTGTCTGACCTCTCCCACTCTCTCCCCCCCCCCCCCCCCCCCCCCTCCCTTTCTTCTCTTTGTCTCTATCTCTCTCTTCCCCGTCTATCTGTCTCTGTCTCTCTTCTTCTATCCCTCCATCCCTCTCTGTCTGTCTGTCTCTCTGTTTGACTCTCTCCCTCCTCCTTCCTCTCTCTCTCTCTCTCTCTCTCTCTCTCTCTCTCTCTCTCTCTCTCTCTCTCTCTCTCTCTCTCTCTCTCTCTCTCTCTCTCTCTCTCCTCCCCACTCTCTCTCTCTCCCCCACACACACTCTCTCTCTCTCTCTCTCTCTCTCTCTCTCTCTCTCTCTCTCTCTCTCTCTCTCTCTCTCTCTCTCTCTCTCTCTCTCTCTCTCTCTCTCTCTCTCTCTCTCCTTTCAACTTAGGAGCCAAATTCCTTCAAACTTTGGCAAGTCTGTCAAGATCGAAGAAAAATCGAATGGTTACTTTTGTCTCCTTCACACTCCAGGCGCTGCAATTGTTCACTTCACACAGGCATACTGACAGCTACACATCGTATAGTCACACGTATAATGCGCGCACGTACACATGCTAAGCGCAAATGCTCACACACTTATGCAAGCACACGAACACGCACAAGCACACACATGCATACTCACACATATGCACATACACACAGGGGTATACATGGATCCACACACAGACACACAGACACAGACACACAGACACACAGACACACAGACACACAGACACAGACACCCCCCCTCCCCCCACACAATCTACCTCTTTGCGTCAAACAAGCCTGCGCCCACAAACTGCATAACATCACCAACTCAACTCAACCACCCACCCAACAAACGAACAAATGAACGAACGAGCAAACCAACAAACCAACATACCAACCACCTACACAAACCACCACCACCCACCCACCTATCCAGCCATCTATTAGCCCAACCCAACACCCGCCCACCCAACTATCCAGCCCACCCACCCACCCATCCACCCAACCCATCACTAACCCACCCAACTATCTAACCCACCCACCCATCCATCCAACCCACCCAACCACCCACCCACCCAACCCACCCACCCATCCATCCACCCACCCACCCACCCCCACCACCCACATACCTCCCCCCCCCACCAACAGTGAAAAACCAGTCCATTTTTTGGTTGGTTGTATTCTTCACTGCATGGCCCGTTCGCCACTAGAAGGTCACAGGTTTTAAATATCGTCTGCAACCTCTAGGGGGGCATAACTGTCAGCCACACAGCCCTACTGCCCGCAGTGGTCGATCTTTAACTTTCCACATGATGGTGTGTGTGTGTGAAGGGGGGAGGGGGAGGAGGGAGTAGAGAGAGGGTGGGGGGAGGAAGCTGGGGGAGGGGAGGGTAGTCTAGCGGTTTTGAGCGTTGCACTCGTCGTGTCCTGACGTCTCAGGACAAAGTCACCACAGAGACACCTGTGTTATTAAAAAAAAAAAAAATTCATTTATTTGTTTATTTATTCATTCTTTTATTTCGAGGATAATGGAATAAGCACTCATGTGCTTTTTTACATCCAGTCCCCCAGTGCATGCAGTTTTGCAAATCTTGTCATCTGTTCCCACCGGCACACAGTGGCCTACTCTTACGAAAAGAGGAACAGGATTTAACGTGTTTTAGGAAATGTCAGTCACCCTGGAGGTTTTTTTTTTTCACGTTTTCCTTCCTCGGCTAGAGTTTTGAACTTAACCAATGATGAGATTTTTTGCGTATGCGACCGTTTTTGTCCACCATGAAGGTAGCTGCATTCCGACTTCCGTGGGTGACCCTGGAGTTAACATCTGTAATGATTCCACTCCACCACCCCCTCCCTCCCCTCCACCCCCACAAAAATGTCCTCCGGATGAGACTATAAACAAAGGTCGCGTGTGCGAACGCGTGCAGAACATCTTGCGCACAAGTTAAAAAACCCGTCCCACCTTTCGCAAGAGTATACCATTCGGTAGGACAGTTTGGATGACAAAATTATAGAGAAAAATAACCTCGCATCCACATAAGTGTTGTGTTTAGACATCATCGTCGGAGTCGGATTGCGGCTACTTTCATAGCGAATAAAAAAAAAAGTCGCGTACGCAAATTCTCAACATTGGTGAACATTTAAGATCTAGCCGAGAGAGGACCCCCCCCCCCCCAAACCCCCCCCCCCCAACCCCCCTGACCCCCCCCCCCGAACCCCCCCAACAATAACAACAAAAACACACATACCCCCCCCCCCCCTTTCAATAAGCCCTCCACATAGTGATGTTCCTTTCTCCTGAATGTAAGTGTATATTTGAAAAAAAGAAGAAGCAACCCTCTCCTCCACCCAAAAACACACACACACAAACAAGCACACACACACACACACACACACACACACACACACACACACACACACACACACACACACACACGCACGCACACACACACACACAGACACAAACACACACACACACACACACACACACACACACACACACACACACACCAACACACACAACTACACACACACACACACACACACACACACAACACAACCACCACACACACACACAACGCACGCACCAGCACACACACACACGGACACACAGACACACAGACACACAGACACAGACACACACACACACACCACACACACACACACACACACACACACACACACACACACACACACACACGACACACACACGAAACAAGTTTAAAAACAAAACAAAACAAGTGCATCACTTCCAAATTAAGACGAGAGCGCGCAACAAGCTCGAAAGCCAAATTAGCATTGTTTAAGAGATGTTCTTGCCCTGTCTTGCATCATTGTAGACATTAAAAAAAGGAAAACAGATATAAGTTCCGAAACTTTTTGAAATAAAAGATTGAATAATTCTTTTGTTTGTTGTCTGTTTTCTTTGATAACAATCGTTACATCACATCATCTTTTCTTCTTCCTGTTCTTCCCCTTCTTGTTTTTCCTCACACGCACGCACGCACGCACGCACGCACGCACGCACGCACGCACGCACACACACACACACACACACACCACGATCTCGGGGGACGGATAGCCTGGCGGTTAGAGTGATTCTCAGTACGCTCATGATCTGACCAGGGTTAGAATCCCCTTTTATAGGGATTTACCCCCTGGAGTTAACATCAGTACCGAATTCACTCCCCCTAAAAAGTCCTTCGGATGGGACTTTAAGCCGACATCCCGTGTGCAAACGCACGCAGAACATATTACATACACGTTCAGAGAGGAGGTGCGGAGTCAGCACAGCACGGATCTAAACTCCAGAGGGAAACAAAAATGAAAACTGTGTACGGGATTTGAACCCAGGTCAGCAGATCGCAAGCGCAACGCGCATCCTTCTAACCACCAGGCTATCCCGTCCCTTTTCATTCATTTTATTATATTATTTATTTATTTATTTATTTATTTATTTTTTATATCGAGGATAGTAAAATAAGCGCTCATGTGTTTTTTTACATCCAGTCCCCGTGTGTATGCAGTTTTTGTAAATCTTGTCATCTCTTCCCACCAGCACACAATGGCCTGCACTTACAAAAAGCGGAACAGGATTAAACGTGTGAGCAAGATATTCTGCGAGTGTTTGCACACGGGGTCTTCGGTTTATAATCTCCTCCGAAAGACTTTTTAGGGAGAGTGGAGTCAGCCCTGAGATTAACTCCAAGGGAAAAAAATCCCCTCGAACGGGATTCGAACCCGGGTCGTCAAATTGCAAGCGCAATGTTCTGACCACTAGGCTATCCTGTCCCCCATTCTCTGTGTACCATTCCACCATTCGGGAAGTAGCCGTGACAGTCAGAAGCTCCTATAATATCTATAGCTCACTGGACGGACCTGACTGCTTAATACGGTGCCAGACATGGCT
>CM060327.1:59071575-59076575 GCA_030674155.1 Stramonita haemastoma | reverse complement strand
TTTATCTTTTACCTATCTATGTCTCCTACATACCTTCTTTTTCTGGCGGTTAGTCTGTATACTCTGTTATTGTTGTTGTTGGTGGTGGTGGTGGTGTTTAGTTTATGTTTTTTTTTAAATTGTTGTTCTTTGCAACTATTATTAATTTGTACAAGCAGACAAATAAAGACACAACACCCAAGTGTCTGGCGAGCAAATTTTCGGTTTATTTCAAACCTTCTTCAGGCTAAAAGATTGGCCAGCTGACAGTAAAAAGCAAACACAGACTTATATACACATCAAACTGAGTAGATTTAAAACAATTATGTAAAAATTGAAGACTTCTCATGTAAAAACACATTTCCTTGCACATGCAACCTACACAACCAACTGAGTGGGAAAAAAATAAAAAAATAAAAAATTAAAGACTTCTCATGTAAAAACACATGCCCTTACACATGCAACATGGGGTAACATGGTTTATAATATTATTCATCTCTCTCTCTCTCTCTCTCTCTCTCTCCCCCTCCTCCCTCTCTCTCTCTCCTCCCCCCCCCCCCCTCTCTCTCTCTATCTCTGTGACCATCTCTCCCTACAGTCTTACGCACTAACAGACATACACACACACACACACACAAACACGATCACACACAGAAACACACACACGCACATATATACACACACACAAGCAAACACACAATCACACACATAATGCATTCACACACATACACACGCGCGCACACACACACCTGGATACATATCAGTGGACACATTCACATAGCCAGATCTGCATCTATCTGTATCGCACCCTCAGAAGACAAGAAGCGGAGGTCCTGGTTGAGCTCAATCCCACACGTTCAGACCGTCAGGGAAGTTGGTTCTGAGCTTGTGTCGCCAGAACTTTTCTCTGTGCTTGCGTGTCTGAGGATTTTCTTGTTTGATTTGTTCTATGGCTGTACATGTGAGGTCTGCTAGGGTGTGGTGTGTGCTGTTGAAGTGTTGCGCTACCAGTGTGTTTTTCTGTGTTTTGATGTCTGATCTGTGGTGGTAGAATCTGTTTTGTAGTGTCTTGCCTGTCTCCCCTACATATTGTGTATTTTTGCATTTTCGACAATCTATAAGGTATATGATGTTGGTGGATTGGCATGTTAAGTGGTCTCTGATTGTGAATTGTTGTTGTGTGTGTATGCTGTGGAAGTGGTGTGTGATGTTGAGGTGGTTTCTGGCAGATGGCACATTTTTTGGCGGCACACTTGAAACATCCTGGTGGTCTGGCGTCTTTGGGTGGTCGTGGAGCGGGGATTCTGGATGGCATCAGGAGTTTTTTCAAGCTCATACAGTTTCTTTCTCCCACAATGGGGGGAGTGGGGGCTGCTTTCCTCATGCGCTGGCTTGAATGGAGGATATGTAGGTTGTCCTTCAGCCACTTGCTGAGGGGGGGATTGCTGGGGTTGTGGGTCACGGTGTAAGGGGTTCGCTGCTCTGTGGATTTGTTGTTCTTGTAGGTGAGGGTGTCCTGTCGGGGTATAACGGGGTATACTTATTATTAATTTGTGTGGTTTTATTTCCTGCCTTACTGTGTTTAATTTAATCTGTATGTCTTCTTTTTTTTTCAAAAAAATATTTAATCAGTGTCTGTTTTGCTTTGTCTCTTTGGTTTTTATCTTTCTGTTTTTATCATTCTCTCTCTATCTGTAATTCTCTCTCTCTCTCTGTCTCTCTCTCTCTCTCTCTGTGTCTCTCTCTCTCTCGCTCTCTCTTTCTCTCTCTCTCTCATTTTCTCTCTCTCTCTCTTCTCTCTCTCTCTCTCTCTCTCTCTCTCTCTCTCTCTCTCTCTCTCTCTCTCTCTCTCTCTCTCTCTCTCTCTCTCTCTCTCTCTCTCTCTCTCTATCTATGTGTGTGTGTGTGTGTGTGGGTTTATATATATGTATCGTGTGTTAGAAATAGAACATAACTACAAAAAAATTAATAGCGGAATTACTTTACCATTGGTCGTCTACATCACCAGTGTCTCATATTCCAAAGTGTTATTTCATTTTGTACTCATCACTACGATGGTAGCAGAACACCCCCACACTCCCTCCCTCCTCTCTCCCTTTCTCCCCCCCCCTCCCCCCCTCTCTCACTCTCTCTCTCTCTCTAGCTGTGTGGGTGTTTTGTGGCTGTTGCGGCAAATTATGAACGGACAGAGTCCACCCTTTAGTTTCACACCTTTCCCAAATCACTGACCTTGACTTATAACCCCTAGCTGTTCCTCTAATCCCCCCCTCTCCTTCCCCCCTCCCCCTCCCCCCATCACCTCTCCCCCCCCCCCCTCCAAGGGTTTTAACAGCATCACAGACCTCAAGAAAAAAAAGACTGATAAAAAAAGAAAAGAAAAGTGGAATAGCGACGAAAACCAAATCGACACCACAGACAAAATTTCACACAACGATAAGAGAGCAGTTGAAAAGAGGATGGATTGGCAAGTTAGTAAGTAGTACTAGATAATCACTCTTTAAGTTAAAGGGCAGACATGTGGAATGAGTAATGGATTAGGGTAAAAATAGATTAGGCTTATTCATTAAAAAGGTAAAAGGTAAAGGTGTCTCATATAACCTGTGTGGTCGTAGGGGAGCGAGGCGGCAAACAGCACTATTTTCACAGGAAAGAGTTGGTGGACAAGCATAAAGCTAAGAGCTGAAAAGTGCAGGTTGTTTCTTGTCTCCTCCTCCTCCTCCTCCTCCTCCTCCTCCTCCTCCTCCTCCTCCTCCTCCTTCCTCCTCTCTCTTCTTCCTTCTTCTTCTTCTTCTTCTTCTTCTTCTTCTTCTTTCTTCTTCTTCTTCTTCTTCTTCTTCCCTTCTTCTTCTTCTTCTTCTTCTTCTTCTTCTCTTCTTCCTTCTTCTTCTTCTTCTTCTTCTTTGCATTCTTCTTCTTTGCCATTCTTCTTCTTCCTCTTCTTCTTCTTCTTCTTCTTCTTCTTCTTCTTCCTTCTTCTTCTTCTTTCTTCTTCTTCTTTGCATTCTTCTTCTTTGCATTCTTCTTCTTTGCATTCTTCTTCTTCTTTGCATTCTTCTTCTTCTTCTTCTTCTTCTTCTTCTTCTTCTTTCTTCTTTCTTCTTCTTCTTCTTCTTCTTTCATTCTCTTCTTCTTTCTTCTTCTTCTTCTTCTTCTTCTTCTTCTTCTTCTTTCTTCTTCTTCTTCTTCTTCTTCTTCTTCTTCTTCTTCTTCTTCTTCTTTCTTCTTCTTCTTCTTCTTCTTCTTCTTCTTCTTCTTCTTCTTCTTCTTCTTCTTTTCTTCTTCTTCTTCTTCTCTTCTTCTTCTTCTTCTTCTTCTTTCTTCTTCTTCTTCTTCTTCTTCTTCTTCGTCGTCGTCGTCGTCGTCGTCGTCGTCGTCAGAACACACTCAGACAGCAACCACCGTCATATGTCACAATATGAGTGGAAAGTGCTGTGCTGCCCTTAAACGCCGGACGGACAAGTCAGACCTGGCGCATCCGACTTGGGCAGATTGTTTTTAACTGGCCGACTGGGAAGCATTCAGTGGATCAGCCAGCCTCCCGTTAAAAGGATGGGGCACTGGAAAAGAGTAAGAGACCGTACAGATGGGTACAGCTAGCTTAGTCGTCGTAAATACTGTGCCTTTTAGACTGCATCCCTTCGATTTCTTCCCCATGGGTATGTCGTGAAGGCCATGTTAGTATAAACAGTATCTCTACCGTTTGGAAATTCTGTGCTTAGGAATTCCTTCTCTTTTTTTTTGCTATCCCTCTCTTTGTTTCTACCTTGTTCCTTTGTCTTGGTTCGGCCTTCTTGGTCCATTCCCCAGCCTTTTTTCTTCTAGAAAGCGCTTAACGGCAGCGAGTGACACATTTGCGCTCATAGCGCAAAGAAGAATCCCTTGGGTTTTAAATTTGTATTGTTTATTATTCATTATTGATTATTATTTATGGATTCAAATATTCTTTATCTTTATTATTCTTTATATCGAGGATAATGAATAAGTTCCTCTATGATTTTTTTTTACATCTAGTCCCCGTGTGTATGCAGCTTTGTATATTTTTCGTCATCCGTTCCCACCGGCACACAATGGTTACTCTTTCAAAAAAAAGCGGAACAGGATTTAAACTGTGTGCAAGATGTTCTGCGTCGTGTAATTCACACACATGGCCTCGTTTCATAGTTCTCATCCGAGGACTTTTAAGGGGAGTGAAGTCGGCACTGATGTTAACTCCAGAGGACTTGACTGAATGAGCTGGAAGACAGAGCGAGAGAGGGTGATGAAAAAGTTTGAGGAGGAGGAGAGGAAAGAAGAGAAGAGAAGAGGAGAGGAGGAGGAGAGTAGGAGGGAGAAGAAAGAGGAGGAGAAGAGAAGAAGAGGAAGGAGGAGGAGGAAGAAAGAGGAAAAAGGAGGAGGAAGAAAGAGGAAGAGGAGGAGGAAGAAAGAGAAGAGGAGGAAGAAAAGAAAGAGGGGAGGAAGAAGAGAAGAGAGAGAAGTAAGGGAAGAGAGGAGGAAGAAGAGAAGAGGGAGAGGAAGAAAGAGAAGAGAGGAGAAGAAAGAGGAAGAGGAGAGGAAGAAAAGAGAAGAGAGAGGAAGAAAGAGAAAGGAGAGGAGAAGAAAGAAAGGAGAGAGGAATAAGAGAAAAGAAGAGAAGAGAGAGAATAGAGGAAGAAAGAAAAAGAGAGGAAGAAGAAAGAGAAGAAAGAGAAAAGAAGAAAGGAGGAGGAAGAAGAGGAAGAGGAAGAAGGAGGATGAAAGAGGAAGAGGAGAGATGAGGAGAAGAAAGAAGAGAAGAGGAGGAAAGAAGAAAGAAAGAAGAGAAGAAGAAAGAAGAAGAAGAAGAAGAAGAAGAAAAGAAGAAGAAGAACAAGAAGACAAGAACAAGAACAAGAACAAGAACAAGAAAGAAGAAGAAGAAGAAAGATCGAAAGAGGAAGAGGTAGGGGAGGCACGGCAAATAGACGTGAAGTGTGGCGTGCTGATGAGAGCAGTACAGTGTGGGTGGTGTGGAGTGGAGTGGAGTGGTGTGGAGTGGAGGGAGG
>CM060327.1:59046575-59049075 GCA_030674155.1 Stramonita haemastoma | reverse complement strand
GTATTGTTGCAGTGACCAAAAACAACAACAAAAACCAACGAAAACTGCGCAACAAATAATCACAATATTGACTGAAACCAAAGAGGTCTTCACAAAAAATATAACACGTCGAGACTCACTTCTATTTAGTGAAACTGTTTTTTTTTTTAATGATGTTTGGATCTTTTGTTCTTGGTATTGGATTTTATGTCGTTATTGTTAGTCAAATCACGTTGATATAACAATACTACTTTGTAATCAAAAGGAAATCTTCATGCATGTTCTTGAAAATCCCCTTTTCTTGTTCCTCTTCTCGTCTCTGTTGGTGTTCTCCAATCTAAAAACAAAAATCAACTGTCATCAAACACATGATATTCGCAGAATAAAATGAAAACCGAACACCTAAACAATTTGATCTGCAAATAAGGAACTTATCTTTTTATTTTTTAAACAAGAAATCCGTTAACCGTATTGAATCCCATTGATTCCTTTGCATTGTTCTTTTAAATACAACAAGGATTTAGTAATCCTTTGGAACGGAAATCCTGTGCACTTTCGTGGTCACTGAACACAACTTTTCCATCAGTTGTTCTTTGGGGTTTTGGGTTTTGTTTGTTTGTTTGCTGCTGCACAATGATACTACTATCAAGGCTAAGGTTCTTCTTTTGGTCTTCCTCAGTCTGTCAACATCTTGCGCATATGTTAAAACTTGTTCCGCTTTTCAAAAGAGTAGGCCATTGTGTGTCGGTGGAAAAGATCACCGAAAAAATTGTATAAAATCACATGGACACAGGGTGTTAAAAAAAGAAACCATAGGGGTGCTCATTCCATTTCTTTCGACTTAAACGAATGAATTATCATTTCATAAGATCAGACGGAGTTTTTCTCTCTACTTTCAACCCCTTGTGGTAGCTCTCCCCCAGTCTATAAAATCACATGGGTTCTTTTTCTCTCTCCGTCTTCATGTGAATATTGCCCCTCAGTCTTTGAATCATGGCTTCTTCGTCATTTTTTTGGAGTGAATCTTTGGGATTCTTTTTTTTCTTCTTTTTTTCTCTCTCTCAGTCAGTGAGTCCAAATATTCTGTGTATAGATCTCTCTCCCTCTTTCTCTGTCTCCCTGTGACAATTCTCCTCAATTTTATAAATGAGGTGGTTCTTTTTTTTCTGTCGAATTTCTCCTTGGTATAATTCTCCTCAAGTCTATGAATTAGATGATTCTTTTTCTTTCTTCTCGGTGGGACTAATTATCCTCAGTGTGGTCACCAGATGGTCTGTCCTTTCTCTCTTTTCCTCTCTTTCTCCTGTAGATTGGTCTGTGTTCTCAGTCAGAAAAAGGCTTCTGTGTTCAATGGATGACGCTAGCTGCAACAGACATTGTAAAAATGGGATGAAACTCATTTATTATTTATTATTTATTTATATATCTATTCATTCATTCATTCATTTACTTATGTCTTACTTTCATTCATTCATTCATTCATTCATTCATTCATTCTTTCTTCTTTCTTTCCTTCTTTTTCTTTCTTTCTATTCTTCTATTTCTTTCTTTCTTTCTTTCTTTTCTTTCTTTCTTTTCTTTCTTTCTTTCTTTCTTTCTTTCTTTCTTTCTTTCTTTCTTTCTTCTTTCTTTCTTTCTTTCTTTCTTTTCTTTCTTTCTCTCTATATTTATTTGTTTGCTTGTTTGTTTGTTCTTTTATTTCGAGGATAATGAAACTAAGCACTCATGTGCTTCTTTTTACATCCAGTCCTCGTATGCATGCAAGTTTTGTAAATCTTGTCATCCGTACTCACCGGCACACAATGGCTACTCTTCCGAAAAAGCGGAACGGGTTTTAACATATACGCAAGAAGTTCCGCGAGCGTTTGCACACAAAAAACCTCGGTTAATAGTCTCATCACGTGCGTATGCGAGCACGCGCCGCGCGGTGTGTGTAGGTAAGGCACGCCCACACACACACATACTACTATACATTGCACCTTACAGGAAACGGGAGTGATGCTTAAGCATCTCTCAATGCAGCGCGGTACAACAAGATGCATGCACAGGTTGTTTGGCTTCGCTCACAGAGCCACTTTATTATTTTTATATTATAATAATACATATACAGACATGCTGAAACAAGCCTCACTTGTTGCCAATGCCTGCTGAATGTACCCCTCTCTCTCGTAGCAGATGCCTTTCCTTACATACAGCTATCTAGTAGTGTCAACTTAAAAAAAAATTTCTTCTTTTATATCGAGGATAATGAAACTAAGCACTCATGTGCTACTTTATTTTTTACATCCAGTCTCCGTGTGTATGCAGTTTTGTCAATCTTGTCATCTGTTCCCATCAGCACACAATGGCCTACTCTTACGAAAAGCGGAACAGGATTTAACGTGTGCGCAAAATGTTCTGCGTGCGTTCACACACGGGGGCCTCGGTTTATAGTCTCATCCGAAAGGCTTTTTGGGGAGAGTGGTGTCAGCACTGGATGTTACTCCAAGAGGAAAATCCCGTGAACGAGAATCAAACCCGG
>CM060327.1:59019075-59036575 GCA_030674155.1 Stramonita haemastoma | reverse complement strand
TCTCTGCCCCCCCCCCCCCCCCCCCCCTGCCACCCCCACTCCTCTGCCCCACCCCACCCTACCCCCAGGCGATGCATCGTCAATTTGAGGGACGCTGACACAGTGTCAGTTATCACCTGATTAAACACTGGGCTTTTTGTTTGGTTTATAACTACAAGTTTTACACATCGCTGTAATATCATTTACGCTAGAACAGGAAAACAAAAAAATCGGAAAAAAAAACACCCAACCCTAACATTAGGCGCTAGGTAACTTTATGTTTGTTGCGCGTGCTCTGTCTCTGTTTCTCTCTGTCTTTGTTGTCTGTCTGTCTCTGCTCTGTCTCTCTCGATCTCACTGACTCTGTCTCTCTTCCTCTCTCTCGCTCTCTCCCTCTTTCTATCTGTCTGTCTGTCTGTCTGTCTGCTCTGTCTCTTGCTCTGTTCTTTCTCTCGCTCGCTCTCTCTTTTCTCTCTCTCTGTTCTGTCTCTGTCTGTCTCTCTCTCTGTGACTCTGTCTCTCTGCTCTGTCTCTCTACTCTGTCTCTCTCTGTCTCTATCTGTCTCTCTGTTCTCTCTTCTCTCTCTGTCTGTCTCTCTCTGTCTCTCTCTGTCTCTCTGTCTGCTCTGTCTTCTTCTGTCTGCTGTCTTCTTCTTCTTCTGTCTCTCTGTCTCTCTCTCTCTCTCTCTCTCTCTCTCTCTCTCTCTCTCTCTCTCTCTCTCTCTTTCTCTCTCTCTAGTGTTTTGATACGTTATAAATGTTTACAAGGACAGATCGTGAGACGAGGCTTGGCCTAAAATCTTATCCTGCGTATTAAAGATAATTCATTCATTCATTCATTCATTCATTCATTCATTCATTCATTCATTCATTCATTCATTCATTCATTCATTCATTCAGTCATTCATTCTATTCTGTATGTAGTATGTATGTATGTATGTATGTATGTATGTATGTTAGTAGTATGTATGTATGTATGATGTATGTATGTATGTATATGTATGTTATGTATGTATGTATGTATGTATGTATGTATGTATGTATGTATGTATGTATTTAGTGTGTACGCACACGCGTGCGCGCACGCACCGTGCATGCGTGTGTGAGTGCGTGCGCGCGTCCACGTTCGTGCGCGCATAAAAAAAACTCGTCTCACAAAGAGGAGGGAAAAAAATAAAGAGAAGAAGAAGAAAAAATCTAGTGTTAATTTCTCGCTGGCAACATGATAAACATTATTGTTAAAGCAGACTCGTGCTGTGCTAACCTAAAGGTAAAATAAAGGTGTCCCATAACCTGTGTGGTCGTAGGGGAGCGAGGCATCAAGACCTCAGCTTCTCTAGGGCAGCATTGAGGGCGGCGCCCATCTCCTCTCCCTCGACTGCTTTACCTTCCCCGACCCTCAAGAGGGCAGGTACCATTGACAGCTGGGTGAACTGGGGGACTGTACTGAAACCTAGGCGCGCAAGCGGTCACCCATTTAATTGGTAACCACGCTCGATGCTGCTTAACCTTAAGCTTGCGGAAAAGCGAGTGCTCTGACCACTGAGCTATCCCGTCCCCTATGTGCTAATCCATGATGTAGAAATAAAGCATCGCACTTTATTTCAGAAATATACAAAACAAAAGCAACGGTCTTCTCTTTTTTAATACACACACACACACACACACACACCACACACACACACACACCACACACACACACA
Organism: Stramonita haemastoma; assembly: GCA_030674155.1. Classification (NCBI taxonomy): domain Eukaryota; kingdom Metazoa; phylum Mollusca; class Gastropoda; order Neogastropoda; family Muricidae; genus Stramonita; species Stramonita haemastoma. Next base: position 59,034,893 of record CM060327.1, on the reverse strand, counting down.
CACACACACACACACACACACACACACACACACACACACACACACACACACACACACGCTTCCTTCATACCAATTTCACAGTAGGCTACTACTAGCCTATCCCTTCCTGAGAAGTATCAAACTAACTCAAGCGATCGTTGCTATCATCCAAGAACTGTTAAAACCACTCCACCGTTATCTCTCTATCAGAAACAAGCACTACAGGTATCAAAATAGTGAAGAATCATCGTCAGTAACTTACCATCAGTTTTTGAGAAACTTTCCAGCATCACAATCACCCAAAAAAAAAGTATATAAAAAAATCCACCAACACACACAACCACCACCAAGGCACTTCCATCTCCACACGAGAATCTTAACCACCTCCAAGGAATTGTGCACTAACACACTTCACTTATTCCCCCAAAACAACAAAAAATCCAAACCAACTTTCCCAGTCTGTAAACTTCATTCCAGTACGCGAAAACTTTTCAACCATAAAACTTCCCCAAACTTCCTTCAAAAAAAAAAAGAAGAAAATCGTAGCATCACACCACCACCACCACTACCATCACCACCACCACCAATAAATAATTCTTCAGTAACACAGTCATACACAAACACAAACAACACACACACACACACACCCGAAAAGAAAGAACACTCCACAACTTCTCTCAGCCTTATAGTCTATACCACATCTCCGAACACCAGTTAGGTTAAAGAGAATTATAGAATTCCAGACTCACACACACACACACCACACGCACATGCTCTCCTCTCTCTCTCATCGCAGACTCTTAAGAGATATCGCGTCTGGCAATTTCAAACGGGACTGTAGTAAGGCTTAGCCTACCCATCGTCTGCTCTTTGCCATAGCATCGCTGCAACTTCAGGAGCCAGGTAACACTCTACCACAGGTGATAGGCTAGGCCGAACGAAGCACACGGCTCTCGAAGCAAGCAATAGCAGCAGCAGCAACAACAGCAGCAGTAGTAGCAGCAGCATCTGCAAGAAAAGCGAGCCAGCGCGAGTGAGTGGAGTGAGAGAGAGAGAGAGAGAGAGAGAGAGAGAGAGAGAGAGAGAGAGAGAGAGAGAGAGAGAGAGAGAGAGAGAGAGAGAGAGAGAGAGAGAGAGAGCGGTACTTGTGAAGGAGGGAAGATTGAACGCTCATTTTTCTGGTTGTTGTTTTTTTTTTTCTTTCTTTCTTGTTTCTTTCTTCTTTCTTTCTTTTTTTCTTGCTGTGTGGCATCAGTCAAGCACACGCAACACGGCGTATTACGTCGATATAAGGAACGGTGGTAGAAGCATAGCATAAGGCGACGGGAACACTGTTTCGTTGGTAGTTTTCGTGTGTGTTTATGTGTATGTTGTGTTTGGTGTGTGTGTTGTGTTGTTGTTGGTGTGTGTGTGTGTGTGTGTGTGTGTGTGTGTGTGTGTTGTGTGTGTTGTGTGTGTGTTGTGTGTGTGTGTTGTGTGTGTGTGTGTGCGTGTGTGTTGTGTGTGTGTGTGTGTGTGAGTGTGTGTGTGTGTGTTGTTGTTGTGTTGTGTGTGTGTGTGTGTGGTTGTTGTGTGGTTGTTGTTGAGTTGTGTGTTGTGTTGTTTGTGTCGTGGTTGTTGTGTTTGAATGTTTGTTTTGTGTTTTGAGTTATGTTCTCTGTGTTTTGTTTGGTTGTGGTTGTATGGTCGGTGTTGTGTTATGTTTTGGTGGTTTGTGTTCGATATTCATTCATTCGTTTTTTTTTTCTTTTTATTTCTTCTTCTTCTTTTCTTCTTCATCTCTAGATTTTTAGGAGGTACAAAATCTGGTCAGAAGGTCTTATATAATCACATATTAATCATCATTATCATCATAATCATCATTTATTATTATATTATTATTATTTATAATTATTATTATTATTATTATTATTATTATTATTATTATTATATATTATCATTATCATTATCATTATCATTTTTCTTCTTCTTCTCTTCTTTCTTCTTCATCTTCTTCTTCTTCTTCTTCTTATCATTATCATTATTATTATTATATTATATTATATTATTATATTATTATTATATTATTATTTATTATACTATTATTATCATTATTATTATTATATATTATTATTATTATTATTATATTTTTATTATTATTATTATTATCATCATTATAACTATTATCCTCATCAAAATCGTCGTCATCACCATCATCATCATCACAAATCGTATTGTTTTCTGTTGTTTTTTTTTTTTTAATTAATGCTATGTGTATCCATATTATACACACACATACACACGCGCGCGCGCACGGGCGCGCGCTTGTTTTTCTTACTCCTTTCCTGAAAACAAACTAGAACAACAACCAACTTCAGTACCTTTAACCAGTTTCATTAGGTGTTTCTAAGATCATAACAAAAAAGATTCTTTATATATATTTTTTTAGTTAAATACAAAAAACACATCGTTTCTAATCTAGTCATTCTCTTCTTTTTCTTTTTTCCCCTCAAACACACACTCTCTCGCTCTTACCATTTTCACAATACTGGTTGGCAAAAAGCATCGATAAAGCCGACCACTGAAAACTGTGTAAACACAAAACACACACTTTAGAAAAGAAAAAAAAAGAAAGAAAGAAATCTTCCACTTTTCTTTTATTTGGTTTTCCTCTTTTTCTTCTCCTCTCAGTCATGTCCCATTTTCTAATCAAACAGCATCAAGTCACCAAACATACACAACACACACACACACACACACACACACACACACACACACACACACACACACACACACACACACACACACACACACACACACACACTAGTACCCCAAAACTCAAGCACCACACACACACACACAACAACACAACACACACACACACACACACACACACACACACAACACACACACACACACACACACACACACACACACACACACACGTGCACGCGTGTGCGAGTCAGTGTGTGAATGTACATGTGTGCGTAGACGGGTGACTGCACTCTCTCGTTGGGGGGAGGGGGCAGGGTTGGGGGTGGGGGGTAGGGGGGGTGGGGAGAGAGATGGGATGGTGGGAAGGGACGGGACAAATGAGAGAGAGAGAGAGAGAGAGAGAGAGAGAGAGAGAGAGAGAGAGAGAGAGAGAGAGAGAGAGAGAGAGAGAGAGGAGAGAGAGAGAGAGGAGGGGCGTAGTTAGTGAGAGTGATGCTACCCTCCCTCCCTCGCCACAACACTGCACTGATGGGCTTTCCGAAGTTAGGTGGTGCTCATTTTCTATCGATAGGGGTGACAGGTGTTGGGTTTTTGTTTTTGTTTGTGTTTTTGTTTGGGAGGAGGCATTTGCAATATAAAAGATCGTGAGGGCGCGAGAGGGACAAAGAGATCGAAAGCAAACGATATGAAAATTTCTACTTTGTTTTTCTGCAATGCTGTCCCTCACACACACATGAGGGCTCGCATATACAGGCACGCTCAGGCAAACACACACATACACACACTAACACACGCGCGTGCACAGACACTCACACACACTCACACACACGCACGCACACCTACACACCACACACCACCACACACACACACACACACACACACACACACACACACACACACACACACACACACACAGAGGATCTGAGGGAGAATGGGAAAACAATTGTGTACATTTACTTTTTTTTACCCTCAATAGATATCATTTTGAATTTGACGTTGATTGACATAGAGTGCAGTGATATTTGATGGGCAAGGAAAGTATGATGATGATTATTTTCTTTCTTTCTTCCGAGGTTTTTGTTTTTTGTTTGGTTCTGTTTTCTTTCTTTCTTTCTTTCTTTCTCTCTCTCTCTTTCTTTCTTTCTTTTGTTTGTTTGTTTTCATTCATTCATTCATTCATTCATTCATTCATTCATTCATTCCTTCATTCATTCTCTCTCTCTCTGTCTCTCTGACTCTGTCTCTCTCTGTCTCTGTCTCTCTATCTGTCTCTGTGTTTTTCTGTCTCTTTGTCACTGTTTCTCTCTCTGTCTCTCTCTCTCTACCTCTGTCTCTATCTCTGTCTCTGTCTTTGTCTCTCTCTGTTTTTGTGTCTGTCTGTCTGTCTGTCTGTCTCTCTATCTCTCTCTCTGTCTCTCTCCTCTCTCTCTCCCACCCCAAACCTACCTACCTGGTAACCTCTGTTGCACTCCCCCCCTCTCTTAACCACCATCCCTTCCCTGCCCCCCCCCCCCCCCTCACCAAAAAAAACAAAAAAAAGGAACACCCACCAAACTTCATCATACATCTCCCCCCCCCATCTACCCACTCCCCACTTTCCTCCATCACCACCACCACCCACACCACCACAACACCCCCCTTCCCCCTCCTCCTACCCCCCCCCCCCCCCCTCACCATCCCAAACGCACACAACACACCAATTTTTAACTGGCTAGGTGGTTATTATTCATCACACGTGCGCGTGCGTGGCGTTTCGCATGGTTGAACTATAGGGACTAAAACAAGCACACAGGCTTTGGGGGGGGGGAGAGTGATTGGGGGTAGATGGGGGTAGGGGGGGGGGTGGATGGGAGGTGACTATGTTTTGTAAGGGGGGAGGGGAGGGGTGGAGTGGGAAGTCCAGTGGGTGAGAGAGAGAGAGAGAGAGAGAGAGGAGAGAGAGAGAGAGAGAGAGAGGAGAGAGAGAGAGAGAGAGAGAGAGAGAGAGAGAGAGAGAGGAGGAGGAGGAGGAGGAGAAAGAGGAGGAGGAGGAGAAGGTAGAGGTGTATAATTACGGATAATAGGTGAGCTGAAAGTGATTAATTAACAAAAGGTGAAAGGGGAGGTGCAAGGCAACGTGGGAGTGGGAAGGGTGGGGGGTGGGGATGGGGGTTGTGGGAGGGAGGGAGGGGAAGATAAGAGAAATGAAGGAGGGAGTGGGATGGTCGTTGGAGGGCAGGGGGTGGGGGATTGGGGGGGGAGGGGGTTGTTATGTGGGTGGTGGTCGGCTGTGGCTTCTGTATTTCGGACAGAGAGAGAGAGAGAGAGAGGAGAGAGAGAGAGAGAGAGAGAGAGAGAGAGAGAGAGAGAGAGAGAGAGAGAGAGAGAGAGAGAGAGAACTCGAACTCGAACTCGAAAGGTTTATTCATGAAAAAAGGCCATTGGCCCATACATGAAGTGGGTTACCGAATAACTATAACGATAATTGCTTTAAGCTGACACACGACGCTACTCCAAGCCATGGAAACCACAGCATTGATTAGTAATGTACATCGAGACACAAACTCTTTACTGTCGGGATATGTTACGGCATTCCGAGCCTTTCATTCGTCCAGTCTTTGTCACACACCCTTAGGTCTAGGCTAGCCAAGAAACTGTTGTAGTAGTTTTCTAAGTGTCGCTAAGTCCCTTGAAGCACGAGATAGGGTCTCCGTGTGTAGGGTGTTCTGGATTCGCTTCCCATTCCGCAAACTGGCGAGTTTGACACGTTCCTCTTTTAACATGTTTTTCTCTTGCTGTTTGACAAACCAGTACACACATACTGGCTCTGTGTCTGGTTGGCATGCGTACTGGATCACAATGTCGTCTGACTCACACGTCACAATATCTTCACTATCTGAATGATGTAGCACAGATTTTCTAAGAGAGAGAGAGAGAGAGAGAGAGAGAGAGAGAAGAGAGAGAGAGAGAGAGAGAGAGAGAGAGAGAGAGAGAGAGATCTAGTCATTTTTAAGAGAGAGAGAGAGAGAGAACGCTGAACCCCACACACAACCTCTCTCTCTGTGTGCAACACCCCAACCCCCTCACACACGCACACACACACACACACATACACACAAACACATACACACATATACAACACACACACTCAGAGAACATCTTGTGCGCACGTTAAATCTTGTTGCCATTGTGTGCCAGTGGGAACAGATGACAATATTTACAAAACTGCATACACACGGGGGACTTTGATGAAAAAAAAAGCACATGAGTGCTTACTCCATTATCCTCCATATAAAAGAATAAAATAAAATAAAAATAAAATAAAATAAACACATCCCTTCTCACCATCCAACCCCCACCCCACCCCCACACCCCACAGCCCACCCTTTATCACACGCACACTTTTTTTTTTTCGTTTTTGTTTTACACGTTACACATATTACTTTTCCAGATCCTCTCATAATTCTGAATGAACTAATCCAGCAATCAACTCAACTGCTGATGACCATGGCCAATAACTGACCGTTATACGTTAGGGTTACTTGGCCAAAGAAAACAAGGTCTTGTGACACACCAATTTCCTTCTGTTGTCCCACGGATGCAGTCCTTAGTGGACTATCGTGTTCAGTGCGCGCACACACGCGCGCACACGCGCGTGCGCGGGCACACACACAGACTACCACACTCACACACAAAACACATGCACGCCACCACAACACACACACACACTGACACGCGCGCGCGCACAAACACACACACACACACACACAACACACACACACACACACACCACACACACACACACACACACACACACACAACGGGGACGGATAGCCTAGTGGTCAGAACATTGCGTTGGCAATTTGACGACCTGAGTTCGATTCCTGTTGGAGGGGATTTTCCCCCTGGAGTTAACATCAGTGCTGACTCTACTCTCCCCAAAAGTCTTTCGGATGAGATTGTAAACTCGAGGCCCCGTTTGCAAGCGCATGCAGAACATCTTGCACACACTTAAATCCTGCTGGTCCGCTTTTCGTAAGAGTAGGCCATCGTGTGCTCGTGGGAAAAGATGACATTTACAAAACTGCATACACACGGGGACTGGACGTAAAAAAGCACAAGAGTGCTTAATCCATTATGCTGGATATAAAAGAATAAATAGATAAAATTGAACAAACACACACACACACGCACACAAACACACTGACAGCGACACACACACCACACACACACACACACACACACAACACACACACACCACACACACACACACACACACACACACACACACACCACACACACACACACACACACACACACACACAACACACACACACACACACACACACACACCCCACACACTGAACCCCCCCCCACACACACACACACCACACCGCACCCCCACCCCCCACACCCAACACACACACACACACAACACAGAGTGTACAGCCTGTCTTCAGTTCTGTTTTGACTAAAAAAAAACTATTAAAAAAAAATTGTCTAAAAAGACCCGAAAAGTCCTTGTCTGGATCCGTGAAGAAGGACAGGTGGAAAAGCATCTGGTTTCTGCGTTAAGGAACCAAGCATCTCCCCTGATGGCTTTTCCGCAGAAACCTCGCTGCTGCTGCTGCTCTGAAATAGGTGAGAAAACCAGTAGCTTGCTTACACTTGGAAGGTGAGACACGGGGGTAAAGGCAGCAAGAATTATGATTTGTTGTTGTTGTTGTTGTTGTTGTTGTTGCTGTTGTTTGTTGTTGTTGTTGTTGTTGTTCTTGTTGTTGTTGTTGTTGTTGTTGTTGTTCTCTCTTCTTCTTCTTCTTCTTCTTCTTCTTCTTCTTCTTCTTCTTCTTCTTCTTCTTCTTCTTCTTCTTCTTCTTCTTCTTCTTCTTCTTCTTCTTCTTTCCAATTCCTCTTCTTCTTCTTCTTCTTTGCAATTCTTCCTCTTTACAATTCTTCTTCTTTTTTGCAATTCTTTTTCTTCTTTTTCTTGTTGTTGTGGTTGTTGTTTGTTGTTGTTCTTCTTCTTTGCAATTCTTCTTTTCGTCCTCCTCCTCCTCCTCCTCTCTTCTCCTTTTTCTTCTTCTTCTTCTTCTTCTTTTCTTCTTCTTCTTCTTCTTCTTCTTCTTCTTCTCTTCTTCTTCTTCTTCTTCTTCTTCTTCTTCTTCTGTTTCGAGCGCTCAAACATCATCTATTATTGTCTGTCATATGAGCGGAAATGCGTTGCGCTGCCGTTAAGCGCCTGACAAGTCAGGCCCAGCGCATTCGACTTTGACTATCTTTTAAGTCTTCCTGGAAAGAAAACAAGACAGGAGAATGGACCAAGAAGGCAGAAAATGAGGGGGAGTGGAGTGGGTGCTGATGTTAACTCCATGGGGAAAAATCCTCTTGAACGAACGTTTCGGTAGTGGTTCGAACCCCGGTGCTCAATCGTGGATGGCCAAATCGCGAGCGGAACGTTCTAACCACTAAGCTATCCCCCCCACCAGCCCACCCCTACCCCTCCTCTCCTGAAAGTCCTAGAACTGTTTTGCGTTAAAGATCCAGTGTCTCTTCTCATGTTTTTATTGACTATGTCTGAAGGCAGATGTCTCTGTGTCTATTCCAGAGAGAGATCATCTTTCACATATAATAATAGTGTATTTTGGGACGATAGAAATCTAAACGTAACAAACAACCTTTCGCATCAGTCTGGGATATTGCAGGACTGTATATCAGTAGTACACTGAACTATCACGCTGGAAACGAAAATAAACTAGCTTCGGTAAAGGTAAAAGGTTAAGGTAAAGGCGTCTCCATAGCCTACGTTGTCGTAGGGGAGCGAGGCTTCAGAGACCTCAGCTTCTCTAGGGGCCAGCATATTGAGGGCGGCGGCCATCTCCTCTCCCTCGCTGCTTTACCTTCCCTGACCCTAAAGAGGGCAGGTACCCATTTACAGCTGGGTGAACTGGGGGAACTGTATTGAAGCCAAGGCGCGCAAACGGTCACCCATCCAGTCGGTAACCACGCTCGATGCTGCTTAACCTTGGCTTGGGCAAAGAGAGTGCTCTGACCACTGAGCTATCCCGTCCCCCTGGCGTACCTTGTTGAAATTCAAGTACAGAAATATCACATTGCAAGAAAAAAGTACGAATCCCGTTCGAGGGGGTAATTCCCCTGGAGTTAACATCTGTACAGACTCCACTTCCCCCAAATTCCTTCGGATGAGACTATAAACCGAGGTCCTGTGTTGCGAACGCACGCAGAACACCTTGTGCACATGTTAAAACCTGTTCCGCTTTTCGGAAGTGTAGGCCATTGTGCTGGTGGGAACAGATGACAAAAGCTACAAAAATGCATACATACAGGGACTGGATGTAAAAAAAAAAAGCACACGAAGTTTATTTTATTATCCTTGATATAAAAGAATAAATGATTAAATAGAAAACAAATAAAGTGAGAAAGAGAGAGAGAGAAGAGAGAGAGAGAGAGAGAGAGAGAGAGAGAGAGAGAGAGAGAGAGAGAGAGAGAGAGAGAGAGAGAGAGAGAAGAGAGACGAGACAGACAGAGACAGACAGACAGACAGACAGACAGACAGACAGACAGACAGGGAGACACACACACACACTCACCACACACACACACACACACACACACACACACACACACACACACCCCACACACACACACACACACTACACACACACACCCCCCCCACAACACACACACACACACACACACACACACACACACACACAACACAAACACACACACACACCACACCCACCCCCCCCCCCCCACACACACACACACACACGTGTCCTCAAGAGGATTTCAAACACCCCTCTACTCATACGACCGGTCGTTGCACTTCCTTGGAGAAACATCGTTGGTGTAGCTACACTATTTTTTTTTAAAATCTACACTGCCAAAAAGTTCATTGGCATCCACTGTAATTCTAGAAGGTCCCACCACTTACCGTCTGAGACAGACAGACAAACAGACAGACAGGCAGACACACATACACACCCGAGCGCGTAGGCACGCACACGTCCGTGCACGCACGCGCGCGCGGACGCACGCACGCACACACACACACACACACGAAACAGACAGAGAGAAGAGCGCTTGCGCTCAAGACACATCCACACACGCACATGTACGCATGTATGCACGCACGTAAGCACAGACACAGATGCTATCTCTCTTAAATGTGCTAAAATGTGTGTTTGTGTGTGTTGTGTGTGTGTTGTGTGAGAGAGAGAGAGAGATTTGATTTGATTGATTTATCTTAAGAGGAGAGAGAGAGAGAGAAGAGAGAGAAGAGAGAGAGAGAGAGAGAGAGAGAGAGAGAGAGTTAGAGAGAGAGAGAGAGAGAGAGAGGAGAGAGAGAGAGAGAGAGAGGAGAGAGAGAGAGAGAGAGAGAGAGGAGAGGAGAGAGAGAGAGAGGAGAGAGAGAGAGAGAGAGAAGGATCACTCGTAATTATTGAAAAGATGTTAAATTGAAGAAGCACACACACCTATACACATACACACATGTAATAACACAATTAGTGAAGAACCTTAAAATGAATCAAACCCACGCACACACACACACACACACACACCACACACACACACTTCAACACACTTACACACACATTTCACACACACATACACACACACTTACACACAACACAACACACACACACAACACACACACACACACACACACACACACACACAACACACACACACATTACACACACACACACACCACACACACACACACACACACACACACACACACACACACACACACACACACACACACACAACACACACACACACAACACACACACACACACACACAACACAGAGTCAAACACCTGTCGTTTTCACGTCCAACAACCAGAAGAAAGTTATCGTATGTTGTCAGTTTCCTCATCGCGCTGTCTCTCTTTGAAACTGACAGACAAGCAGGTGGCCACGAAAGCAGTGTAAAGAAACTGACAAGTCTCCTCTGAGAATTCAGCTCTGAGATGGTTCCTAACAACTGGTAGAGGTGTTTGATTTAAACACACACATACACAGGCACACACACGCGCGAGCGCATGCATGCACACACACACTTACACACACACACACACGCGCGCGCGCGCGCCCACATACACATACACACACACACACACGCACCACACACACACACACCAACCACACACACATGCGCGCGCGCGCGTCTGATATCCCTATTTTGTGGAAGGACGTTAAATTGAAGAACTAATGTTTTAAACACACACACACAACACACACACACACACACACACACACACACACACACACACACACACACACGTGTACACACACACACGTGTACACACACACACACATACACACACCACGCGAGCGCGCGCACATGCACGCACGCACAAACGCATACACACAGAAAAATGAATGAATACAGAGAAGCGTAAATTCAGCATGCATTGACTTGAAGACTCCTGCTGAACTTTTGAAGAAAAAAGATCAAAAATGAGAATGACACTTGTTAAAATATATATAAATATAAAAATTTAATTATTAATATAAAATATATATGTGAACAATAGTTTATGATGTGATGATGATATGATGTGTTGAACATTTTAACGTGTGTGCAGGTGTGTGGTGTGTGTTGGTGTGTGTGTGGAGAGAGAGAGAGAGAGAGAGAGAGAGAGAGAGAGAGAGAGAGAGAGAGAGAGAGAGAGAGAGAGAGAGACAGACAGACAAGAGACAGAGACAGACAGACAGACAGACAAGACAGACAGACAGACAGAGAGACAGAGAGACAGAGAGAGCATGTGCGTGTATAATTATGTAATTTTTTTTTTCCGGGAAGAGGAGGGGAATCCTAGTTGATTTTGTAGAAAAGGTACTAAAGGGAAACTGAGAAGGTGGGAGGAGGTAGGGTACGTTATGTGTGACTAGGTTATTGAAAGTGGAGTTAAAAGGCTAGCAAAATAAAAGATCGGGGCCTTTTCTGGGTATGGTTTATTTTGAGCTAATTTCTTAGTGTGTCTATGAGGTTCGTTAGGCTATTTCTGGGTATGGTTTATTTTGAGCCAATTCCTTACTGTATCTATTTTATTTATTTATTTATTTATTTTATTTATTCTTTTATATCGAGGATAACAGAATAAGCAATCATGTGCTTTTTTTCATCCGGTCCCCGTGTGTATGCAGTTTTATAAAATATTGGTCATCTGTTCCCACCGGCACACGATGGCCTACTCTTACGAAAAGCGGAACAGGATTTAACGTGTGCGCAAGATGTTCTGCGTGCGTTCGCACACGGGGCCTCGGTTTAAAGTCTCATCCGAAGGACTATTAGTTTCTGTAGGTTATTTCTGGGTATGGTTTATTTGGAGCTAATTCCTTAGTGTATCTGCTTGGTTCTTTAGTCAATTGGGAGAAAGGGGTTGAATAGGTATGGCTGTGGTGGATTTTGGTTTTGTGTATCTGAATTTTTTTTTTGGGGGGGGGGGTGGGTGGGGGGGTAGTTATGGTCTTCTTGGTTGATGGATCTATAAACAGCATTGTATTGGATATCAATTTCAGTCTCACCTTCACCTTCACCTGTCCCGTAGTCCCGTGGAGCGTGGGGCACAACTGAAGATTCTGCAACCAGCCTCCTCCACTCCCCACGGTCCTCCGCCCTCCGTAGTAGGTCGTTCCACCCAAGGCCTGTCCACTATCTGATGTTGTCTTCCCATCATTTCCTCTGTATCTGCGTATCCCTCCATTACTGTTCCCTGTAGGACATGTCTTGGTCAGTCCAGATGATCATGTGACGTGCCCACACCACTTTAGCTTGCGTTTTTTCCACTGTGGTTAGGAGCTCTTCATACGGACCGATGGCATTCCGTATTCTAGGTTTCACTTCTTCATCAGTGATGTGATCTCTGTATGAAATGCCAAGGAGTTTGCGAAAGTATCTCATTTCCAATGCCTGTGTCCTTCTTTCAATGTCTGCTGTTGTTATGGTCCATGTTTTTTTTTACGCATGTGAAACTTTCAGTTGACAGCAGAGTTATCTGATGGCCTCCATAAGGATCCATCCTTTCTTTATTCAAATATAAGAATCCCTGTCTGCATGGGTATCAGTTTCCCTAACTAGGTAAAGGTAAAGGGTAAAGGTGTTCCATAACCTAGGTGGTCGTAGGCGTGCTAGGCACCAAAGACCTCAGCTTCTCTAGGGGCCAGCATGTTGAGGGCATCGCCCATCTCCTCTCCCTCCCTTCCCTGACCCTAAAGAGGGCAGGTACACATTTACAGCTGGGTGGACTGGGGGAACTGTACTGTAGCCAAGGCGCGCAAACGGTCACCCATCCACTTGGTAACCACGCTCGATGCTGCTTAACCTCAGCTTGGGGGAAAAGCGAGTGCTTGACCACTGAGCTATCCCCTATCAGAGTGGCTTTAAGTTCTTCTGCAGCATAATTCTACAGTGATCATTGATTTCTTTTCTTCATGTTTCACTTCTAAAGTTTCTTTCTGAAATGAAACTTCAGAAGTGAAAGAAAGAAGAAGAAAGAAATCAATGATCAGGGATCAGTCAGTTATGCACAGACTGCATTGTTGGACTCCTTTGCCAATTCATGCCATGGCAATAGCAACAGAAAGGCAGTGAGTGAGTGAGGGTCTGGTTGTTGCATTACCTCAGCTGCTGCTGCTGTTGCTAGCTGCGCTGCTGCATGATGATGATGATGACGATGCTGCTGCTGCAGCTATTGCAGTTACACCGCTTATCTATTCCTACTTTCAACAGACATCTCCCCATCTCCATCCCATCTCTCTGCTAAGTGCTTGTATGTGTGTGTGTGTGTGGGGGGGGGGGGGGGGGGGTGGTGTGTGGGGGATGTATGTGTGTGTGTGTGTTGTGATGTGTGTGTATTTTTGTGTGTGTATGTGTGGTGTGTGTGTGTTGTGTGTGTGTTGTGTTGTGGTGTGTGTGTGTGTGTGTGTGTGTGTAGTGTGTGCGTAGTGTGTTTGTAGGTGTGTGTAGGGGGGCGTGTGTGTCGTGTCTATGTGCGTTTATGTGTGCTTGTTTTTCTTCTTTTATGTTTCTGTACGTATGGATTTTTAATGCTTATCTTTTCTTTTCTTCACATGGAACCATTACTCTTTTTGCACCAGACCTGTGAGCATGCAGTTTTGTCATTTTTACCATCTTTCCCACCGGCACACAATGACCTACTCTTTCGAAAAGTTGATAGGTTTTAACATAATAATATATGCGCACGCTGTTCTGCGTGCTTTTGCAGACGGGATGTTGATTATAGTCTTCACCACGGACAGGACTTTGGGGTGAGGAGGAGGGGAGATGGGGGGGTGGTGAAGGGAGAAAATTCCATCTTTTATGTCTTTCTGGGGGGGGGGGATGGTGAGGCAGGAAAATGGACAGGAAAGATGTGACAGGAAGAAAGGAACAAGGCGGAAACAAAGAGAGGGACAGAAAAGAGGGGAATGTTTACACAGGATTTCAGAAGGTGGGGATGCTATTTTATTTTATTTTATTTTGTTTATACCACTTTATGTCACAACAGATTTCTCAGCGTGAAATTCCGGTTGCCTCCCCGGGGAGAGCACGTCGCCACAAGTGCAGCGCCTACCCATTATTTTTATTTTCTTTTTCCTGTCTGTAACTGTATTTGTTTCCCTACCAGAGTGTCTATTTTCTACAGAATTTTGACAAGAACAACCATCTTGCTGCCGTGGGTTCTTTTGCGTGCGCTGAAATAATGAATATGTAACACAGGGTCTCGGTTTATTGTCAATCCGGAAGACTAGCACCCAGACCACCACTCATGATCTAATGGATGGGGAAAAGTGTTGGGCCCAAACGGGATTCAAACCAATACACACTCCGACCCAGACTTTTGTTTCTAGGCAGGCGCGTTACCTCTAGACCACAATCCACTATATTAATTAGTCTTGTTTCTTTCTCAGAAATGCCGATGCATTAACCTCGAATTGATAAAACTCTCCTGGCACATTTTGATTACTGATGTGATTCCTCCCCCCCCCCCCATCCAATAAATCTTTAAAAACGTTGACATTTTGTTCACCTGCGGCTCTGAGAAGCACCTGCTTTGAAATCGTTGCAGTGCGTGTGGGTTTTCCTGAAGACCTTTTCAGCTGAGGTGGAAAGGAAAACCTTCAAGAGTTCTTGGGGTTTTGTTTTTTTTTTGTTTTGTGGCCTTTAATTAGAATGGAGTTGTTTTGATGTTAGTGAAAGATGCATCTGTCTCTGTCCGTGTCTCTGGCTGTTTCGTAGGTCTTGTCTTTTTGTATCTCGCTGTCTCTTTGTGTGTGCATTGTGAGAGAAGTCAGAGTAGAGAGAGAGAGATGGTCTGTGTGTGTGTGTGAGTGTGTGTGTGTGTGTAGAGTGAGGAGTGAGAGGAGAGAGTGAGAGATGAGAGAGAGGAGTGAGAGGGGGGGGAGAGAGAGAGAGAGAGAGAGAGAGAGAGAGAGAAGAGAGAGAGAGAGACAGAAGACAGAAGAGACAGAGAAGAGAGAGACAGAGAGAGAGAGACAGACAGAGCAGAAGAGCAGATCAGACTCAGGTATAAAGTGAAGATGGAAGTGTGAAAAACAAAAATAAACACAAAAACCAAACTCAGAACTCAAAACGAAAGAGATCCATGCGAAACTAATTTTGCTTTGCGCTCTCTCTCTGTCTCTCTGCCTCTGTGTCTCTGTTTCTGTCTTCTTTCACACCCACACACACACACACACACACCACACACACACACACACACACACACACACACACACACACACACACACACACACACACACACACACACACACACACACACACACACACACACACACACACACACACACACACACACACACCCACTCTCTCATGTCTGTCTATCTTCCTCCCTCCTTTCCCTCTGTCTCTGTCTACGTCTGTGTCTGTCTGTCTCTCTCCCCCCTCCTCTCCCCCCCCCTCTCTCTCTCTCTCTCTCTCTCTCTCTCTCCTCTCTCTCAAGAGTGATAGGCCTAGTGCATGGAAACTCGAATGACAGCGCTGTCTGGTCCAGCTGTTTGTGTCTTTGTTCCCCACAAATTGGTTTGGACCAGAAAAAAAAGTAACTGAAGAGACTGTAGCCCTTTTACTTTCGTTTCTGTTTGCACTGACGTTTAAGTTTTAAAATTAAATT
>CM060327.1:59010601-59013975 GCA_030674155.1 Stramonita haemastoma | reverse complement strand
CCCCCCCCCCCCCCCCCCCCTCCAACCCCCCCCCCCCAAAAAAAAAACACACACACACAAACAAACAAACAAACAAACAAACAAACAAACAAGGACACTGTATTTTTTTTAAAATATACTTTTAAAGTCTGTAAAAACCAGCAAACCTGTCTCTGACTGGTACTCATTACAAGATACTACTTGACTCCGGAGGCTAACCCCTACGTGTAACCCTCCATCGAACACCCCCCCCCCCCCCCCGCGCCCCCGCCCCCTCCCAAAAAATAAAAAAGACTTCCAAGATAACGTTTCTCTCCCACGCTGAAATCGGATGTGCTTATAGCCTGACTTGTCAGGTCAGGTGCTTAATGGCAGCGGAAGGTATTTTCGCTCATATGACAGACAAGAAGTGCTGCTGTCTGAGCGTTCAAAGAAGAAGAAGAAGAAGAAGAAGAAGAAGAAGAAGAAGAAGAAGAAGAAGAAGAAGAACAACAACAACAACAACAACAACAACAACAACAACAACAACAACAACAACAACAACAACAACAACAACAAAAAGAACAAGAAGAACAAGGAGAACAAGGAGAACAAGAAGAAAAAGGAGAACAAGAAAAAAACGAAGAACAAGAAAAAGCAGAAGAAGGCATCAAATGAAAACTGACAGAGAGAAGAAAAGTTAACAGACAGATGACAGACAGGCACACACACACAAAGAGACAGGTGAGAGACAGACTGACAGACAAACAGAGATAAAGAAAACCCCAGAGAAACAGACAAAAGACGGAAAGAGAAGAACAGAGAGCATTCACCAAAGGAATAACAGACAGCCTGAAACACAGAGAACATAGGGAACAAACCAGGAGAAAAACAGGTTGTGGAGGAGACACACACACACACACACACACACACACACACACACACACACACACACACACACACACACACACACACACACACACAAACACAAACACAACACACACACTCTGCTTGTTGACTTATGAGTCATACACAACACACACACACACACACACACACACACACAAACACACACACACACACACACACACACACACACACACACACACACACACACACACACACACGTGAGTGCTTATCTGTTATCCTCGAATAAAAGAATTTTGCCTTGCCTTGCCTTGCCTTGCCTTGCCTTACACACACACACACACACACACACACACACACACACACACACACACACACACACCACAACATACCACGTACAACACACACACACACACACAACACACCACACACACACACTACACACACACACTTACACACACACACACACACACACACACACACACACACACACACACACACACACACCACTCACAACACCCCCCTCCACACACACACAAACACACAGACACACAGACACACAGACACACAGACACACAGAACACACACACACACACACACACAACACTTACACACACACACTTACACACACACACACACACACACACACACACACACTTACACACACACACTTACACACACACACACACACACCACACACACACACTTACACACACACACACACACACCACACACACACACACACACACACACACACACACAACACAACACAACACAACACAACACACAACACAACACACACACACACACACACACACACACACACACACACACACACAACACAACACAACACAACACAACACAACACAACACAACACACACACACACACACACACACACACACACACACACACACACACACACACACACACACACACACACACACACACACACACACGTTTCTAGATCTATCTCCTCCCCCATCTGCAGAAGCGAGCATCCTGCCTGCCTGCCTGCCTGCCTGCCTGCCTGCCTGTCTGTCTGCCTGCCTGCCTGCCATACCGCGTCAATCTTGGAACAACACCGGTTTAAATGTGGAGAGCTGCCAGCCAAATGTGGGGGCCACACAC
The DNA here is from genome assembly GCA_030674155.1 of Stramonita haemastoma. Taxonomy (NCBI): domain Eukaryota; kingdom Metazoa; phylum Mollusca; class Gastropoda; order Neogastropoda; family Muricidae; genus Stramonita; species Stramonita haemastoma. The sequence continues at coordinate 59,012,020 of CM060327.1, read as the reverse complement.
CACATATTATTTTATGTGCAGTGTTTTTGGTAGGGTCAAGGGTTATCGTCTATACTTTGTACTGTTAGTATCGGAGAGAAGAGGAAAAAAAAACATTGCTTGAATTTAAACGTTTTTCTAAGATAGGAGAGGAGTGTGTTATTTACTTATTGCGGTAAAGTAGAGGTAATAGTGGTATAGTAGAGGTAATAGTTAAAAATAAGGTAAAGGTATCCCATAAACTATGTGGTCGTAGGGGAGCGAGGCATCAGAGACTTCAGCTTCTCCAGGGGCCAGTATATTGAGGGCGGCGCCCATCTCCTCTCCCTTTCTGCTTTACCTTCCCTGACCCTAAAGAAGGCAGGTACCCATTCAGGGCTGGGTGGACTAGGGGACTATACTGAAGACAAGACGCGCAAACAGACACTCATTCAACGGGTAACCACTCTCGATGCTGATTAACTTTGACTTGGGGAAAGCAAGCGCTCCGACCACTGAACTATCGTACCTGCCTAAAAAGCGCACAATTTTGCTATAAAATTCTGTTTGTGTAAGTCACTTAGTATAGTGATTATACAATCATCCAAGAAGAAGAAAAAAATCTTACAAGTCCCAGTTTAAAGTATGCGGGGATTTGATCCCCGTTTGGGCCCGAAACTTTCCCCCATCTTCTATACTGTGAGTTTTGGTGTGAGGGTTAGTCTTTCGGATGAGATCGTCAAAGTTCTGTGTGCGAACCGCACGCAGAACATCTTGTAAAATTTGTTCCTCTTTTTCAAAAAGTAGGCAATTTTTGTGCCAGTGAGAACAGCATTTCTAAAACCGCATACTCACGGGGACTCAATGTAAAAAAAAAAAAAAAAAAGGAGCTAACGAAGCACGGGAGAGGTTGGTTTTTATTAGAGAGATGCGCATTGCGCTCGTTATCTGCTGATCCGGGTTCGAATCTCGTTCAAGAGGATTTTTCCTCTGGAGTTAACATCAGTGCCTACTGCACTCCCCCAAAAGTTTTTTTTCGGATGAGACTATAAACTGAGGTCATGTGTGCGAACACACGCAGACATCTTGCGTACACATTAAACCCGTTCTGCTTTTTGCAAGAGTAGACCACTGTGTGCCAGTGGGAACGATTGACAAAATTTACAAAACTGCATACACATGGGGAGTGGAAGTAAAAACAAGTACATGTGTGCTTATTTCATTATCCTCTAAAAAAAAGATTAAAGAAAGAATACTCGACATCAAAGATGGAATAAATCAAAGAAATTAAAAAAAATATGAAGTAAATGCATTTTGTACTGAAGAGGGATGGGTTTTGCCAAGTTCAACGTATCCAGAAATACATGGTCTGAAAAATGAAGTGCAATGCACCTAATGACTTCCTCAAGCAATTAAAAGAGAGAGGGGAGAGAGAGAGAGAGAGAGAGAGAGGAGAGAGAG
>CM060327.1:58985601-58990601 GCA_030674155.1 Stramonita haemastoma | reverse complement strand
CTCAGTCCTTTGTCGTCTGCTGGCTGCCTCACCACAATGAGCATGCGCGGGGTCAGCGCTGTAGGAACACAAGCAATCCTCCTTTGATGATCATTTCCCACTTTCTCTTCCCTACCTGGTGTTGATCTATGGCCTCAACCCCCCAAAAAACAAGTACACAGTGCATTTTTTCATACTTTAAAAATATGTGAAAAACCAGCAAACCTGTTTCTGACTGACACTCTATACAAGATACTACTTGACCCCAGAACCGGAAGGAAGCTAACCGTTATGTGTACCCTGTACTACTGCTCTCTCTCCGCCATAACATTTTCCCTCTTCATTCCATTCTGATGCTTTCCCCTTCCCATCTCCAGAAAGTCTGGCTATAAACAATATCAGTGAACCGTTAGCATCCTTGTCCAATTCCTCGTGTCTGCCAGTCTGATACTAACATAAACATCTGGTAGGTTCTCTGTCCATTTTTTTTCTGAATTCTCTGTTTCTGGGTGGAAAGCCACACAAATCTTCTGGGCCTGTATCCAAGGCTACACATAAGGGTTAGCTTCCGGGGGTCAAGTAGTATCTTCTACAGAGTGCGCAGTCGGAAACAGGTTTGCTTTATTTTTACAGATTTTATTTTAAGTATGAAAAAATGCACTGTGTACTTGTTTTTGAGGTTGAGGCCATTGATCAACACCAGGTAGGGGTGAGAAAGTTGGAAATGATCATCAAAGGAGGATTCCTTGTGTTCCTACAACGTTGACCTCGCGCGAGCATATTGTGGTGAGGCGGCCAGCAGACGACAAAATACAGGGGTAACAGTGTTAATGTTTGCTGGAAAAAAAAGTAAAAGTTCAAACCTACCTAATTTATTTGCATTATCCTGAGTTTTTAGTCAGGGCTGGTCTTTCTGAAAAAGTTTGTATTTTTTATAATTTCTGTGGAATCCTTACTACGTGCAGTACGAATGCAAGTGTGATGTATGAAAACAGAAGGAAAACTGCCAGAATCTAACCGTCATGTGCAGCCACAGAGATCTTCTGGCCCTGTACCCCAAAAAGAAAACAGGAAGGGGAAGTAAGCGAGGCAGCAGAGACAGACAGACAGACAGACAGACAGACAGACCAGTGCAGCTGTTAATGAACAGGGCTCCTGCCTGTGGTTTGGTGGGTTTCCTTTTCTTTTCTTTCGTTTCTGAGTGTCCCCCCCTCCCTCCCTCTCTCTCTCTCTCTCTCTGTCTGTCTCTGTCTCTGTCTCTGTCTCTGTCTCTCTCTGTCTCTCTCCTCTCTTCTCTCTCTCTCTCTCTCTCTCTCTCTCTCTCTCTCTCTCCTCTCTCTCTCTCTCCTCTCTCCTCTCTCCTCTCTCTCTCTCTTCTCTTCTCTTCTCTTCTCTTCTCTTCTCTTCTCTTCTCTTCCTCTTCTTTTCGTTTTAATTTCTTCCCTTGTAACTGGGTTTTGTGTTTGGAATGACAACAAGAAAACAAACAGAAAGGAAAGAAGAGCAGCCACTGACGTTCTGGTTAAGTTAAAGGCAAAACAACCAATGCTTTGACGGTACAGGAGTCTTGTTCCTCTTCTTTGAACGCTTAGACAGAGACTAGTGTGCTAAAATGCGTGAGCTAAAATGCGTTGCACTACCGTTAAGCGCCTGACAAGTCAGGCCTAGCACATTATCCAACTTTGGCGTGGGAGAGACTGTTATGTTCTAAGATATAAGTCTTTCTGAAAAAAAGGCAGAAAATATGCAAGAATGAAATGACCAAGAAGAAAAGGAACAAGGCCGAAGCAAAGAGAGGGATAGAAAAGAGGAATTTCCTAGCACAGAATTTCCAGAAGGAACACCTTTACCTTTACCTTTACCACAACCCTCAGCAACTTCTGTCTCTTCCCAACACCAAGAAAAAACAGGAAGGGGACAGAGGCTAGCTAGGAACTGGGCAGCGAGAGAGAGAGAGAGAGAGAGAGAGAGAGAGAGAGAGAAGAGAGAGAGAGAGAGAGGAGAGAGAGAGAGAGAGAGAACGCTGTTGAACAATAAGAGCTGTTCGAATCACGATGGGGTTTTTTTTTTTGTTTTTGTTTTTTTACTTCTTTCTTCCTTTTCTTTCTTCCTTTTCTTTCTTCTTCCTCCTTCTCCTCCTCCTCCTCCTCCTCCTCCTCCTCCTCCTCCTCCTCCACCTTCTCTTCCTCTCCCTTCCTTCTCCATTCTTCTTGTCTTCCAAGTGTGTGGAGGGGTGAGGGGTGAGTGACGTGATAGCCTGGTGGGTAGAGCGTTGCACATTGCGCTGGCGGTATACTGACCCGGGTTCAAACCCTGTTTCACGGGATTTTTCTCCTTGGAATTAACATCAGTAACGACTTCCTCCCTTCCCCCCCCCCCCCCCCCCCCCCTCCCCGTTTAAAAAAAAAAAAGTTAGTCGGATGAGATTCTAAACTGGGACCTCTTGTGCGAACGCACGCAGAACATCTTTTGCGCATGTTACAACCTTTCCGCTTTTTTAGAAGAGTAGGCCATTTGTGTGCTGGTTAAAATTAAATAGTTTTTTTTTAATTGAGATACTCATCTTTGTAGAACCACACAAAAAATAAATAAAGTAAACTAAAACAGCTAAAGACCTAAAGATAGGTCTCCCAGCACTTGATTAAAGCTGAATGCTTTGAAACGAAGTGAATGGTCATTGACTTGAGCTAGATCTGGTTTGATCACTGGTTTCTGATACATCAAGTCCTTCGGAGGAGACTATAAACGGGGGGGTGTGGTGTGCAGTATTAGTACACATACAACTTCCTAGGCACAGGGTACATAGCGCGGCCACTACCATTTATTCCATTATCCTGGACATGAAACTAAAATAAAATAAATGAATAAATAAATAAATAAGTAAATAAATAAATAGAGAGATAAACACAAGAATACAGAGAGAATATCTATAACTGGTAGCTTGTTTTTTTGGCAGTATGACATACATAATTTTATATCTCGTTGTGATTCATGCATGTCCCCTATCACGAAATAGCCAACGCTAATAGGGTTGACATTTCAGTAGCTATAATCACTCTTGCACAACAGGAGAGCTACACCACAGACGTTTTATATTACACTGGTGGCGATTATGAGATCAAATTGGTGGTGGTGGTGGGGCGTTTGTGTGGGGGGGGGGGGGGGGGGGGGCGGCGGCAGTGGTGGTGGTCGTGGTAATAGTTTGGTGTGTGTGTGTGTGTGTGTGTGTGTGTGTGTGGTGTGTGTGTGTGTGTGTGTGTGTGTGTGTGTAAGTGTAAGTGTAAGTGTAAGTGTAAGTGTAAGTGTATATGTGTGTGTGCGTGCGTGTGTGTGTGTGCGTGCGCGTATATTGTGTGTATGTGTGAGTGTGTGTAAGTGTGTGTGTGTAAGTGTGTGTGTGTGTGTGTGTGTGGTGTGTGTGTGTGTGTGTGTGTGTGTGTGTGTGTGTGTGTGTGTTGTGTGTGTTGTGTGTGTGTGTGTGTGTGTGTGTGTTGAGCGCTAGCACGAGCGCGCGTGTGTGTACATGTGCATTCAAAAACCCAACCCTTCTCTACGGTATATGACTTACTTTTCTTGTATCAAGATACGGAATGACTTACTTGTTTAGTATCACAAAACAGTGCACACACTACTATACTTAACAAACGCCATTTTGCTCCCAGTGACTGTACATATATCAAAATTTATCAACATTTCTATCAGAGAAAGTCTTCAGCTGGAATTCGGTCAGGCTCTCTCCCATTCCAGACTGTCTCCTAGCATCCAGTACTGGGAACTGATAGATAACTTAGCTGCTTTCATGTACATACGGTAGATAGGAGAAAGTAGAGAGAAATGTATCTTAGTGAAAGATAGGATCAATATTTTTGCTTTCGAAAATCACAGGCAGGTTCAGGTGTGTATACGGGACCATCCACCGCAAAATGAATCGTATCGCACCGGAGGTCAATTTTTTGGTTGTAACATTTGGATTGATACTCTGCGATGAAATGTTTATTCGGTACAAAAAAGAAAAAAAAACAGATTGAAAATCGAACCGTTTTATGAGCACTTATTACATCTTGAAATGATAGACACCAGGAAGTGACATAAAAAAGACAAATTGTCTACAGAGCTGTTGTCTTTACGTATTCCTAATGGAGTTTGTTTTATGATTGTACTTTACTGTCTCCTCTTTCTATCTCCTCGTTCATGTTAGTTATTCTGATTTCGTAGTACTCAATATGCTTACTTATGCTCATATTCTATCAAACGCTTTTTTAAACGTGGATTCGATGATTCCTTTTCAAAGACCTTTCACATCCTGTTCCACTGTCTTGGAATTTGACATGGATTGCGTCAAGCAAACACGCGCGCGCTCGCGCATGCACGCACAAACACACACACACACACACACACACACACACACACACACACACACACACACACACACACACACACACACACACACACACACACACTATAGCAACAAAAAACCAATCCCAAAATGATTCCGACAATAAATCCCCATGATTCAAACCACACATTCCAATAAATCACAAAACCGATTGCAACAACAAAATCCCAATTGTTACATCAAGAAATCCCCCCAAGGATTAAGATAACAACGTCCAAGGATTTCGACAACAAATCCCAATCATTACAAACGCAGCAAGAAATCCCAAATGATTATAACAAGAAATTCCAATCGTTACAAGTCTCACTCCTACCCACCATCACCACCACCCCAAAACAACAACAATAACAACAACAACAACAAAATAAAAAAAATCCAAAGATACTGTCACCAAACCACAATAGTTATGGCAACAGATCCCAATGATTATGATAACAGATTCCAACAAAACCAAACAACTAAGTCCTGTAACGACAAAAAAGGTAAAGGTGTCCCATAACCTATGTGATCATAGGGTAGCGAGGCGTCAGAGACCTCAGTTTTTCTACGACCCAGCATATTGAGGGTGGCGCCCATCTCCTCTCCCTCGCTGCTTTACCTTCCCTGACCCTAAAGAGGGCAGGTA
>CM060327.1:58973101-58980601 GCA_030674155.1 Stramonita haemastoma | reverse complement strand
AGATAGATAGATAGATAGTAATAGATAGATAGATAGATAGATAGATAGATAGATAGATAGATAGATAGATAGATAGATAGATAGATAGATAATATTGGCAAACAGAAAGACAGACATACACAGACAGAGACTCACACGCACACAAACAAACAACACACACACACACACACACACACACACACACACACACACACACACACACACACACACACACACACACTCAAACACACATACAAACACACACACACTCAAACACACATACACACACACACACCACACACACACACACACACACACACACACACACACACACACACACACACACACAACACACACACACAAACAAACATGCACACACACACATATACGGAGTCGTACAGAAACATTCACAGATTTGATTTATGCCTCAGGAGGTTTCGAGAAACAGAATAATTTATGGTGTAGATAAAAGGTTATACTGTCACCAGACACTGAAGTGTTTTTAAATGGGATCAGATGCTGTAATTATGAAGAACTGAAAGGAACGTTTAGTTTACTGGTGGGACCTGATGACTGAAGGATGTTGAACACATGATTATTTGGCTGGTATTATCTTGTATGTGTGTATACATATATATATATATATTTTTTTTATTAGCTGTGTGTGTGTGTGTATGTATAAAGACAGAGAGGGGGGTAGACAGACAAACATACAGATATAAATAGATAGATGATAGACAGACATACAGACAAACAACAGACAGACAGAATTGCTCTGTACCCTGTTTGCTCTCTCTACTCCCTCTCTCTCTTCTCTCTCTCTCTCCTCTCTCTCCTCTCTCCTCTCTCTCTCTCTCTCTCTCTCTCTCTCTCTCTTACTCTCTCTCTTCTCTCTCTCTCTCTCTCTCTCTCTCTCTCTCTCTCCTCTCTCTCTCTCTCCTCTCTCTCTCTCTCCTCTCTCTCTCTCTCTCTCTCTCTTTCTCCTCCCTCCCTCCCTCCCTCCCCCCAAGCTGTTATCACTGTAAAGAAGAAAAAAGTAAGGAATGTAACGAGTAGGATGTACGTATTTATCACAGTCAGAACTCTGAAATAGATCTGCTATAAAATGCCTCTTCAAACTCCTTTCATTTTCAAACACTCGGTGCCAATTTCCTCATACACTACTGTACTGAATCAAACTAGCGTAGGAGGACATTGGCAGATGACTGATACCGTGGTGGTTCGGTGGTCTAGAGGTAACACGCCTGCCCAGAAAGCGAAAAGTTCGTGTCGGAAGTGTGCGATGGTTCGAATCCCGTTTGGGCCCAAAACTTTTCCCTCATCCTTTAGAACGTGAGTGGTGGTCTGGGTGCTATTCTTTCGGATGAGACGATAAACCGAGATCCTGTGTGTTACACATCGTTATTTAGCGCCCGAAAAGAACCCACGGCAACAAGAGGCGTGTCCCTGGCAAAATTCGGTACAAAAAAGCCACTCTGATTGGGAAACAGACAGTTGCAGACAGGTAAAAGAAATGAATAATGGGTGGCGCTGCACTTGTTCATCGCTATGAACATGCCATCATTATCATTATATATATGCAACTATCTGAAGTTTAATACCGGTATATGATGGTATCCAAATATATATATATATATATATATATATATATATATATATATATATATATATATATATATATATATATATATATATACATATATATATATATATATATATATATATATATATATATATATACATATATATATATATATAGAGCTGTGTTGAATATTTGCTATTAGAGTAGGATATAGAGTAGGATATAGAGTAGGATATAGAGGGACATCAACATATACTCTGATATATAATATAACATATCTAATATAATATCTAATGTATAATATAGTATATATCTAATATCTAATATAATATAACATATACTCTAATCCTGATACACTCCAAAATAGCAAATTTTCAACACAGCTCTTGACTTTTTGTCCTTTTATTTTTATCTTGCTAGACTTCAGCTTGCATGGCACAGATCCTTGTATAATAGAATATTAAAGAAGTGTGTTAACTTTGCTTCAGTCTTTTATTTTCCACCCTCGGCTTGAGCTGCGAGATTCACCAATCGTCAGACCATGTGTATGCCACCTTTTTTGCCCACCATGAAGGTAGCAGCATTATGACTTCGGAGATGTATGCTGGATATGTTCCTGTTTCCGTAACCCATCGAACGCTGACGTAAGTGACGGGATCTTTTCCGTGTCTTTTTAATCTTCTGCATGTGGATTTTCAGGAAGGGAATGAAGTGAAGGTCTGCTCTTGACTCTGACCTGGGACATCGTAAAAAAAAGCAAAAATCTCTACCCGTGATTCACGAGACACTGCAAAGATTTGAACGTAAAACTTCATGGACCCATGGGAATAAAGTCAAAGGGCTTTAACCACTCAGTTCTAGCGTCCATCATGCTTCAGTCTAAACGCTGTCGCATTGTTTCCTGAAATTTACTTTGTATGTGTTTAGACAAAGCTGTAGCCACATCATTTTCTTTTTGTTGTTTATCTCGGACCTATTGTGATGATCATGGAAAACTCCAGCAGTAGCAGTACCAGAAACACGTCAGCTCTACTCTCCGACACCTGGAACGATTCCACACAGACAGGAACAGACACAGACACACACACCACACACCAGACTGGCCTGACACAGACTCTTCTTCCATTTTCGAAGACTACATCATGGACATGGTCACCTTAGTCACCTCAATCCTGGGGTCGTTCGGAAACATCATGACCATCATCATCATGCGAAGGTTAAAGTCCGAAGACTCCACCATCCACGTGTATTTCACAGTCACGGCGGTGATGGATATGCTGGTACTGTGCACGCACTCCATCCCGCAGTGGATCAGCAATATACTGGACTTTAGATTGAACACGGTCCACGCCGGCGTATGTAAAACGTTGATCTGGGTGTCTAGCTGGAGCGAAACTTCTAGCTGCTGGTACGTGGTGTCTATCACCGTACACAGGGCCATCTCTGTCGTGTGGCCTCACCGCGTCAACGTGGTATGCACGCCGCGAACCGTCCACGCGATTCTGGTCGCCATCCCGGTCTGTTTCGCTCTTTTCTTCTTCCACACTTTTCTCCGCTGGGAAATCGTCTACATCAACGACCTGGTAGGCTACGTGTGTTTCCCCTCCCCCCATGACCCCGACCTGGACCTTTGGGTCAGCGTGGACGTTGCCTTCTTCCCGTTCCTGTACTCCTACATCCCGCTTGTGGTCATCGCTCTGTCCAACGCCGTCCTGGTCTGGAAACTGAACGTGTCGCTGAAAACCGCTGACCGGCACTTGACTCAGTCTGGCCAGCTCCAGGCGCGGGAAAAAGTGAACCGAACCGTGACCTTGACCGTGATGGTGGTGTCCTTGGCCTTTCTCTTGCTGACCTTGCCCGCGACCTTGAACAATCTGGTGATCGCGCCAGCGGCAGAGAGGAGCAGCTCCTTGGAGGAGATGATGGCTTTCCAGGCCCTGGAGGACGTGATGGCGACGCTGAGTCAGATCAACCACGCCGTGAACTTCTACCTGTACATCCTGACAGGGCGCAAGTTCAGACAGGAGTTCGTCAAGGTGATGCACTGTGGAGGCGGGAGGTAGAGACCTCCCATGAGGTGTGAGTGAGTAGGGGACTTGAGTCGTCAGGGAACAGGAAAGATGTCTTCACACTGGCTGCATGGTGGACAGGGTGGTTCATTCCAGCTAGTCGGCTCTGATAATTACAAACATCGTGATTTCTTTTTCATTATTCTTTTATATCGAGGATAATGGAATAAGCACTCTTGTGCTTTTTTTCATCCTGTCCCCGTGTGTATGCAGTTTTTTTTGTAAATGTCATCGTGATGAAACTAATAGTCGGCTCTGGTAATTACAAACTTCGTGATGAAACTAATAGTCGGCTCTGATAATTACAAACATCGTGATGAAACTAATAGTCGGCTCTGATAATTACAAACATCGTGATGAAACTAATAGTCGGCTCTGATAATTACAAACTTCGTGATGAAACTAATAGTCGGCTCTGATAATTACAAACTTCGTGATGAAACTAATAGTCGGCTCTGATAATTACAAACATTGTGATGAAACTAATAGTCAACTCTGATAATTACAAACATCGTGATGAAACTAATAGTCGGCTCTGATAATTACAAACTTCGTGATGTTACTAATAGTCGGCTCTGATAATTACAAACATCGTGATGAAACTAATAGTCGGCTCTGATAATTACAAACATCGTGATGTTACTAATAGTCGGCTCTGATAATTACAAACATCGTGATGTTACTAATAGTCGGCTCTGATAATTACAAACATCGTGATGTTACTAATAGTCGGCTCTGATAATTACAAACATCGTGATGAAACTAATAGTCGGCTCTGATAGTTACAAACATCGTGATGAAACTAATAGTCGGCTCTGATAATTACAAACATCGTGATGAAACTAATAGTCGGCTCTGATAATTACAAACATCGTGATGTTACTAATAGTCGGCTCTGATAATTACAAACATCGTGATGAAACTAATAGTCGGCTCTGATAATTACAAACATCGTGATGAAACTAATAGTCGGCTCTGATAATTACAAACATCGTGATGAAACTAATAGTCAACTCTGATAATTACAAACATCGTGATGAAACTAATAGTCGGCTTTGATAATTATGAACATCGTGATAAAACTAACGTCAAAAAGAAAAAAAATGATTGGAGAAATGAAGAAAAGAAAGAAAGAAGAATGAGACTAATAAACCAAGGTTCCGTGTGTGAATGTATATAAGGCATCTTGCGCACACGTTAAAATATGTTATGTATGGGAATCTTTTTTTAATCTATTAATTAATTTATTTATTTGTTATTTATTTACTTATTTATTTATTCTTTTATATCGAGGATAATGGAATAAGCACTCATGTACTTTTTTACATATACACCCAGTCCCTGTGTGTATGCAGTTTTGTAAATCTTGTCATCTGTTCCCACCGGCACACGATGACCTACTCTTACGAAAAACGGAACAGGAGTTAAGGTGTGCGCAAGATGTTCTGCGTGCGTTCGCACACGGGCCCTTGGTTTATAGTATCATCCGAAGGACTTTTAAGGAGAGTGGAGTCAGCAATAATGTTATCTCCAGGGGAGTTAGCTGGTCGGCTGTGATATGAACATTATGATCAAACTAACGTTAAAAACTAGAGAAAATATGAAGACAAGAAAAAAAGAAGAATGAGACTAATAAACCGAGCCTCCGTGTGTGAATGCATATAAGACATCTGATGCACACGTTGAAACCTGTTATGCGTGAGAATCCATGAAGTCAGCTATTGGGCCAGCATGCAAAGATCGAAGCAAATGGAGAAGGAGGTTGATGTCATTATCTTTAGCTGCCAACTCGGTGATGCTGACATGTGAGACAGGTGGGTTAGGACCTCTGCAAACTAGCCTGAACACCTGGAAGCATTTTTCGTGGTTGAAAACACACCAAAAATAATGGTCATGCCAATAATATCAAATCTCTCCAAACTTTAGGGGTAATCTATTTGTTATTTTGTATGCCACTTTCACACCTTCACCTTCACCTGTCCCGCAGTCCTGTGGACCGTGGGGGCACAACTGAAGATTCTGCAACCAGCCTCCTCCACTCCCACGGTCCTCCGCCCTCCGAAGCAGGTCGTTCCACTTCAAGTAACGGTAAATTTCTCTGCCTCACATTCGGGCTGCTATTCCCATTGAGAGTGCATCGCCTCAACAGCAGTGCCACCCTTTTCCTTTTTCTTTTCCTCTCTGCATGTGCGTTTGTTTTCTTGTCAGAGTCGCTTTTTTTCTACAGAATGTTACCGAGAACAACTCTCTTGTTGCCGTAATGTGGTTGTTGTTATTTTTAAATGGGTTTAATGCCTGATACACACAGGACCTCGGTTTATAGATATTATCTAAATGTCTAGCACCCAGATCACCACTCACGGTCTCGTGGATGGGGAGAGGGGAAATTTGGGGCACGAACGGGGATCGAACCTGGGTTTTCCGCTTTCTACGCAGGTGCGTTACCTCTACACCACGATTCACCTAGTAGGGTATCATCATCATCATCATCATCATCACCATCACCATCATCATCATCATCATCATCATCATCATCATCATCATCATCATCATCATCATCATCACCATCACCATCACCATCACCATCATCATCATCACCATCACCATCATCATCATCATCATCATCATCACCATCACCATCATCATCATCACCATCACCATCACCATCTCATCATCATCATCATCACCATCACCATCACCATCACCATCATCATCATCATCACCATCACCATCATCATCATCACCATCACCATCATCATCACCATCACCATCACCATCATCACCATCACCATCACCATCATCATCACCATCACCATCACCATCATCATCATCATCATCATCACCATCATCATCATCATCATCATCATCACCATCACCATCATCATCATCATCATCACCATCACCATCATCATCATCATCATCATCATCATCATCATCATCATCATCATCACCATCACCATCATCATCATCACCATCACCATCACCATCATCATCATCATCATCATCATCATCATCATCGTCATCATCATCATCATCATAATACATGGAATTTATACAGCGCAAGATTTTGCAATAACAAATTAAAGCGCTTGCCTTCGACCTATACAACGCACATGAAATCAATAACAATTGATATTTTTTGGCTTAAAATTCGGATGTGCACACACACACACACACACACACACACACACACACACACACACACACACACACACACACACACACACACACACACACACACACACACACACACACACACGCACACACACACGCACACACACACGCACACACACCTACACACACACACACACACACACACCTCCCCCCCCCCCCCACACACACACACTTATAAACGTTATATATACACTTTGGCAAGGTGAAGGAGATTTCAGACATATAACGCAGGGACAGATCGGAGATGAAAACAGAAGGCGAAAGAAAATCTTAAGTTTGAAATAAGTGTGTCTTGAGGTAGGATAGTCCAGCCCAGATCTCTAGGCCTACTGGAAGCCAAAAGAGACGCCTGATGGATGAGACAGCGAAGTGAACGCGACGGGAAATCCCCCAGGAAACGGAACAGGTACGTACACACTGCACTGCGCCGACGCAGTCAGCATTTCCGTTTCCTCTCTGATGTTTGTCTCACTTTCTTTCTGTCTCTGTCTTTTCCTGTCTCTCTGTCTTTGTCTAACTTCGGGGTGGGGGTTTTTTCTAATAGCTGGTTTTATGTGTTTTGGGGGTGTTCTCTTTGTCTATGTGTCTGTCTGTCTGTCGGTTTGTCTATCTGTGTGTGATTCGATTTTCTCTCTGTTTTTGCTGTAATCTTTCTGTCTCTGTTTCTCTGACTCTCTTGTTGTCCTTTGTCCTCTG
>CM060327.1:58965601-58968101 GCA_030674155.1 Stramonita haemastoma | reverse complement strand
AGAGAGAGAGAGAGAGAGAGAGAGAGAGAGAGAGAGAGAGAGAGAGAGAGAGAGAGAGAGAGAGAGAGAGAGAGAGAGAGAGAGAGAGAGAGAGAGAGAGAGAGAGAGAGAGAGAGAAGAGAGAGAGAGAGAGAGAGAGAGAGGAGAGAGAGAGAGAGAGAGAGAGAGAGAGAGAGAGAAGAGAAGAGAGAGAGAGAGAGAAAGAAAGAAAGAAAGAAAAAAGAAAGAAAAAACAAGACAAAAAGAAAGAAAAACACAGAAAAAAACGACGAAAATGACATAAGAATGACGGAAAGAAAAAAGATTAAAAAACTATTACCAAGAAAGCAAACAAAAAAAAAAAGATAAATAATAAAAAAAAAAAGAGAAAAAAATTGAAATTTTAAGTAACAGATGCGCTCAACAAAAAGTATAAAGGACAAAGTTTGTTTTTTTTTAAACTAAAAAAACACAAACCACTCACAAAACTGAACAACAACAAAAAAGAAATTGATCGAGTGAAGGAACAGAAATTGAACGAATGAAAGAAGACGGGAAAAATAAACAAAGAAACATACAGAAAAAGCAAACCAAACAAAGACAAAAAAAATCAAATCATCACACAACAGGCGAAACAAAGAACCGGAAGAAAGAAAGAGGGGAAGGAGGGGGGAGGGGGGTAGAGGAAAAAGAAAACAAGTACGTGAAATGGAAAATGGACTGACATATACACATTGACAGGCATGCAAAGGAAGGCAGAAGGGAAATAAATAAAGAAAAGAAACAGAGAGACCGAGAAAAGAAAGAAAGAAAGAAAGAAGAAAGAAAGAAAGAAAAAGAAAGAAAGAAAGAAAGAGAGGAGAAGAGAGAGAGAGAGAGAGAGAGAGAGAGAGAGAGAGAGAGAGAGAGAGAGAGAGAGAGAGACAGACAGACAGACAGACAGACAGACAGACAGACAGACAGACAGACAGACAGACAGACAGACAGAAGACAGACAGAGACAGAGAGAGACAGAGAGAGACAGAGAGAGACAGAGAGAGATAGAGAGAGAGAGGTGGGGGGACGGGATAGCCTGGTGATCAGAATGATGCGATAGTGACCTGCTGATCGACCCGGGTTCGAATCTCGTTCAAGAGGATTTTTCCTCTGGAGTTAACAACAGTGCCGACTCCACCACTCCCCCCAAAAGTCCTTCAGATGAGACTATAAACCGAGGTCCCATGTGTGAACGCGCGCAGAACATCTTGCTCACACATTAAAACCAGTTCCACTGTTCGTAAGAGTAGGCCATTGTGTGCTGGTGGAAACGGATGACATCATTTACAAAACTGCATATACATAAGGGGTTGGATGTAAAAAAAAAAAAAAAGCGCGTGAGTGCTTACTCCATAATCACCGAAATAAAATAATGATAAAAAAAAATTTTTAAAAAAGAGACAGACAGACCGACAGTGTGTGTGAGTGAGTGTGTGTGTGTGTGTGTTCTGTCTGTATATGTGTCTGTGTACGTCTTTGTGTGTCTGTGTGTATCTGTCTCTGTCTGTCTGTCTGTCTGTCTGTCTGTCGTGTATGCGTTTTTAAATGTACAAACATACGCGCGCACGCGCGTGATTCTATCATTTCATTCATTCGTGCGTACACGCGTGTGTTTAGGTACGCATACGCAATACAACATTGGTTGATCTCATCATGAGTTTACTGTATGCTAGTAAGTTGCATCAAACTGTTTATTTATTTATTTATTTATTTCTTTCATATCGAGGATAATGGAATTAGCACTAAATTTATTTAGACAAACAGACTACGATTGCACAACCATATCATAGATTATCGTTCGTACAAATCAACCGAACTTTTGATATAAATATGGAAACTAACAGAGAACAAATAAGAAAAAGCAAAAAGAAAATCTACCCCCCCAAAATGATTGTGAGATTTAAAAAAAATAAAATATGTATAAAAATTACATATATACAATACATACATACATACATACATCATAATAATAATAATATATATAATATATATATATATATTGCTTATATATATATATATAATATATATATATATATATATATATATATATATAAGACAAGGCAACAGGAAAGAGAGAGGGGGGAGAAGGACAAAGACAGAGACAACACAACAACACACAACACACACACAGACACACGACAACAACACAGCACACACGACAAGAAACACACAAAACAACGACACACACCCACACACACACACACACACAAACACACACACACACATACACAACACACACACACACACACACACACACACACACACACACACACACAGATAGGCAGAGACAGACATTGACAGAGATACACAGAGAGAAAAAGAGACAAAGACAGAGAAAGAGAGAGACACACACACACACAAGAAACAGAGACAAACAGAGACAAAGTGACACAGAGAGCTAGAGGCCATAAAAGAGAGGAGAGAGAGAGAGAGAGAGAGAGAGAGAGAGGAGAGAGAGGGACAAGACAGACAGACAGACAGACAG
>CM060327.1:58959454-58960501 GCA_030674155.1 Stramonita haemastoma | reverse complement strand
CAAAACAAACTATAAGTAAACACAAGCCAAAAGCCTCACTCTTCTTTTAGCTGCCAACTTTTTTCCTACCCCCCACCCCCACCCCCTCCCCCCACTTCTTATTTTAAACATAGAATTCACTTGTGCACATACACAACAATAAAACATGCTCTCAAGCGCTTGTGTGTGTGTGTATGTGTGTGTGTGTGTGTGTGTGTGGTGTGTGTGTGTGTGTGTGTGTGTGTGTGTGTGTGTGTGTGTGTGTGTGTGTGTGTGTGTGGTGTGTGTGTGTGTGTGTGTGTGTGTATGTATGTGTGTGTGTGTGTGTGTGTGTGGTGTGTGTGTGCGTGTGAGTGAGAGAGAGAGAGAGTGTGTGTGTGTGTGTGTGTGTAAGTGTGCGCATGTGTGTGTGCATGTGTGTGTGTGCGTGCGCGTGCGTGTGTGCATGCGTGCGTGCGTGCGTGTGTGTGTGTGTGTGTGTGTGTGTGTGTGTGTGTGTGTGTGTGTGTGGAGAAAATAGATCTCTGAATTGAAAATTGCAGCATTTTGTTCAATGCAGCAAACCAAAGAGTGAAATGACAGATGAGATTCCACAGGGGGGCTATGAAAGGTTGGAGAATGCATCCCTCCACAAATACTCACAGACAGAGGGGAAAACAGTGTGCTGTGGTGCAATCAAAATGTTTGTTTCCATCCTGAATGGCATTCGTCTCTGTGTGTGAGGTTCTTTGGCATTCTTCCTTTCTGGCACTTTGACATGTTGTGTTGTGTGTCTGTTGATATAATTGTTTTTTGTTTGTTCGGTTGTTTACTGTTTTAGGGTTTTTTGTGTTTTTCTGTTGATGTTGATGTGCATGGTTGTTTTGGTTGCTTGTTTACTTTAGTTTTTTAGTTTTACATGGTGTTGATGTTTTTCATTTAATTTGTTTTTATTGATTTGTTTGCTTTCAAATAGAGAGAGAGATGGAGACAGAGACAGACAGACAGAGACAGAGAGATAGAGACATAGACAGAGATAGAGACAGAGAGCAAGAGAGAGAGAGATATATGTATACACAGAGAGAGACA
>CM060327.1:58936954-58946954 GCA_030674155.1 Stramonita haemastoma | reverse complement strand
CTGTCTGTCTGTCTGTCTGTCTGTCTGTCTGTCTGTCTGTCTGTCTGTCTGTCTGTCTGTCTGTCTCTCTCTCTCTCTCTCTCTCTCTCTCTCCTCTCTCTCTCTCTCTCTCTCTCTCCACTTGTTTTTCGGAACCTTGGGAATATCCTTTTCAAACAGAACAGGCTATAGAGACAAAACCGAATACAGAAATAGCCTATGAAAAAAAACGGTAAACTTTTTTGCTTGCCCCAGGGGGAGGGGTTGGGGTGGGGGGGAGGCGCTTGGTTTTGAGCTGGTTTGTTAGCTTGTCAATTGTATGGGTTTTGTTTTGTTTTGTTTTGTGGGGATTTGTGGGATTTTTTTGACATGTCTTTTATTTAGATATTAATTTTTTTATGTTCTTGGTTATTGTTGGGTTATATATATATATATATATATATATATATATATATATATATATCCGATGTCAAGCTTCGAAATAAAGAAAAATTGAGTTTGTGTATTGTTTTGTTGTTTATTGGAATTATTTCTGTTTTGTCATTTTTCGTTCTTGTTTCCAAAAAAGAACTGATGCTTTTTTTCTTTTTTTAAAAATCCTAATTCAGTGCCCTAAAGGTCTGAATGGCATATAACAATGACATTTTTTCGCACTTTTTTTTCTTTTCTCATAGAACTTGTATTGCTCAGGTTTATTTAGATCAGGAAGCCTTTAGGTGGTTTCATCTGAAGTTTCACTTAATTGGCCTTAGAAGCTCTTGCATCGCAAATGGCATGGTAGAACTATTTTTGAAATCAACAACAACAGCAACAACAACAAAACAACAACAAAAACAACACACAACGCACGCACGCACACACGCACGCACGCACAACAACACACACACACACACAAACACACAACACACACACCACACACACACACAACACACCAACACACACACACACACACCACACACACACACACACACACACACACACACACACACACACACACACAACACACACCCCTAACACACACACACACACACACACCCTAACACACACACACACACACACACACACACACACACACACACACACACACACACACACACACACACACACACACACACAACTATGTCTGAAATCATGTATTTCTGTTGTTGTGTTACATTGTAGCTCTGTTTAGGAAATAGGGGAGCTAATTCATAGAGTATGATACTGGCTTCTGGCTGTTGGTCTATTTTCTCTTTATGACGTGTGGTCAATTGGCATTCGACAATTTTCTGTGATGTCAAACTGTATTGCTTTGCAACTTTTCCACGTTCGATTGGTCTTTGATGTTGAGCTTTCAGAATCTTAAAGAAAAAAAAAAACATGCAACGAAAATCGACAAGCATCGAGTCCCTCCTTCCCTCTCTCCTCCACCCGCTCTCCCCTCCCCCCAAAAAACCCCCACCCGAATCAAGCCAGGCCAAGCCAAACTAAAAAAAACAAAACAAGCCCAAACCAAACAAAACCAAAGCAAACCAAACCCACTAACCAACCAACCAACCAAACAAGAAATAATTATTCCCAGGGGAAAGGGTTGCCAGTTAATAAAAACAACCAACCAACCAATATTCTCTTCCCACCCCATTCCCGTTCTTTCTCCCCAAGAGAGGGGCGGTATTTATCTATTTGCTTGTTTATTTGTCTGTTTATTTATTTTTTTATCTGTTTATTTATGTATTTGTTTATTTATTTATTCTTTTATATCGAGGATGATAGAATAAGCACTCATGTGCTTTTTTTTTTTTTTTTTTACATCAAGTCCCCGTGTGTATGCATTGTTGTAGCTCTTGTCATCTTTTCTCACGGGCACATAATTGCCTACTCTTACGAAAAGCGGAACAGGATTTAACCTGTGCGCAAGATGTTCTGCGTGCGTTCGCAACGGGGCCTCAGTTTATAGTCTCATCCGAAAGATGGTAGGATGGGGGTGTTACAATCTCTGGGTCAACCTACCAGTGACATCTTTCCTTTCGTGTATTTATACATGTAGAATTTATTATTATTTTTTATATAATATATTTTATTTGTTTATCTATTCATTTATTAATTTATTTATTTCTTTTTCTATTTATTCTTTTATATGTAGAAGATCAAATATGCACGGGAAAGATCCCGTGATGCGTGTGAGCGTTTAATTAATAGAAATGACGGAAACACGAACATACCCAGCATAACTATATGTCCGAAGTCGGAATGCGGCTACCTTCATGATGGGCAAAAATGGTCCCATATGCAAAATCTCATCATGAGACCTCAGGACGGGATAGCTCAGTGGTCAGAGCACTCGCTTTCCCCCAGCCAAGGTTAAACAGCATCGAGCGTGGTTACCAATTGGGATGAGGTGGCGGTTTGCGCGCCTTGGCTTCAGTACAGTTCCCCAGTTCACCCAGCTGTAAATGGGTAGAGAAGCTGAGATTTCTGATTGCCAGGGGGTAGCTATGAATAATATACCAGACAAAAACACTGTTCATTTGTAGGAGGAAGTCCGCGCACCCTTAGGGCAACCGGAAATAGCCTTTCTATTGACGTCATTTCCTTTTTCTTTTATTTTTGGGTAGGCTACACACCACCTTAATATTTCCCTTTTCTTAAAAAAAATCTTTTATATTCCTATCATCACTCTTGTATTTCGATAGCGCACGTACTAAAACATCTACAGGAATAAAAACAATCTTTTTTGTTAAAGACCATCCTATGACTCAAAACTCGTGTTATTTTGCACACGTTTGCGTAGGTTTCAATTTTTTATTTTAGCAAACACTTTACCCCTCATCAGTCCTTGACTGTACTGCTAACTTCCTAACCACAATTATGCAGGCATCGGGATCAACAGTGTAAAAACACAAACAATCCTCATTTGAATAGGGTTTCCAACTTTCTCATGACTACGTGGTATTTATCTATGTCCTCCCTCCCCCCCCCAAAAAAAAAAAAAAAAAAAAAAGCCAACCAATCATCCAACCAACCAAACAAAAATAAAAACCAAAAACAAAAAGCAAAAACAAAAGAGAGAGACAGAGACAGAGACAGTGAGAGAGAGAGAGAGGAGAGAGAGAGAGAGAGAGAGAGAGAGAGAGAGAGAGAGAGGAGAGAAGAGAGAGAGAGAGAGAGAGAGAGAGAAGAGAGAGAGAAGAGAGAGACGAATAGAAAAAGAGAAGACAGACAGATATTCAGACAGACATAGAAAAACAGACACACATACACAGAAACAAATACAGATAAAGTGATGGATACACAGAACCTAAGACACACACACTGTACATGACACTGTATGCACCACCAGACCTAAACAAAACAAATGGCCATGTCCATCTCCTGTACGCATAAACACCAATGGCTAACAGCATGTAGATAAGATAGACACAGTGGATCGGTGGTCTAGAGGTAACGCGCCTGCGTAGAAAGCGAAAATCCGGGTCAGAGTGTGCGGTGGTTCGAATCCCGTTTTCGCCCAAAAACTTTTCCCCCATCCATTAGACCATGAGTGGTGATCTTGGTGCTAGTCTTCCAGATGAAACGACAAACCGAGGTCCCGTGTGTTACACACCATTATTTAGCGCACGTAAAAGAACTCACGGCAACAAGAGGGTTGTCCTTGGCAAAATTCTCAAGAAAACCCCCCCCCCACTCAAACAGGGAAACAAATACAGTTGCTTACAGGAAAAAGAAAAAAAATATAATGGGTGGCGCTGCCTTCGTGGCGATACGCTCTCCCCGGGGAGAGCAGCCCGAATTTAACGCAGAGAAATCTGCTGTGACATAAAGTGGTATAAAAAAATTTAAATAAAAAAAGAGTCAACCATTTTACTTAAACAACACCCCCCTCCCTCCATGGGGATGCCAGGGAGATAGACTATCAGTATAAATAGCATCTCCACCTTCTGGAAATTCTGTGCCAAGAACTCCCTCTTTTCTATCACTCTCTTTGTTTCTGCCTTGTTCCTTTCGTCCATATACTCTCTTTCTCATCTGTTTTCTGTCTTCTTGGTCAATTTTTCTGCCATTTTCTTCCAGAAAGACTTTAAAAGATAATATTTTTTTCTCCCACGCCGAAGTCAGATGCACTGGGCCTGACTTGTCAGGCGCTTAACGGCAGCGCAACGCATTTTCAGTCATATGACATCTATCTATCTATCTATCTATCTATCTATCTATCTATCTATCTATCTATCTATCTATCTATCTGTCTATCTGTCTATCTGTCTGTCTGTCTGTCTGTCTGTCTGTCTGTCTGTCTATCTATCTATTTTCCTCATAGCTGTTTAATGTCAAAACATTTCATTCCATAAATTATCTATATACATAAGCACTTTACAAATCTTATTAATTTTATTCTATACCACTTTAAGTCACAGCAGATTTCTCTGTATGAAATTTGGATGCCCTTCCCAGGGTGAGTGATCTATCTGTCTATCTATCTGTCTGTCTATCTGTCTGTCTATTTGTCTGTCTGTCTTTCCATCGCTGTCTGTCTGTCTGTCTGTCTGTCTGTCTGTCTGTCTATCTATCTATCTATCTATCTATTATGTCTGTCTGTCTGTCTGTCTGTCTATCTCTGTCTGTCTGTCTGTCTGTCTGTCTGTCTGACTGTCTATCCCGTAGTCTGGCGACCGTGAGGGCACCCCTGAAGACTTGACAACCAGTTCCCTCCATTCCTCTCTCTGTTCTGCCTTTCTCAAAATTTGGTTGAGTTCTAGGCCAGTCCATTCGCTGATGTTGTCCTCCCATCTCTTCTTTGGTCTGCCTCTTTTTCTTCCTCTTATGGACAGTGCCTTGCAGTATTGCTTTTGCAAGTTGTTTTGGATCTTATGACATGCCCTTACCATTTAAGTTTACGCTTCTTTACGATTGTTGGAAGGTTTTTTGTAGGGCCCAATGGTTTGCTGAACTCTGTGTGACTATTTTCTTTAAACAGAATCCAGCACAAAGGATCACATCAGCCAAGAAATCTGACCATTAGGGATCCTTGAAGCTCTTGCCAAAAAAACCGAAAAAATAAACCCACCCTATAAGAAAAAAAAACCTTCTAAAAAAAGCACCTAAAGGCTATCTCTCAGGTGTACATGAATACTATCTCTCTGACCATGTCCAGCTGTGAAGTTCACACTCTCTGCCTCTTAGAGTGGTCAAGTCAGGGGCTATTTTGGATAACCTCTGGTGAGTCTGAAAGCTCTCTCCAAGGTGAGAGATGTCTGCTGCGCTTGTGCTAAGCGTTTCTGCTTTATCACCTCAAAGCGCTAAAAGCCACGGTGCGTTATAGGTGGTGGTATTGGTATGGAGGGGGGGGGGGTGATGTGTGTGTGTGTGTGTGTGTGTGTGGTGTGGTGTGTGGTGTGTGTGTGTGTGTGTGTGTGTGTGTGTGTGTGTGTGTGTGTGTGTGTGTGTGTGTGTGTGGTGTGTGTGTGTGGTGTGTATGTGTGTGTGTGTGTGTGTGAGTGTGTTATTTTATTTTATCTTTTATCAAATCTTTTATTTTGAAGATAATAGCATAAGCAATTATGTCCTTTTTCACATATAATCTCCATGATTACATCCAGACCTGTGTGTGTTGTGTGTGTGTGTGTGTGTGTGTGTGTGTGGTGTGTGTGTGTGTGTGTGTGTGTGTGTGTGTGTCTGTCTGTCTGTCTGTCTGTCTGTCTGTCTGTCTGTCTGCCTGTCTGTGTGTATCTGTGTTTCTCTGTGTGTTTTATTTCATTTATTTATTATCAATTCTTTCATTTCGAAGATAATGGCATAAGCAATCGTGTGCATTTTTACATCTAGTCTCCATGTTTTAAATCCAGTTCCCGTGTGTGTGTGTGTGTGTGTGTGTGTGTGTGTGTGTGTGTGTGTGTGTGTGTGTGTGTGTGTGTGTGTGTGTGTGTGTGTGTGTGTGTGTGTGTGCGTGGTGTGTGTGTGTGTGTGTGTGTGTGTGTGTGTGTTGTGTGTGTGTGTTTGTGTGTGTGTGTGTTTGTGTGTATGTGTGTGTGTGTTTGTGTGTGTGTATGTATGTATGGGTGTGTGTTTCACAAGAAACAATACAAAATAAACAAACAAACAACAAAAAAACCAAAACAGAAAAGGAAACAAATAAAAGGAAGAAAAAAACATTTCACTCGCCTGTGGGACAACAAGTGTTATTGTCCAACATTTCTCCCTCCCTCCAGCGCCTGTAGACACGTGGCCAGCTTCCGCCATTAATCAGGCGTTTATTAATTGTCTGCCCAGTCAAGCGGACATGTGTGTGTGGGGGGGGGGGGGGGGGGGAGGGGGGGGGGAAGGGAGAGGCTGACTAACAGGTGGTTCTGAGGCAGGCAAGAGATACGCATGAGTGGTGCCTAGTGAGGCATGTAGGCAGACAGAGAGAGAGAGAGAAGGGAGGGAGGGAGGGAGAGAGAGAGAGAGAGAGAGAGAGAGAGAGAGAGAGAGAGAGAGGAGAGAGAGAGAGAGAGAGAGAGAGAGAGAGAGAGAGAGAGAGAGAGAGAGAGAGAGAGAGAATTAATATGATAAGTGTTTGCATTTTTTATTAGAGAGACAGACAGAGACAAAGAGACAGACCGAGACAGACCGAGACAGAAAGATAGAGAGACAGAGAGATATACAAAGACAGAGAGGGAGAAAAGAGAGACAGAGAGACAGACTGAGAAAGAGAGAGACGAACAGACAGATAGACAGACAGACAGACCAACAAAAAGACAGACAAGCAGACAGATGGACAGACAGATGGATAGACAAGAGGCAGAGACACAGAGATTAAGAGACAGACATACAGATATAGAGGTTGACAGACAGGCAGACAGATGGAGAGACAGAGAGGGAGAGAGATTTAATAAGGTAAGTGTTTATGTGTGTGTTTGAGAGAGAGAGAGACAGAGACAGAGAGACGGAGACAGAAAGACAGAGATACAGACACTGAGAGAGGGAGAGAGACTGGAAGACAGAGAGACAGACAGACAAAGACAGAGAGACAGAGAGACATAGAGAGAGACCACACATGCATGCTCTCTCACTCCATTTTCTCCTTTATCTATTATGTGTCTCTCACAACTTCCAAAATGTCCCTGAGGTATGTTTTTCAAGATTTTTTCCCCTTGCATATTTTTATTTTTACCTTTTCACATCTCCTTGCAGTATTTAACTTTTAGAAAATTTGTCAAGTTTTTTTTTCTGTTTGGTTGGCACAAAACTCTTAGTTTCTGCTTGAGGCTTGTGTTTGAAGATCTTAGCAAATATTTCAAACTGCAACCTTATGATGTAAGTTAAATGTCTTAAGGCGACATAATTATTATGTTCCGTGGGAAGGACAGTGGATCAGAATATTCATACACACTGCAAGCTCAACGGATGACGGAATTTACAAACCTGCCCACACACGGGGACTGGATGTAATAAAAAAAAAGAAAAAAAGAAAAAAGAAAGCACATCAGTGCTTATTCCATTATCCTCGAGATAAAAGAATGAATAAATAAACATGACTGTTTGAAGACTTTGCATCCATTCGTGTTAAAAAAAATGTACTTTATATACCCACACAAGTGATCCTGTTTTTTCTTTAATTTTTGTGAACACAAAGACTAGTGCTACAATGATGAAGACAATCCTAGGCAGCACTCTTTGCTTCAAAAGTCTTTCGGATAAGACTATAAACCGAGGCCCCGTGTGTGAACGCACGCAGAACATCTTGCGCACACGTTAAAAAACCTGTTCCGCTTTTCGTAAGAGTAGGCCATTGTGTGCCGGTGGGAGCACATGACAATATTTACACAATTGCATACACACGGGGACTGGATGTAATAAAGCACAAGAGTGCTTTTCCCATTATCCTCGTTATAAAAGAATATTTTAAAAAATAATAAAATGAATAGTCATAATTCATTCACGTTTTCTTTTCATTAACATTACTTTTACAACGTAAAAGCCCCCAAAAAAACAAAAACAACAAAACAAACAAACAAACAAGAAACAACGTGTTAATCTCCAACCAACCTACATGTACTCGTACGCACTCACTGGACACAGGAGAGCAACAATGGTCTGCAATGTACTGACCCCACCAGAGCAGTACAGTAAGCTAATGGGAACGACCTCTGCTCCTCAGGAGGGACTTAGTTCCATGAGGTTCAAGGCACACTCTGCTGTAAACATCAGTGCAGTGCAGTGCCATTAGAAGTAGTAGTAGTAGTAGTAGTAGTAGTAGTAGTAGTAGTAGTAGTAGTAGTAGTAGTAGTAGTATAGTAGTATAGTAGTAGTAGTAGTAGATCATTATTACTATTATTATTATTATTATTATTATTATTATTATTATTATTATTATTATTATTATTATTATTATTATTATTATCATCATTATTATATTATTATTATATTATTATTATTATTATTTATTATTATTATTATTATTATTATTATTATTATTATTATTATTATTATTTATTATACTGCTACTACTACTACTACTTCTACTATTATCATTATACCACTTTATGTCACAGCAGACTTCTCTGCGTGAAATTCGGGCTGCTCTCCTCGGGGAGGAGAGCGTGTTGCCACAAATGCCACGCCCCTCATTCTTTTTGTCTCCTTTTTCCTGTCTGCAACTGTATTTAGTTCACTATCAGAGCGGCTTTTGTACTACATAATTTTGCCAGGGACAAACCTCTTGTTGCCGTGGGTTCTTTTACGCGCGCTAAATAATGCTGTATAACACACGGGACCTCGGTTTTTTGTCTCAACCAAAAGGCTAGCTCACAGACCACAACTCATAGTCTAATGGATGGGGGAAAAGTTTGGGGCCTAAACGGTATTCGAACTACCGCACATTCCGACCCGGATTTTTCGCTTTCTAGGCAGGCGCGTTACCTCTAGACCATCGATTCACTCCTGATTACATGACTGCCTGCAAGAAGTCCAGGGAGGAAAGCTACCACAGTGCTATAATGGGTCAGCCCAGTTCATTAAGTAGAGTGTACACAGATTGCACTGAGGGTTTTTCAGGGTAAGTAGTTTCGTCAGTGCCAGAGGAATGGGTTAGAGGAGTGGAGTTGTTGGGTACTTACAAATAACGCACAGTAAGGGGTGCTTGTGGGTGAAATAACGTGGTTTTTACATACATACATGGGGGGGGGGGGGGGGGGAGAGTAAAACCTTAGAGATTACATTGTTGCACCCGTGATCTGAGAGCCCAGGTATGAGCCACCATAGAGGCGCCCGTTTTTAGGGGATAAATAAATTAAATAAATTTTTACCCTAGAGTTATCTCGATCGCCCTGCTTCCCTACGACCACATTAGTTATAAGACACCTTTACCTTCACCCTAGAGGTGATATCAGTACAGGACTCCTTTCCCCTCAATAAACTTTGGATGAGACTATAAACTGAGGAGGCCCTGTGTGTAAACACTCGCAGAACATATTGTGCACATGTTAAAACCCGTTCTGCTTTTCGGAAGAGTAGACCATTGTGTGCCGGTTGGAAAAGGATGACAAAACTTACAAAACTGCATACACACGGGGATTGGATTGTAAAAAATGAACATAAGTGCTTATCCCATTATTCTCGAAAAAAAAAATACTTAAGTTAAAGTTAAAGTCTGTCCCGAGCCTAAGGCTCATCAGGCCGGTGCTTATCCCGGTTTCTGTGGCGTTAAGCGACTGAGAGTCATAGACTCCCCCCTGGATAGGACGCCAGTCTATCGCAGGGTTAACCCCCAACAATAAACAAATAAATGAATAAATCTCTCTAGTGTGTGCAGTATTTAGTGATGCCTATTGAGCCCTAGAAACTCTCTCCAGAGAAAGAAGTACTGACATACCCATGCAGTCTATGTTTTTCTGTCTATGAGGCAAACAACCATGCTCCCATATTTCACATCTCTTTCCCCGCTGTCTCAATCAGTCAATTAATTAGTCTGTTGTGTCTGTCTGTATCTAATTTTTGCACACATATAAACATATATAAATGGTAAAAATGTAAACGTATCCCATAACGTATGTGGTCGCAGAAGAGC
>CM060327.1:58923267-58928267 GCA_030674155.1 Stramonita haemastoma | reverse complement strand
GCATTCATGTGTTTTTTTACATCCAGTCCCCATGTGTATTCAGCTTTTTTTGTAAAAATTGACATCTGTTCACACCGATACACGACGGCTTACTCTTCCGAAAAGCTGAACGGGTTTTAACATGTGCACAAGATGTTCTGCGTGCATTCACACACGGGGCCTCGGTTTAAAGTCTCATCCGAAGGACTTTAAGGGATATAGTGGAGTCAGCACTGATGTTAACTCCAGGAGAAAAATCTCCTCGACCGGAATCGAACCCGGGTCGTCAAATTGCCAGCGCAATGTTCTGACCACTAGGCTATCCGTCCCTCCTGAGAGAGAAGAGAGAGAGAGAGAGAGAGAGAGAGAGAGAGAGAGAGAGAGAGAGAGAGAGAGAGAGAGAGAGAGAGAGAGAGAGAGAGAGAGAGAGAGAAGACAGACAGACAGACAGACAGACAGACAGACAGACAGACAGACAGACAGACAGACAGACAGACAGACAGACAGACAGACAGACAGAGAAACAGACAGACAGAAACAGAGACAGAAAGAGACAGAAACAGAGACAGAGAGACAGAGAGATGAGGGGGCGGGGTAGCAGACTTCACAAGCGCTTGCTGGCTACTCGGGCAACTAGCAAAGAGCCTTACATCTCTCGATTCCCCCTTGACCCCTCTGCTCCTGTGTCTGCAAGGCTGTCAACATGACAATTGGCCGGCTTGGAATTTGTCGAGGTTTTCTTTTTTTATATTATTATTATTGTTGTTGCTCTCTTCTTATTCCTACCCTCTTTGTGTTTGTTATAAAGCCTTCCTCGCCTCGTTACCTCCTTCTGAAGGGTGTTGGTGCTACACTTCAGGTCTGGTTTCATGCCCAAGTTTAATGGGATCGGTGGTCTAGGAGGTAACGCGCCTGCCTAGAAAGCGAAAAGTCCGGGTCGGAGTGTGCGGTGGTTTGAATCCCGTTTGGGCCCAAAACTTTTCCCCCATCCATTAGACCATGAATGGTGGTCTGGGTGCTATTCTTTCGAATGAGACGATAAACCGAGGTCCCGTGTGTTACACATCTTTATTTGGCGCAGGTGAAAGAAACCGACGGCAACAAGGGAGTTGTCCCTGGCAATATTCTGTAGAAAAAAGAATTTTGATATGGAAATAAATAAAGACAGGAAAAAGAAAACAAAATGGGTAGGCGCAGCACTTGTGGTAACGTACGCGCTCTCCTGGAAGAGCAGCCCGAATTTCACGCAGAGAAATCTGCTGTGACATAAAGGGGTATAAATAAATAAATAAATAAAATAAATAAATAAAAGTCGGTTGCAGCGGCTGGGCCGGGCCTGACTTGTCAGGAGCTTAACGTCAGCGGTGCAGTGCATTTTCATTCACATGACAGACAACAATGTTTTGAACATTCATTGTTCTGCTAGTTGATTGATTTATTCATTTATTCAATCTTCATTTTATTCATGCTATTTGTTCATTTGCCCTCTTTAGGGTTAGGGAAGGCAAAGCAGCGAGGGAGAGGAGATGGGCGCCGCCCTCAACATGCTGACCCCTAGAGAAGCTGAGGTCTCTGACGCCTCGCTCCCCTACGACCACTTAGGTTATGGGACACCTTTACCTTTTTACTTGTTCATTTATTTGTTTATTCAGTTAGTCTCTCCATAAGAAAACAAAACTACCACATTTCAACAAAATAGGTAAAAGGTTAAGGTGTTCCCGTAATCTATACTGTCTTTTGGAACCCAGATATCAGAGACCCCAGCTTCTCCAGTATCGAGGGCGGCGCCCATCTCCTCTCCCTCACTGCTTTACCTTCCCCTGACCCTAAAGAGGACAGGTACCCATTTACAGCTGGGTGAATTGAGGGACTATACTGAAACCAAGGAGCTGAAAAGGTCCCTAATCTACTGGGTATCCACGCTCGATGCTGCTTAACCTTAGCTTGGGGAAAAGCGAGTGCTCTGACCACTGAGTTATCCTTGTCACCAAAAAACCAATGACACAACTCGACACCAGGCTCTTTCAGACATACACATTAACTTTTTTTTTTATATCGAGGATAATGGAATAAGCAGTCAATATTTTTTTCATCCAGTCCCCGTGTGTATGCAGTTTTGTAAATGTCATCTGTTCCCACCGGCACACTATGGCCTACTCTTACGAAAAGCTGAACAGGGTTTAACGCGTGCGCAAGATGTTCGGCGTGCGTTCGCACACGAAGCTTCGGTTTAAAGTCTCATCCGAATGACTTTTGGAGAGAGTAGGGGAAAGTCCCCTCGACCGGGGATCGAACCCGGGTCGTCAAATTGCTCTGACCATTGAGTTATCCTGTCACCAAAAACCTAATGACACAATTCGACACCGCGCTCTTTTAGACATACCCATTAACATTCTGTGTTGGAGAAA
Source organism: Stramonita haemastoma (assembly GCA_030674155.1). Taxonomy (NCBI): domain Eukaryota; kingdom Metazoa; phylum Mollusca; class Gastropoda; order Neogastropoda; family Muricidae; genus Stramonita; species Stramonita haemastoma. The sequence goes on along the minus strand of CM060327.1, from coordinate 58,925,880 downwards.
GTGTCAAAGAGAAGATAGATGCTGATACTGATGATGATGGATATCTAGAAGATGGAGGAGGACCGTTGTTGTAGCCGCTACCTCTGTTGTTAATGGGGTCATTGGCAATAATGAAGAATTAATACGGTCGATAATTACCGTGTAGGGGAGGGGACAAGGTTGGCTGGCATACGTCCCTCACTGAATTAGATTGATAGCTGTATATTGATGAACAGATTTAGAGCTCTCTCTCCGTCTCTGTCTTTCTCTCTTTCTCCTTCCTTTCTCTCTTTCTCTCTTTCTCTCTCTCTCTCTCTCTCTTCTCTCTCTCTCTCTCTCTCTCTCTCTCTCTCCTCTCTCTCTCTCTCTCTCTCTCTCTCTCTCTCTCTCTCTCCTCTCTCTCTCTCTCTCTCTCCTCTCTCTCTCTCTCTCTCTCTCTCTCTCTCTCTCTCTCTCTCTCTCTCTCTCTCTCCTCCTTCTCTCTCTCTCTCTCTCCTCTCTCTCTCTCTCTCTCTCTCTCCCCCCCTCTCTCTCTCACCCCCCCTCTCTCTCACCCCCCCCCCTCTCTCTCTCTCTCACCCCCCCCCCCCCTCTCTCTCTCTCTCTCTCCTCTCTCTCTCTCTCTCTCTCTCTCTCTCCCTCTCTACCTTGCTGTACTTCTGTCAGATTTTTATTTTACTTTGTCTTTTTCTGCTCCTTTAAACATTACACACAAGCCGAGCCAAACCAAGAAAAAAAATAGCAAAACCAAACCCAACCGACAACATCAACAATAAAACAAAACAAAAACTAAAACAAACACAAACAAAACAGACAGACACAGTAACACCAAAAACAAGCATCAAACAACAAAAATAATTCAAACCAACATAGCAGCTCAGCATGTCAAAATATCCCAGTCAAAAGGAACAATGCCAAGAAAACTGACAGAGACGAATGCCATTTAGGATAGGAGGCATGCATTTTGATTGCACCTCGGCACACTGTTTTCCCCTCTGTCTGTAAGTCTTTGTGTAGGGATGTATTCTCCAACCTTCCACAGTTTCATCGTCATCATCTCTCTCTCTCTCTGCGTCTCTCTGTGTCTCTCTGTGTCTCTCTCTGTCACTCTCTGTCACTCTCTGTCTCTGCCTCTGTCTGTCTGTCTGTCTGTCTGTCTGTCTGTCTGTCTCTGTCTCTGTCTCTGTCTCTGTCTCTGTCTCTGTCTCTCTCTCTCTCTCTCTCTCTCTCTCTCTCTCTCTCTCTCTCTCTCTCTCTCTCTCTCTCTCTCTCTCTCTCCTCTCTCTCTCTCTCTCTCTTCTGTCTCTGTCTCGTCTCTCTCTCTCCCTCTCTCTCTCTCTCTTTGCTCTCTGCTCTGTCTGTTCCTCTGTCTGTCTGTCTGTCTGTCTGTCTGTCTGTCTCTGTCTCTGTCTCTGTCTCTGTCTCTCTCTCTGTCTCTCTCTCTCTCTTTGATACACACACTCCCTCTCTCCCTCCCTCTCTCTCTCTCTTTCTCTCTTTCTGTCCCTCTCTCTCTCTTTTTCCCCTCCCAAGTATTATATCAAGGCAAAGAAACGAAACAAAACGAAAAGAAATCAACACCAAATAAAAACTAAAACAAGCAAAAACAAAACAACCATACACACATCAACATCAACAGAAAAAACCCACAAAACCTAAAACAAACAACAGTAGATAAACAACCGAACAAACAAACAAAAACAATTATATCAACAGACACAACAACCCAGCATGTCAAAATGCCAGCAAGGAAGAATGCCAAAGAACCTCACACAGAGACGAATGCCATTCAGGATGGAAACAAACATTTTGATTGCACCTCAGCACACTGTTTTCCCCTCTGTCTGTGAGTATTATTTTGTGGAAGGATGCATTCTCCAACCTTCCACAGATACTGGTGAAGCTTGCCCGTCATTTTGCACTGCTTTTTTTCAGTTTTGCTGTATTGAACAAATGGGATTTTTTTAGAAAGTGATTTTTTTTTCTACGCAAGAATAGGTTTTGTTTTGAGAGAAGGTTGTGTTGTGTGTTTTTATCAAAGATAGATTTCCAGGTTTTGGTTTTTTGTTTTTATGAAAGGAGAAGTTATGGTGAAAAAGTTTTGCTGCTGAAATAATAATGAAAGTTTTTAGTTTTGTTCACATTGGTTTATTTTCTCCATGGGTTAAATCTATCTTTCTCTTTCTCTGTCTCTGACCCTCTTTGTGTGTGTGAGTGCATGTGTGTGTGTCTCTGTATATACATATCTGTCTCTCTCTTGCTCTCTGTCTATGTCTCTTTCTGTCTGTATGTCTGTCTCTGTCTCTGTGTCTGTGTCTCTTCTCTCTCTCTCTCTCTCTCTCTCTCTCTCTCTCTCTCTCTCTCTCTCTCTCTCTCTCTCTCTATCTCTCTCTCTCTCTCTCTCTCTCTCTCTCTCTCTCTCTCTCTCTCTCTCTCTCTCCTCTCTGTCTCTCTCTTGAAGTATACATGCAAGCAATGGAATAAAACAAAAGAAAACGAAAAATCAACAACAAAAAACAAAACAAACTAAAACGAACAAGCCAGACAGACACATCAACATCAACAGAAAAACCCACAAAACCTAAAACAAACAACAGCAGATAAACAACCGAACAAACAAACAAAAACAATTTT
>CM060327.1:58905767-58913267 GCA_030674155.1 Stramonita haemastoma | reverse complement strand
GGAAATGTCATCTGTTTCCACAGTTGTGGTTGTCCCTGACAAAATTCTATTTAAAAATTCCACTCTGGTAGGGAAACAAACACAGTTGCAAACCGAAAAACGAAAAACAGTCATGGGTGGTGCTACACTTGTGGCGACGCGCTCTCCCCGGGGGAGATTAGCCCGAATTTCACGCAGAGAAATCTGCTGTACATAGAGTGGTATACGATACAATACAGAGATGGCTTGAACCTGTGCTGCCAGATGAGGAGCACAACGCTCTAACCACTAGGTTGTCAGCCCTCCCCATACCTTCAACATTCTTTACTCTCTGTCTGTCTGTCTGTCTGTCTGTCTGTCTGTCTGTCTGTCTTCTCTCTCTCTCTCTCTCTCTCTCTCTCTCTCTCTCTCTCTCTCTCTCTCTCTCTCTCTCTCTCTCTCTCTCTCTCTCTCTCTCTCTCAGTCCTCTTTCAGCCCGTGTGAAAACACCAATAACAGCAACCATACCTATTTGTTACATGCACACCCATTGTTTGTGGTTGGGGCACGGTGGGAGGGGGGAGGGGAGAGAGGCTAGAGGGCAGTGATAACAGCAATAAATGACGTAGGAGTTTAACCCCCTGCCAACCCGGAAATGACCTCACAGCGTCACTTCCGCTGCGTGGTAGGTGCTAAGCAGGTCAGCATTGTGTGTGGTGTGTGTGTGTGTGTGTGTGTGTGTGTGTGTGTGTGTTGTGTGTGTGTATGTGTAGTGTGTGTGTGTGTTGTGTGTATGGTGTGTGTGTGTGTGGTATGTGTGTGTGTGTGTGTGTGTGTGTGTGTGTGTGTGGTGTGTGTGTGGTGTGTTGTGTGTTTTGTGTGTGTAGGGGGCAGGGGTTATCATTCCAGTTCTGATAAAAGCTCCACCCCACCCAGTGAGTAATTGACACTGGTAAGAGCAGTGGTAAATCTTGCGCAAAATTAAAACCATCCAAACATGAATGGCTATGACAGTATCAGAAACCTGAGGATTACAATTACGATTAGGCTTACTGTAATTATTGTAGTTTGGAATTTCTCCTTCCATCAATCAACAAGTGGGTTTGCATTGGCTGATCACAAAATGTAGCAACGCCTTCCTCCAGAAAGAAAGATGGTGAAACTGTTTTTTTTTTTTAATTTAGTTTTTTTTTCTTTTTTCCCTGTGGGTGTAGAAAACAGCTCCTCGGTAGAATGATACTGCTTTCTGCGGCACAACACAATTACTGTCAAACGCATTTATGAGCTTTTTTGTTTTGTTTTATTGTGATGTGTGTGTGTGCGTGCGGCGCGCGCGCGCGCGCGCGCGCGCGTGTGTGTGTGTGGTGTGTGTGTGTGTGTGTGTGTGTGTGAGTGTGTGTGTGTGTGTGTGTGTGTGGTGTCGTGTGTGTGGTGTGAGTGTATATGTGTGTGTGCGTGTGTGTATACATTTTAATTTGAATTGGCATAAAAGCTATTTGCAAAAGGTTGCATGTGTACAAACAATTTGAATGAAACACTTTGATTTGTTTTTTCTATAAGATGTAGCACTACGTGAGTTCCACGTATTGTTATCATCATCATCATCATCATCATCATCATCATCATCATCATCATCATCATCATCATCATCATCATCATCATCATCATCATCATCATCATCATTATCATCATCGTCATCACCACCACCACCATTTTTAGATGAGAAGGGACACCCTAAAATTGACAATAACGTTGTTTTGTTTGTTTGTTTATTTGCTTGTTTGTTTATTTGCTTGTTTATTTGCTTTATTTCTTTTGACGTTTACCCCCCCCCCCCCCCACACACACACACACACAAACATGCGCAAACACACACACACATATACACACACATACACACACACAAACACGCACACACACACACACACTACGCACACACATGCAAACACACACACACACACACACACACACACACACACACACCACACACACACCACACACACACACACACACACACACAAACGCAAAACACACACACATATTTCTTCCTCTGTTTGTTGTGGCAGCACCACCCTCCCCAAGAAAAAAAAAAAGAAACAAAACAAACACCAAAAACCAAAACATCCAACCAACCCCCCCCCACCCCCACCCCCACCCCCACCCAACAGAAACTATCATGTATGCAAACTAGGTTTAAACCTGGCGAGTCTATTGGCTGTGTGAATCCCTCTTGATTTGAAAGTCGCCCTCAGTAGAATAAAGGTTAGGTCAGGGGTCTACTGTACTGCTGATACACTGTTGTCAGTAATCAACCGATAATTGAAAGCCAGACAGATGATGCTGAGGGGTGGGGGTGGGGGTTGGGGACAGTAGGGGGGGGGGGGGGGGAGTAAGAGGGGAGGTAGAGGAGGAGGATGAAAATTAGACGTAGTGAGTATAAAGTGTAGAGTGTTACCTTTCAAGATTTCAGTCACAGAAACACGGTTGTTGTTGTTGTTTGTTTGTTTATTTATTTATTTATTTATTTATTTATTTATTTATATCGAGGATAATGGAATAAGCACTCATGTGCTTTTGTCATCCAGTCCCCGTGTGTATGCAGTTTTGTAAAATTAATATTGTCATCTGTTCCCACCGGCACACAATGGCCTACTCTTACGAAAAGCGGAACAGGTTTTAACGCGTGCGCAAGATGTTCTGCGTGCGTTCGCACACGGGGCCTAGGTTTACAGTCTCATCCGAAAGACTTTTGGGGAGAGTGGAGTCAGCCCTGATGTTAACTCCAGGGGAAAAATCTCCTCCAACGGGAATGGAACTCGGGTCGTCAAATTGCGAGCGAAATATTCTGACCACTAGGCTATCCCTTCCCCTATCCCGTTGTTGTTGTTGTTGTTGTTGTTGGTTCTTTGTCTATCCAATTTTTTGAAGGGTGATTTAATGGCTCTGTCTCTCTCTCTCTCTGTCTCTGTCTCTCTCTCTCTCTCTGTCTCTCTCTCTCTATCTCTCCCTCTCTCTCTCTGTCTCTCTCTCTCTCTGTCTGTCTCTGTCTCTCTCTCTCTCTGTCTCTCTCTCTCTCTGTCTCTCTCTTTCTATTTATACTGATAGGTCCCCCTAATATTCCCACGGGGGAGGGGGGGGGGATTGTGGTGGTGGGTGGGGGGGGGGGGGGGGGGAAGGAGGGGATAACCTGGCTGATTTAAGGAGGGAGACAGGTCTGATTTGAAGTTCCGCTTGTGGCGGAGACCTGATTTAGCCATAGAGCCCTGGTCTGTGGGATATGTAAAAAGCAACGGTAATTGAAAGCTAGACAATTGTAGTCATGACAGTGAAGAGAGAGAGGGGGGGGGGGGGGGTGAGGGGTAGGGGAGAGAATGGGAGAGAGAGAGAGGAGAGGGAAGAGGAGAGGGGGGGGAGAGAGAGATAGGGAAGAAGAGGAGAGGAAGAAAGAGGAAGGGAGAGAGAGGAAAGCGGAGAGCAAGAGTAGAGAAAGAGGGGAGAGAGAGAAGAGAGAGGGAGAGATAGAGAGAATGGAGGAGGGAAGAGAGAGAGGGGAGAGAGAGAGAGAGAGCAGACAGACAGACAGACAGACAGACAGACAGACACACAGACAGACAGATAGACGTAGATTGTATGATTACTATTTATAGAATGAGGATGTTATATCCCATCCACCTACTTTTTTATTTTATTTTTTGTTTGGACTTTTTTCTTTTTTCTGTCATTGTTGTAGAAGGCTAGATGTAAAAAAAAACAAAAAACAACAACAAACAATTGCCATGCTTTGCTTATTCTTTCACCTTCTAAAAATAAAATTAATTCAATTCAATTCAATTCGTTTCAATTCTCTCTCTCTCTCTCTCTCTCTCTCTCTCTCTCTCTCTCTCTCCTCTCTCTCTCTCCTCTCTCTCTCTCTCTCTCTCCTCTCTCTCTCTCTCTCTCTCTCTCTCTCTCTCTCTCTCTCTCTCTCCTCTTCTCTCTCTGTGTCTCTCTGTGTCTCTCTGTTTCTCTGTCTCTGTCTCTGTCTCTGTCTCTGTCTCTGTCTCTGCTCTCTCCTCTCTCTCTCCTCTCTCTCACCCTCTCTCTCTCCACCCCTCCCCCCTCTCTCCCTCCCTCTCCTCTCTCTCTCTCCCCGCTCTCTCTTTCCCCCACATCTCTCTCCCTCTCTCCTCCTCTCTCTCTCCCACTTTCTCCCTCCTCTCCTCTCTCCTTCCTCCTCTCTCTCCCCTCTCTCCATCCCTCCATCCTCTCTCCCCCTCTTTCTCCGTCTCCCTCCCCCTCTCCCCTTTCTCTCACTCTTATCCTACTTCTTTATATCCCTACCCACCCCCACCCCACTCCACGAACTATCAAATCATCTAAAGTACAGCCCGAGGATTTTTTTTTCTTTTTTCTTTTTTTTTTTCTCTTTTGGCTTGTACTTGTATGTTCTGGTATGTAGATCTTGGTGGTAAACGATGGCGATAGATTGCTTTTTGATGTCCTCTGCTTTCCTGGAGTATGCCTGCTGTCCATTCCTGCCTGTGGTCTGTATTCATGACCAGAGGATGGCATACAAGGCATAGATAGATATAAATCCGAAGATGTGAGAGAACGATCATGCATGAGAACAGATACACGCATGTTTATACATACATACATGCACGAGCGTGCAACTTGGCCAAACTGATAAACCACAGCGAGTATTAATGTATGGGTGTAGGTAGGAGTGTGTGTGTGTGTGTGTGTGTGTGTGTGTGTGTGTGTGTGTGTGTGTGTGTGTGTGTGTGGAGTGTGTGTGTGTCTGTGTGTGTGCAAAGACGCACACTTACGCGTACACACAAACTCGTGCGTGTGCATACACACACGCACATGCATGCACACACACACGCACACACGCACGCACACACACATGCACTCGTACCTCTCTCTCTCCCTCTCACATAAGGATTGTTCAAGTCAAGCCTCCTAGTCAGAGACTCATAGTCGATCACTAAAGACTAAGCTGTAAAGTGGAGAATTCCATAAGTGGGAAAGAAAGCCACTGATCATACAGCCTCTCACTTTGCTGTTGCCCCTAGTATCAATGGTTTATAATCAAGAACTGTGATAAAGCCCAGGCGCTGATGGCATTCTCTATGGAAAAGCTGTTTTATCAACACAATGCACAAAAAACTCGATCATAGAACTAATCTTTGCTAACTTGAAAAGTTCTGGTTTGCGCGTTGTTGCTTTTTTTATCGTCTCTCAGTCTGACCATCTTGCTTATCAAATCAGCACAGGGGATGTAAGTTTTGATCCAGTCCATTCTGCGGTGATTGTGTGTTAATACAAGTACGCCTGAAGTTGCCAAACACATCACCAAAGTTGTGAAAACAACAAACAAGCAATCCAGCTGGACCACTCTGAATCACAAAAGTAAGCCTGCATCCCCTCCCCTTTCACCCTTCCCCAACCCACCCCCACCCCCAAAACCCCAAAAGATAATTATAGTTAGCATTTTTTGTGTGTGTGCAAAGGTAAGAAGCATCAGTTCGTGAAGAAGTGGTAAACATGGATCTCACATACATAATGATATCAGCATAACTTGCTTTAATTCATTTCTCTTCTCTCTCTCTCTCTCTCTCTCTCTCTCTCTCTCTCTCTCTCTCTCTCTCTCTCTCTCTCTCTCTCTCTCTCCTCTCTCTCCTCTCTCTCTCCTCTCTCTCTCTCTCTCTCTCTCTCTCTCTCTCTCTCTTCTCTCCTTTCTGAGAGTAAATCTCCCTATGGCTATTACGTTGCGTATCACGTCTGCTCGTATTATCCCTTATAAGCCGTTTTTGCGCAAGCCAAATCAACCTTTGCACGTATTTTATGCTAAAGAATTAACCGTACTGCCATTAATTTCCATTTCTGTGTTCGGATCAGAGACAAGCAATTGTGCCCTACTCCCCTCCCACACACACACCACCATCACCACCACCACCACAATCCTCATCCATGTACATAATACATCCGTTTATAGAATTATTATTGGGCTCTTCTCAGAAGAAAAAAAAACCAGAGGACAAAGATTGGGATAGAATAGGATCCAAAGTTGTGCAACTACTAAGCCTACCCAAGTTCCTCGGCGGCATGAATGTGGTAAGTTTATGCATACCCGATAGATCCATTGTACATGCTGTGTATTAAGACACAGGAGATCTACGTCTGGCCAAAAAAGATCTTTTGTACATGCAGCAGAGCTTTCAGTCTTAGAGGTATATGATTCTGACCAGAGGATTGTGAAGAGTGTTGGAGAATGTAGATGGTAAACCTTTTAAGTGTTCTTGTGTGTGTGAAAATTTGGAGATGATCTGAAAATGTGTTTGAAGTTCTGATTCGGTTCGTGGATACATAGCACATTTTTAAAACATTATCAGGAGCAAGAGAAGCAGTATCATAAGCAGCAACAGCAACAGCAACAGCAGCAGTAGCATACAGTGGCAATAACAGCGGCAACAGCAACAACAGCAGCAGCAACAGCAACAGCAGCAACAGCAGCAACATTAGCAGCAGCAACAGCAGCAGCAGCAGCAGCAGTAGCATACAGTGGCACTAACAGCAATAACAGCTACATTATGCAAAGCAACAGAATACAGTGACCGTCACGTCACATCACACAGTATTGAAATCAAAACTTCTACACAGGTGAGCTACACAGATGCCAGACTTCCACCCTTCACCTTCACATATCCCATTATCCAGTCGACCACTGGGCCACCACTGAAGAGTTTTTAACCAGTTTCCTCCACTCCTCACGATACTCAGCTTTCTGTGGTCTGTTGCCCCAGTTTAAGGCCAGTCCACTCTCTGATGTTGTATTTCCATCATTTTTTATTCTGTCAGCTTCTTCGTCTCCCTCCTTGTACTATTCTCTATTGGACAGTCTTGGCCTGTCCAGATGCAAATTGTTACGTCAGATGATTGCTTCATCCAGATAAAAGACATGCATCTTAATCCTAGCAACCAGGTTTATGCCTACAAATAAGAAGCCCATTTCGTAACAACCCGGCCTAATCGGATACAAAAATGTATGTGCACGTGTGCGCATGACTGTATCTCGGGGGTCATTTTCTTGACCTTCCGGTTGTACACTGTCCCGGGATCACAAACTTTGGTGAGACGTTAGGATCAGTTTTCGATGAATAGATAACAGGGTGGCTGGGGTGGGGGTGAAGTGGGGTGGGGTGAGGGGGTAGGGATTAGACCTTTATGAATACTGACGTCTGAATGACGTGTGATAAGATCAAGTGGTGTTTTGGTTGTCACCTGGTGGATGTGACTGTCATTGATACTGAATAGAGAAATCTAAAGGAAAATAGGATCCGCAGTTCGAATGAAAAGGATAGCAACAGTAGGAAGCGTAAAGAGAGAGAGAGAGAGAGAGAGAGAGAGAGAGAGAGAGGAGAGAGAGAGAGAGAGAGAGAGAGAGAGAGAGAGAGAGAGAGAGAGAGAGAGAGAGAGAGAGAGAGAGAGAGAGAGAGAAGAGATCAAATCAAATCAAATCAAATCAAATCAAATCAAAATTTTATTTCATTGAGTAAG
>CM060327.1:58900767-58903267 GCA_030674155.1 Stramonita haemastoma | reverse complement strand
ATATTTCCTTGGATTTATGTTCATTATCAGTGTGACACTCACGTTCACCAGCTGACAAGCCAAACACCAGTTGATCTTATTACATGTCATTCAGACGTCACAAGTCATAAAGGGGTCTGATCTCTACCCGCCCCCCGCCCCCCCCCCCCCACCACCTTCCCCGCTTACCCACACTCTCCACCCTGTTCTCTATTCATGGAAAATTGATCCTAACGTCCGCCAAAATACCTGATCCCAGCAAAGTGTGGAACCACAAGATCAAGAAATTGACCTACACACAACACACACGCGCTCGTGCCCGCACACGCACACACGCACACGCGCATAAAATAATAATTAATAAATAAACACACATACGTACACACACACACACACATACACACATACACACATATACACACGCGCACGCACACACGCACACACACACGCGCGCGTGTGCGCGCACGCACACACACGCACACACAGATAGATGGCTTGATGAAACAAGCAAATTTATTGCTTACTCAATGTACCATGTGGAAAAAAAAATTGACTTGTCTTGACTTCACATACACAGACATTCACACACGCACGCACGCACGCACACACGTGCACATACATTTACTTCAACAGACACCATAGCCGAGTAGTTAACACTGTCTGACTTTATTCCCATGGGTCCATAAAGTCTTGGGTTCGAATCTCAGCAGTGTCTGGAGAATTAAGGGTGGGGGATGTTTATGATCTCCCAGGTTAATTTCAAGTGCATTTCTGCCAGTGCCTTTATTCCTGGCGTTTATGTATACAGGCATAAGATTAAATTATGCACGTTAAAGATCCCGTAATTCATGTTAGCGCTCCATGGGTTACAAAAACACGTATATAACCAGCGTACCTCTCCGAAGTTGGAATGCGGCTACCTTTACGGTAGGCCAAAAGAAAAATTAACGGCCACATACGCAACAATCTTACCAATAGTTAACCTCAAAGCTTCAGCTGAGGAACGAAAAAAAGAACTTTGCTTCAACATTCAACTTGGTCCTCACAGGAAACAGCCTTTGATCTTTGTCTGGAATGTTTATTTTCGTCCTTCTGAGGATGGAAAATACTGGTGAAAATGACACATGGCTATTTCGAACAAAATCCCCTTCCTCTTTTTCAGTCTGACAAAATTGCTGTCAGAAGCTCAGATAATTCTGGGCACTTGTTCATACACTTTTGTACCAGCCTTCCCCAAAATGCTTGCAGCAGAAGAAAACAAAGATATTGCAGTTTTGGTATGCACAAAACCCTAAAACATAACAGAAAAGAATTGGTTAAAATTTTAGCAAGGAGAAGAGTGTGTTGTGCTTTTTTTCGAAGTTAATGTTGTACATTTTCATTATATTTGTTGGCTGGTTGGTTTGTTGGCTGGCTGGCTGCTTGGTTGTAATGTGCTCATGGTTTGTTTCCCGGTATGTTTCTTTAATTTGCTTGTTTCATTCAATAATTTATTTAGTTTTTAGCAGAGTTTTTTTTATCATGTTGTATAATATTCTTTATCAGCGAGAGAGAGGAGATGGGTACCCCACTCAACATGCTGGCCCCTATTAAAGAAGCTGAGGTCTTTGATGCCTCGCTCCCCTACGACCTCATAAGTTATGAGACACCTTTACATATATTCTTAATAACACCCTCAACCAAAAATAAAATAGTCCAGATAAAAATTATCAGACTTATTTTCTAAAATTTTTAGTCACTTGATGTAAGAAATATATCATTTAGGGCTGAGGAGAGAGAGATCTTCAAAATTTCTGCCACATCAAAAATACTATCGATGTCTGGATCAATATCAACAACCTGTCAGTTCTGCCACAATCCGTTGAACCAGTCCTCCAAAAACATTGCTTTTGATGTTCGCCTGCAGCCCTTATTCCTCATCTTTGGATAATAGTCTTTAAAAAATGGAACTGTAAAACTAAATCCTGTGAAAATGACACCATGGCTATTTACATCGCAATCCCTTTTGATCTTGGTCAGGCAGAGAAAAGTGATGTCTAAAGCCCACATAATTCTGAGCACTTGTTCATACACTTTGATCCAGCATTCCCCCAAAAGCCTACAGCAGAAGAAAAAGATCTTGCAGTTTTGGCACACAACCCCTCCCCCTCCCCCCCTGCCCCAAAATGACTGGGCAAAGAATTTGTTTGATTAATGCAAGGAGAAGAGGGATGATTTTTTTCGAAGTCAGTGTTGTAGATGTTGTGTGTGTGTGTGTGTGTGTGTGTGTGTGTGTGTGTGTGTGTGTGTGTGTGTGTGTGTGTGTGGTGTGTGTGTGTGTGTGTGTGTGTGTGTGTGTGTGTGTGTGTTCAAATTCATTTAACGTCTTTTCACAAATTGTGATATTAGACAGGAGGGGGGGGGGGGGGGAGTAGGTGGGTGTATGAGTGTCAGGAAAAGGGGGTGTAGTTGGCAATGTATGGGATAAAGAATTTCAGGGAGTCAATACTTGCAAAGTAATGATATATAAAAAAAATATATT
>CM060327.1:58883267-58893267 GCA_030674155.1 Stramonita haemastoma | reverse complement strand
GCTTCTACAAGATATTAATTTTGTTTGTTTTCTGTTTCCTCTGTTGACTTCTTGTTTTCGTATTTTGTGTTCTCTTTTCTCTGTAAGTGTATGTACTTGTTAAGCTGTATGCTTGATGGTTTGCTTGTAGTTTGCTTGTAGTCATGCTTGCTTGTTTGAAATAATATGTTCGAAGTTATGCTTGCTACTTGTTTGTTGGAAGTCATGTTTGCTTGTAGTGTGTTAGAAGTTATGTTCGGTTATTTTTTTTTAATTTTTAAAAATCTATTTTTTTATATTGAGGATAATGGAATAAGCCTTCATGTGATTTTTTAACATCCAATCACCGTGTGTATGCAGTTTTGCCAATTGTTGTCATCCATTCCCACTGGCACACAATTATCTACTCTTTCAAAGAAGCGAAACGGGTTTAACAATGTGCGCAAGATGTTCTGCGTGCGTTAGCACACGGGAACTCAGTTTATAGTCTCATCCCGAAGGACTTTTGTGGAGATTGGAGTCAGAACTGATGTTAATTCCAGAGAAATAATTCTCGAAGGAAATTGGAACCCTGGTCAGCAGATCACACGCGCGTCACTCTGACCACCAAGCTATCTGTTATGTTTACTGTAGTTTGTTAGCAGTATATTTGCTTGTTGTTTGTTAGAAGTTATGTTTATTTGCATCCTGCAGCTTAGATAAAATCCTGCCTTGCAAAATGAATAGATCACAAAACACTAGCATCACCTATGAGAAGAATCATAAAAGAATCTTCTGACACGAAACGTGCAAACCAAATCACAAATAAAGATCCAGTGCCATGTTGCATGAAATATTAACATTCATGTCCAGAAAAAAAAACCAAAACGCCATCAACTTTGTTCAAAATCAGATTTCTCCTCCTATTTCCTTAAAAACTCACGGAAGAGTTATTAAACACACACACACCACACACACACACACACACACACACACACACACACACACACACACACACACACACACACACACACACACACACACACACACACACACACACACGTCACTAAAAGATCTGTTCATCAGATCAATTTTCCATCCATTAGTTCTAGAAAACACACTGCTTTTGATCCCCACACAGCATTCTTTATACCAGCAATTTGCTTCTTCTTTTTTTCTTCTTCTTCTTTAACCAGCCTGCTGCCAACTGTATGACATAGGCTATCTCTAAGTGCAATCTCATCCATCTATTTCACGGACTGAAAATTAATGTTTGAAGCCAGGATAACGCTGGCGCTTGTTTATGTGCTTGTACGTACCAGCCTTCCCCTCCCACGAAAAGAAAAAAAACATTCCGGCATTAACTGCAAGCAGTTTTGACACGCAAGTAGAAAATGACCGCAGAGAGATTTTTTTGTTGATCAAATCAAGAGCAGGGGGTTTTTTTGTCTTTTTTTGGTCTTTTTGTTTTTGTTTGGGGGTTGGGTTGTTTTGTTGCTTTTGTGTTGTTGTTGTTTTTTGTTTTTGTTTTTTTGGGTTATTTTTTAGGGGGGGGGGGGGGGGGTAGGTTATAAGAAAAATTCCGTGTACTAAATTCTCTGACTGTAAGACGTGGTCTGCTTATATCAGTTTTAGAATGCTAAGATGAAAAGACGGCACAGATATTTCATTCATATCCCAATCAGTGGAAAGAGAGTGAAGGTTTCTGAAGAAGAAATCTACTAAATTCCCTGATATATATATATATATATATATATATATATATATATATTTATATATATATATATATATATATATATATATATATTATATATATATATATATATATATATATATATATATCTCAGAAGATGAACGCCGCGAAATTTGATCACCGGATAAAGGAATCTGTCAGATTTTTTTTTTCAAATGGCTTTTTCCCTTCTTCTTTCTTGTTCGGTTCTGAAGTGATGCAAATTGATTTATTAGTTTGCCTGTTTGATACACTCTATTTCTTTCCTTGTAGAGAAGACAGGATGACCTGGTTGGTCAGAACGGTGCACTTTGCGCTCGTGATCCACTGATCCAGGTTCGAATCCCGTTCAAAGGGATACTTTCCTTTGAAGCTAACATCAGTGCCAACTCCACTCTCCCAAAAAGTCCTTCAAATGAGACTAGAAACCCCAAATCCGTGTGCAAACGCAGGCAGAACATCTTGTGCTCGCGTTAGAACCTGTTCCGCTTTTCGGAAGGGTAGTGATAAAAGAAAATCCTCTGGAACGGGCGTCACGGTGGTGGTTGAAACCGGGCCATGTGGAGTAGTGGACGGTGGTCTAGAGGTAAAGCACTTTGGTCAGAAGCTTCCCCATCCATTAGACTTGAGTGGTGGTCTTGGTGCTTAGTCTTTCGGATGAGGTGATAAATCGAGGCCCGTAGTTTACACATAATTATTTAGCGCATGTAAAAGAACCCACGGCAACAAGAGAGTTGTTCTGGCAAATTTTATAGAAAAAGCTATTCTGATAGGGAAAAATACAGTTGTAGATAGGAACAAAAATGGATGACACTGCTCTTGTGGCGATGCGCTCTTCCCGGGGAGAACAGCCCGAATATGACGTAGCGAAGTTTGCTATGACTTAAAGAAATTGCAAGGACAACACTCTAAGCACTAGTCACTCCCACGTCTTTGGATTAATGTTTAAAACGCACACTATTCTTACAACTTTTTTGTCGCATTTTTTTATTGCCATCGTGCCAGATTGTGTGTGTGTGTGAAGGTAGGCACTAGGTCTGGCACGCTAAAAGACCCTGCCACCAGAAGACTTGATTTATGGGTGTTATTGTGGGGAGGGGGGGGGGGGGGCTGGGATGCAGGTGGGAGCCTGAAGTTTGCTAGTGTATTCAATTTACTTCACGTGGTTTACAGCCCAGCCTTGCCTAGTCCATCGGAACTCGCTTAGAGATTGTGCAGTCTTTCAACTTCAGAGGCCCCTGTTAGATGTATGGTGGTTGTGTGTGTGGGGGGGGGGGGGGGGGACGGTTGTGGGTTGGGGGGGGTGGGTTGTGGTGTGTGTGTAGTGTGTGTGGGGTATGTGTCTGTGTGTGCGTGTGTCTGTGTATGTGTGTGTGTGGTGCTGCATGCGTGCGTGTGTGTTTGTGTGGTTTGCTTGCGTGCGTGTGCGCGTGCGTGCGTATTGTCTTGTGTGCGTGCGTGTGTATACGACGAAGAGAATGAAGACAATGGCATGATCTGCACTTAAAGTTGACCTGGAGGAAACCGTCAATGCAATACAATACAACACAAAACAACACAACACAATATACAATTCACTCCACACACCGATACTGAGAGATTGGAACCCACGACCCCCTGGATCCATGAGGTTAAAAGTCCTAACGGTCTTAACCACTCGGCTTTGGAGTCGGTGAGTCCTGGGATAAAAACCATACACTGGTTCCGTGTATATGTGACATGTACAGACTCCTGCAGACCGAGAGATCAATAGCTCCTGTCAGAGAGCATTGCATGCAGACTTGGATAGGAGTGACAGCACCATCAGTTCCTAAATTAATGCAGTTGCGGGACAGGAAACATATATAATATCTATATATATATATATATATATATATGATGGGTGGCGCTGCTCTTGTGGCGACGCGCTCTCTCTCTCTCCTTAGGTGGGGGGGGGGGGGGGGGGGTAGAGCAGCACTGAATTTCACGCTGAGAAATCTGCTGTTTTTTTAAAGTGGTATCACACAATATAATTATATTTACAAATCAAATTACACTGAACTCTACAAACTTCCTCGGCTTTGATCTGTGACTGTGTTTTTATTTATTTATTTTATTTTTCTTTTTTTTTCTCTGATGTAAGTCACCGTCAACATACCTTTTTTTTTTTATTGACAATGGTAGTGTAGACTGTATTATATTGTATAATATTGTATAATATTTACTGTCCCCAGGGGCGGTTCGGGGCTCCTGCGACGGCACTGGAACCATTCGTATCGACGATTACCTTTCCAATGGATTATTCCAGCGACGTGGAGAGGAAGGGGTCTGCTGCATGGGTAACAGCTTGCCCTCCATACTTACTTACCAGGCTTTGCGCTCTTGTGCCTAGAGCGCAACTCCCTAGTCTTCCGAGACTGACGGAAGCCTACAAAAAATAAATATTGTATTTTTTTGCGCTAAGTTGAATTGTATATTGTGTTGTGTTGTGTTGTGTTGTTTTGTGTTATATTGTATTGCATTGCTTATAAATCACGGCAGATTTCTGTGTGTGAAATTCGGGCTGCTCTGCTCTCCCCCTGGGGAGAGTACGTCGCCACAAAAGCAGCGCCACCCATTAAATATTTGTCCTGCCTGTATGTGTATATTTGTTTCCCCAATCAGTGCAGCTTTTTTTTCTCTCACAGAGTTTTGCCAGGGACACCTTTCTTGTTGCGTTGGGTTCTTTCACATGAAAAAAATAATTCAGTATTGCAAACGGAACATGGGTTTATTTTTTTCATTCGAAAGACAAGCACCCAAACCTAACCACCTCTCGTGGTCTAGTTAGTGGATTGGGAGGGGGGTGGTTCAAAGTTCTGGGACAAACGGGAATCGAACCATCACACATTTCGAATTCGGACTTGTCTTCGCTATCTAGGCAGGTGCGTTACCTCTAGACCTCCGATCGATTCACTATGCAATTATCTTCAACCAAATATGAAAAAACTTTTGATTATCTGAGCTATCATAAAGTTAGTCCTGATACAGGTTTATGCACCTAGAAGCGCGGAGTTGGGCAGTATTGGCAGTTTTTGCACGCACATGGAAAATTCGATCATTTCGATGGAGAGAGAGAGATTTGGTGGAAGTAATAGGATAATAAAATGGTATGTTATGTGATGTCTGTATCAAAAAGGGTGACATGGAATAGGATCAATAAAAAATGACACCGAATGATATTTACTCTGTCTTTTCTGTGACTAGAGCTCTGAAGTTATTTTTATTTTTATTTTATTACCCAATTTATGTCACAGCAGATTCCTCTGCGTGAAATTCGGGCTGCTCTCCCGGGGAGAGCGCGCGGCCACAAGTGCAGCGCATACCTATTTCTTTTTTCCTGTCTCAACTGTATATGTTTCCCTATCAAGGTGGTTTTTTTCTACAAATTTTACCAGGGACAACCCTCTTGTTGCCGTGGGTTCTTTTACGTGCACTAAAAATGATGTGTAACACACGGGACCTTTATCGTCTCATCCGAAAGACTAGTCTGTCTTTCTTTTTGGCTACAGCTCTGAAGTTCACCAACGATCAGATTTTTGTGGGTGCAACAATATATGCCGTCCCACCTTGAAGGTAGCCGCAATTCCAAACTTCGGTGATGGACCGAGAATGATTTATTTTTATTTTTCGTTCCTCAGCTAGAGCTCTGAGGATTTACCAGTGATGATATTTTTACGTATGCGACCGTTTTTGTCCACTAGTAAGGCAGCCGTGTTTCGACTTCAGGAGGATGTCTAAACACTACTACACCCGTGTTCATGCGTCTCTCTCTCTGTCTCGTCTCGTTCTCTGTCTTCTCATAGCAGAGACAAAAAATCACAGAGACAAACAGAGAGAGAAGAGAGACGAGAGAGAGACAGAGAGAGAGAGAGGAGAAGACAGAAGAAGACAGACAGAGACGAGACAGACAGAAGAGAGACAGAAGACAGAGAGACAGAGAGAAGAAGAGAGAGAAAGAAGAACAGAAGACGATAGACAGAAGAAGACAGACAGAAGACAGAAGAAGACAGAGACAGAGCAAAGACACAGAGAGACAGAGAGACAGAGAGACAAACAGACAGACAGAGACAGAAGACAGAGAGAGAGACAGAAAGAACAACAGAGACAGAGAAGAGACAGAGAGAGAGGATTCTTCTGCCTGAAATGATAATGACAATAATACCAAACGTCTGGGGCGTGCTCTACAGAGAGAGAGAGAGACAAGATCGCCATCAGTCATGCCTGCTTTGTACTTGGAGCCATTTGCAGGAAGCTAGTTCAAAGAAACCTTTGCCTTTGATCTCTGTCCAGCCTTTGTCATTACACATTTTCCTTGTCATGAACTCACTGTCTGGGCATCATGGTAAAGATCTCTGCGATATGAAAATCAGAGGCTGCTACGTAGGCTACTGCTCTCTGTTGTAGTCCAGACAAGAGATTTGGGATGTTGGGAAATAACTGTTTGTTGGTTGTGTTACTTGTGTACTTTGTTATCATTTTTATCAGCTTTAAATTAAACAAAGCAGAATTGTTGTTGTTTTGTTACTTGTGTATTTTTTATCATTTTATCTGCTTTTAAATTAAACAAGGAAAATTGGTGTTTCTTGTGTCACAAGTGTATTTTTATCGTTTTATCAGCTTTTAGCAAAGCAAATTTTGTTGTTCTTGTGTCGTGTATTTTATAATTGTTTTCAGCTTTAAATAAAGCAAAATTGTTGTTCTTGTGTTACTTGTGTGTTTTCTCATTTTTTATCAGCTTTAAATTAAACAAGCAGAATTGTTGTTCTTGTGTTACTTGTGTTAATTTTTTTTTATCATTTTAACAGCTTTAAATTAAAACAGGCAAAATTATTGTTGTTGTATGACGTGTATTTTATCATTTTTCAGCTTTAAATTAAAAAAGCAAATTTGATTTGAGGTTTTTATAAGGATGGGTTGTGACAGACGTGTGGAAAAACAAAAAGGATCAGTTGAATTAGTCTGTTTTTGACATGTCATACTTTATGGAGATTTGAGATGTGCTTGGTGTGTTTATGTGTATTTGTTGTTGTTGTTGTTGTTGTTGTTGTTGTTGTTGCTGCTGCTGCTGCTGCTGCTGCTGCTGCTGTGCTGCTGCTGCTGATGATGATGATGATGATGATGATATACATATACACTGCCCCAAGCCACCCTGGGGACTCCAACTCCCTGATTTTTCCTCAGGGATGGTGTCTAAACACAACACATGTGTGCATGCTGGTTTTTTTTATATTTAATTTTGTCATCCGCTCCTACCGGCACACAATGGCCTGCTCTTCCAAAGGCGGAACGGGGTTTTAACGTGTGCGCAAGATGTTCTGCATGTGTTCGCACACGTGGCCTCGGTTTATAGTCTCACCCGAATGATTGATAGTAGTAGTAGTAGTAGTAGTTAGTAGTAGTAGTAGTAGTAGTAGTAGTAGTAGTAGTAGTAGTAGTAGTAGTAGTAGTAGTAGTAGTAGTTGGAGATGGAGGAGGAGGAGGAGGAGAAGGAGGAACTATTTCTGTGTGGCGTAGCATTTGAGATGAGGCCAAAAATGACTTGCCATTCACTCCAGGCTGAAGATGACATTGACAACACAAACAAACGCTGCTTTGATTTATTTTCCTCTTTCCTTTGAAATTTGGAAACAACGATGAATGACGTTCGTGAATGCGCCATCGCATTTTGTTGACGTTTTGTGCATTTCTTATTCTTGTTTTTGTTCTTCTTGTTCTTCTTGTTTTTTCTTGTTTCTTCTTGTTTGTTCTTGTTCTTGTTCTTGTTCTTCTTGTTCTTGTTCTTCTTCTTCTTTGCAATTCTTCTTCTTCTTTGCAATTCTTCTTCTTCTTTGCAATTCTTCTTCTTCTTTGCAATTCTTCTTCTTCTTTGCAATTCTTCTTCTTCTTCTTGCAATTCTTCTTCTTTGCAATTCTTCCTCTTCTTTGCAATTCTTCTTATCTGCAATTCTTCTTCTTTGCAATTCTTCTTCTTCTTCTTCTTTGCAATTCTTCTTCTTCTTTGCAGTTCTTCTTCTTCTTTGCAATTCTTCTTCTTCTTCTTTGCAATTCTTCTTCTCTTCTTCTTCTTCTTCTTCTTCTTTCTTCTTCTTCTTCTTCTTCTTTCTTCTTCTTCCTCTTTTTCTTCTCCTCCTCCTCCTCCTCCTCCTCAGAATCTCCTCCTCCTCCTCCTCCTCCTCCTCCTCCTCCTTCTCCTCCATCATCGTCGAACGCTCAGACCGCAACTATTGTTGTCTGTGATATGAGGGAAAAATACGTTGCGCTGCCGTTAATCGCCTGACAAATCAGGCCCTGCGCATCCGACAACTTCGTTCCATTTCAAACACACACACAAAACTGGCCATTGAAGCAGTTTACGGTTGACATTGCACCCTCACGCTGAATGGGCCTGTCAAGAAACAAAACAAAAAGTGATGACAGATCTGGCATCATATCAACCTAAGCAAAAAAAATCAAGGGATGGGGGGGATGGGGGATCAGGGGGTGGGGGGAGGTATGTGATGCGATTACAAAGCAGTCATAGAAAGTTTTAAAAAAAATATAGAGATATATGAAATGTCTGCACAAGTTAGTGAATGTTTTTTTTACGCCTGTGGCCCCCCGATTTTTCAAGGAATAGGATTTATTTTGCTCAGAGAAACGCAAGCTATCAAAAAAATAGACGTGTTACTTAACCCGGCCACTTGCTCTCAATTTCAACTTCAAAATGAATATGACACGCAAAGGCTGCGTGATACAAGTGGACAGTTTTAACCTTTCTGATGATATAGATCTACACCCCTTTTTCTGGAAAGGGGGACGGGATAGCCTGGTGGTCAGAGTGATGCGCTCGTGATCTGCTGACCCGGGTTCCAATCTCGTTCAAGAGGATTTTTTTCCTCTGGAGTTAACATCAGTGCCGACTCCACTCCCCTTAAAAGTCCTCCGATTGAGACTATAAACAGAGGTCCCGTGTGCAAACGCCACGCAGAACACCTTGCGCATACGTTAAAACTCGTTCTGCTTTTCAAAAGAGTAGGCCATGCTGTACCGGTTGGAACGGGTGATAGATTTTTCTAGAACTGCATACACACGGGGAATGAAAGTTAAAAGGCACATGAGTGCTTATTCTTAAAGTGGCACAAAAAACCCTAATAAATAAATAAAATAATAATGATTAAAAAAAAAACGGTTGCATACGCAAAATCTCACCATTGGTGAATGTCAGAGTTCTTTTATATTAATAATCAAACAATTTGGGGAAAAATGTGACTTTGTGACGCAAACAAAATGGTTAACCAGGCTGGTCATTAGATCAGATCAAAAAGAGAAAAGACAGGAAAACAAGGAACTAAAATGCAACGACAAAGCAACATTTACGTCATGGGCACCTGTTTGACAGACTGATAAAGCGAGCGATACCGAGGGAAAAGATTTACGTGAGTTATAATAATTTAAGGGCATTTTTCTGCCCTCCTCTTGTATCTCATACCACTACATTGGTTACTCAGTGTAAATGACTTGCTTTTGTGAAAGAAAAATCCAATCACTTTTCTTGATTCAGTAGCTTTCTGCCTTACAAACACAGACACGCGCGCACGCGCACGCACACACACACACGTACACACCCACACGCACCACACACACACCACACACACACACTCACACACACACACTCACACACAACACACACACACACAACACACACCACACACACACACACACACACACACCACACACAACACACACTACGGCGCTACTGAATCATACATAACTTAACTTATCCCTCAAGTATTGTAGACACAAGTTAAATGGTCTGCCAAAACACAATCGACTCAGACAGGCAAACACTCCATGCTTAGCGAACATTTCACTAGAAAAAAGATAGGAAAGTGTAGCGTGTTTAATCGATTCTTCTTCTTCTTCTTCTTCTTCTTCTTCTTCTTCTTTGTCGTCGTCGTCGTCGTCGTCGTCGTCTTTGTCGTCGTCGTTGTCGTCGTCGTCGAACACTCAAGACATCAACTATTCTTGTCTGTCATATGAGCGAAAGTGTGTTGTGCTGCCGTTAAATTAAACGCCTGACACATCCGGCCAAGCACATCCGACTTGGGTATGGGAGATAATTGCTATCTTTTAAAGTTTTTTTTCTGGAGGAAAAGGCAGAAGAATGGACGAAAAAGGCAGAAAATAGACAAGAAGGCGGTAGCAGAAAAAAACGAGAAACAAGGCACAAAAAAAAAGAGAAGAAAGGGGGATTCCTAACACAGAAAACAAATCGAACTTAAAGTCAAAGTCATTCGGATCAGACTATAA
>CM060327.1:58873267-58878267 GCA_030674155.1 Stramonita haemastoma | reverse complement strand
ATTCACACACAACACATACACACAAACACCACACAGCATACACACACACACACACACACACACACACACACACACACACACAACACAAAACATACACACAACACACACACACCAACACACACCACAGCAAACACACACACACAACACCACACACACACACACACACACACACACACACACACAACACACACACACACACACACACACACACACACACACCACACACACACACACACACACAACACACACACACACACACACACACACACCATACACACACACGACAGCGCGATGCTTGTTCTGTTATCGTTAAAATAATGAATAAAGAAAGAAAAAAAAGAATAGACACGCTCTGCACATACTAAACACACGTATGCATGCAAACTCAAAGACCCCACCCCACTCACACCACACACACACACTTCACACACACACACTCACACAACACACACACATACGCACACACAACACACACTACACACACACACAAACACACACATACACACACCACACACCACACACACATACATCACACCACACTACACACCCACACCCACACCACACCACCCACCCACACCCACACCAACACACACACACCACACACACACACACACCACACACACAATCACACCAACACCCATCAAACACACACCACACCACACACCACCACCCCCACCCACCACACACACAACACAACACACACACACAAAACCACACACAAACCACACACAACACACCCACACCACACCACACACACACACACACACACATACACACACCGTACAGAGACAGAAACAGAGAATAACTCAGGATGGATTTAACAACATCCAAAATAGCTCTTCAGAGGGCCACTTTATCATTGGATACAAAAGTTTTTTGGGAATGTCTGTCTGTGAGCCTGTCTCTGTTTGTCCATCTGTGTTGTGTGTGTGCTGTGTGTGTGTGTGTGTTGTGTCTGTTGTGTGTCTGTGTGTGTTGTCTGTTGTTGTGCTGTGTGTGTGTGTGTGTGTGTCGTGTTGTGTTGTGTTGTCTGTGTGTGTGTCTGTCGTCTTGTCTGTGTGTGTGTCTGTTGTGCTGTCTCTGTCCTGTGTCTCTGTTTGTTTTGTTTGTTTGTTGTTTGTTTGTTCTGTTTGTTTTCTTGCTTCGTTGTCTGTCTGTCTGTCTTCTGTCTCTCTGTCTGTCTGTCTGTCTCTCTCTCTCTCTCTCTCTCTCTCTCTCTCTCTCTCTCTCTCTCTCTGACATGCTATCCCTCTCTCTCCTCTCTTCTTCTCCTCCTCTCTCTTCTTCTCTTCTGTCTCTTCTTCTCTGTCTCTCTGTCTGTCTCTCTGAGCACTGGGAACACTGACTACCAGGACGCCAGAGTCAAGAGTGTGCTAGCTTGATCCCACACAGAAAGCCAACCACAGTGAGACTACTTGCGCACAGTTAAAACCTGTTCTGCTTTTGGAAGAGTAGGCCATTGTGTGCTGGTGGGAATGGATGATAGAATTTACAAAACGACAAACACTCGGGAACTGGATTCTTTTATATAAAAAAAAAGCACATAAGTGCTTATTCCATTATTCTCAAAAGAAAAGATAAGTATAAAAAAATATAATACTGTTTTTGGTTGTAATGTTATATTACTGTACTGTGTATAATGTATTGTACTGTAGTGTATTGTATGCCACTTTATATCACGGCAGATTTTTCTACGTGAAATGCGGGCTGCTCACCACTGGGGAGAGCGTGTCGCCACAAGTGCAATGCCACCCATTATTTCTTTTTCTTTTTCCTGTCTGTAACTGTGTAACTTTTCTACAGATGTTTGCCAGGAACTACTCTTTTTTGCTGTGGTTTATTTACGTGCGCTAAATAATTACGGCGACTCCTTGGCATCTCCTACAAAGACCACATAAACAACGAAGAGGTGTTAACGGAATCCAGCAAACCATTGGTCCCTACGAAAATCTTCTATCAATCTTAAAGAAGTGTAAACTCAAATGGTACGGGCATGTCACAAGATCGACAGGACATGCAAAAACACTACTGCAAGGCACTGTCCAAGGAGGAAGAAAAAGAGGCAGACCAAGGAAGAGACGGAGGACAACATCAGCGAATGGACAGGCCTAGAACTCAGCCAAATTTTGAGAAAGGCAGAACAGAGAGGAATGGAGGGAACTGGTTGTCAAGTCTTCAGGGTGCCCCCAAGGTCGCCAGACTAAGGGATAGATAGATAGAAATAATTACGTGTAACACACGGGACCTCGGTTTATCGTCTCATTTGAAAGACTAGCACCCAGATCACCACTTAATGTCTATTGGATGGGGGGAAAGTTTCGGGCCCAAACGGAGATCAAACCACCGTACACTTCCGACCCGGACTTTTCACTTTCTAGGCAGGACACGTTACCTCTAGACGTACCCAGTCCCAAATCAGACCAGCTTCTAATGTACAATGGTGTCATGTTTAGACATCATCCCTGAGGTCGGTATGCGCCTACTCGGTACAAGCAAGTTCTCTCCCTTGCTTTTCCCCATGGACGGCCCATTTGTAATGGTACTAAAAAAATCATTAAAAATACAAAACATATAAAAGAAAATGAATTTTGTCAACTTATGAATAACATACTGGATTAGTACCTATCAAAAGATTGAAACTTTCACTTCAATATTTAGGCTTTGACAAGCATGAAGGAAATACTCTGAATTTTGTACTACCTGTCACTACTCCGTGTCGCTCTCTCTGCAACACGAACAAAGAATTCAGAACACATGGAAAAACTGACAATGCTCTGCATCGACCTAGGACAGACTCACGAAGCTATGTTAAACTGCTTAAGACATAGTATCAATGCGGCCGCCACGTGAAAAATCTGCAAACAGCCAATCCGCTATAGCGGACGGCCGTCTCTGAGAGTTTTAATGGTAGGGCAACCAAATAAAGTCGTTAACGAAGACAAAAAATCCCAAAGATTCACCACTGGTAAACCTCGAAACTCTAGCCGAGAAACGATTTTTAAAAATCTCAACAGCCCGATTTGGTTTGGTTTGGTTCGTTTTGTTTTGTTTTGTTTTGTTTTGTTTTTAGTGAAAGTAATCACAGACTGTAAGGAATGAAATTTGTCTTGTTTTGTTTCGTATCTTTTCAGATTGCCACTGACGTCATGTGCTTTGCCACATATCGCTTGCAAAGGAAGCAGGAAATAGTGGAAGATCAGGTAGAAACCAGGATGAATGCTAGCAGTTCTGTCAACAGTTCAAGTCTGTCTGATAAGATGGGAAGAGACCTCTACTGGTTCCTTGTGCTTGTTAGATAAGTTTTTTGCTCTCTTGTTGTTGTTGTTGTTGTCGTTGTTGTTGTTGTTGTTGTTTGTCTTCTTCTTCTTCTTCTTCTTCTTCTTCTTCTTCTTCTTCTTCTTCTTCTTCTTCTTCTTCTTCTTCTTCTTTGCATTCTTCTTTGCATTCTTCTTCCTCTTCTTTGCATTCTTCTTCCTCTTCTTTGCATTCTTCTTCTTCTTCTTTGCATTCTTCCTCCTTTTTTTTTCTTTCTTTCTCTCTTTTTCCCGTCTTTCCTTCCTTCTTTCTTTCTTTCTTTCTTTTCTTTCTTTCTTTCTTTCTCTTTCTTTCTTTTCTTTCTTTCTTTTTTTCTTTCTTTTTTTCTTTCTTTATTACCTTCTTTCTTTTTCACATCTTTCTTTCTTTCTTTCTCTTCTTTCTTTTTCTTCTGTCTTTCTTTCCTTTCTTTCTTTCTCTCTTTTTCATGTTTTTCTTTCTTTTCTTCTCCTTGTTGTTGTTGTTGTTGTTGTTCTTCTTCTTCTTCCTTCTTCTTCTTCTTCTTCTTCTTCTTCTTCTTCTTCTTCTTCTCTTCTTCTTCTTCTTCTTTCTTTCTTTCTTCTTCTTCTTCTTCTTCTTCTTTCTTCTTCTTCTTCTTCCTTTCTTCTTCTTCTTCTTCTTCTTCTTCATCTCTTTCATTCCTTCTCTCTTAGTCTATCACCTGCACAGACCCCCAAAAAAACGCAGACGGTATATAAGTCAGGCATCAGGTAGACCAAAAATCAGAACACACCATCCAAACGGCCAGTTCTGCAAGCTCCAATAATCTCTGATAAAATAGAGACCAGGTTCCGTTGGATTTGCCCCCCGCCCCCCCCGCCCCCCAACCCCTCCCCCTCCTCCCCCCGCTCTCCCCCTCGACTCTTCCCTTTTCCCCTCCTCCTACCCCCACCCCCAACCATCGACACCACTCCTTTGGCTACACTCCACTTTTAGAATTCTGGTTATGTAGAATCTTCTATAAAGTGGTTGTTGAAAATAATTATTTATTGTGCTAATTTTCACAGATTTTTTTTAAAGTATGAACAAATGTACTGTGTACTTGTTTTTTGGGGGGCTTGAGGCCATTGAGCAATACTAGGTAGTCACGAGAGTGTTGGGAATGATAATCAAATGAGGATTGCTTGTGTTTGCTATAGAGTTGACCCCTGCGCATGCATTTGTGGTTAGGAAGCTAGCAGACTAGAAATGTCTGAGGGGGGTACATGTTTGCTGACTTCTTCCCAAAAAAAATCAAACTTGCCAAATTTGCGCAAAATCACTAGAATTTGAAGTTAAGAGGCTAGTCTTTTACAAAAGGTAGGTATTTTCTCCTTTCACTGGGTGCCCTAGTATGTGCGGTATGAATGCAAGAATAATGTAGTAAAACAGAAGGAATAGTGGCAAAAATTAAATTCTGGTGTGTAGCCTGTGTATTCATTTTATTTTTTATCTTATTTTATTTATTCTTTTATATCGAGGATAATGGAATAAGCACTTGTGTACGTGCTTTTTTTTTTTTTTTTACATCCAGTCCCCATGTGTATGCCAGTTTTGTCAATCTTGTCATCTGTTTCGACCGGCACACAATGGCCTACTCTTACGAAAAATGGACCTGGATTTAACGTTTCATTCCAGATCATTTAACATCAGTTCCATTTTCAAACCCGATGAAAAGAGTTTTCTGCAGAATTCGTGCATCCATC
>CM060327.1:58865767-58868267 GCA_030674155.1 Stramonita haemastoma | reverse complement strand
AACATGCTAGAAGAAATGTGAAAAGACACAGGAGCCATGAAAAAAACAACAACTCATATTTCCGTGCTGGGGGTGAGGGGATAAGGAGGGAAGAAGACACTAAGAAAAAATGGAAAATAAAGAAAGACAAAGAAGAAGAAAAAGAAACTAAGGGAAGAAGAGGGATGTCACCGGCTACCCCTGAGCCAATTAGACCTGATTTCCTCTAGAAGGGACCAGACTTGCTCCCAAGGCAAAAAAAAAACCCCAACAACCCAAAACCCCTAGGGAAACGAAAGAAGCTGGACTAGTCAGCTTGGACGAGGAAGTTAGGAAAGAGATAGATAGGGAGAGCGGGAGGGAGAGAGAGGGGGGAGGGAGGGAGGGAGAGAGAGAGAGAGAGAGAGAGAGAGAGAGAGAGAGAGAAGAGAGAGAGAGAGAGAGAGAGAGAGAGACAGACAGACAGACAGACAGACAGACAGACAGACAGACAGACAGACAGACAGACAGACAGACAGACAGACAGACAGACAGACAGACAGACAGACAGAGACAGACAGATAGACAGAGACAGAGAGAGACAGGGATACACACATACACACACACAAGTACAGAGAGGCAGACAGACAGATATACAGACAGACAGAATGAGTGAGAGACACAGAGATAAAGAAAGATTATAAAAAAACAAAGACAGACATACAAACAGACAGACTAGACAGAGACAGAGAGACACAGAGAGAGAACGAGACCGAGAAAGAGAAAGAGATAGAGAGAAAGAAAGAGAGAGACAAAGACAGAGACAGACAGAGAGACAGACAGACAGATACAGAGACACTGAGAGGAGTTACAAAATACTATAATGTCGTAAAAGCGATTCTGATGACGAGGTGAAGGAGGGGGGTTGAGGAAATCAAACATCGCTTTCTGTTCTTGTGAGTCATGCTTGTCCATCACTCAAAAATATATATAAAAAAAGAAAAAATTCAACAAAGAGAGAGATAGAGAGAAAGCAGAGAAGGGATAGAAGACACCCTCTAGCTCTATTCAAACTAATTAATCAGCATCTCATTCCCTTCAGAGAGATTAACAACAGACTTACAACAAATGGACGGGAAATGAAGACGACTAGGGAAGAGGCGAGAGAGAGGAAATGAACTGAAAACGAGGTTTATTCAGTATAGGTCATAGCCCCTTCTCAATGGGGATGGTGTCCCATAGCCTATGTGGTCGTAGGAGAGCGAGGCATCAGAGACCTCAGCTTCTCTAGGGGCCAGCATACTGAGGGCGGCGCCCATCTCCTCTCCCTCGCTGCTTTACCTTCCCTGACCCTAAAGAGGGCAGGTACTCATCTATAGCTGAGTGAACTGGGGAAACTGTACTGTAGCCAAGGCGCGCAAACGGGCACCCATCCAATTGTTAACCATGTTCCATGCTGCTTATCCTTGGCTGGAAGAAAGTGAGTGCTCTGACCACTGAGCTATTCCGTCCCCTAAATGGGGGTACCGATAAACATCCCATAAGTAACACAAATACACAATTACCACAAAACATTAAATAAAAATAAGATATTTTTTAAACACCACTTTTTATTTCACTGTAAAAAAACCCCAACCAAAAAAAAAAATGTTTTAAACAAAAACCCGCAATATTACATTTTTTAGTCATATCCCACCTCCTTAATAAAACGTCTTCTGAAAATTTGACAAGTATACGCATAAATTCTCGAGTAAAGAAAATCATTTTTTTCAGATTTTAGATGACAAGACTGTGCGAAAAAAACATAGCTGAAGTTCAAATTCAAATTCAAAAAAACTTTATTATACCCTAAAAAATAAATTTAAGCATAAAAGCCTACTTTTTAAAACGAAACGTAAACATATTAATCACGGGGGGAAAAGTAAAATAAAATAAAAAAAACAAAATAAGATAAAAAAAAAATTGAGATTTTTGTCTTTGCCTAATTCAAGAACGGGGGTTTTAATAAAAGGTAAAGGGAAAGTGTCCCCTAACCGGGGGTCAAGGGGACGACTCAGAAACCTCACTTTTATAGGGGCCACAAGTTTGGGGGGGGCGCCCACTCCCTCCCCGCTGCTTTTCCTTTCCCCGACCCTAAAAGGGGGAGGGACCCCTTTTCAGCTGGGGGAACTGGGGGGGAAATGTCGTAGCCCGGGCGGCAAAGTCACCCACCAAGGGAACCACGCTCGAAGCTCTTAACCTTGGCTGGGGGGAAAGCAGTCCTTGCCACTGAGCTATCCCGTCCCCTAGTAAAATATTTTTCTTTGTCTTCTTATCACTTGACACAAAGAACAAATAAATTTTTCTTATTCTCTCTATAACGCTAGAAGTCTGAAGGGCGGGGGAGGAGAGACAGAGAAAAAGGGTATGGGGCAAAGATTTTTAGAAAAGCGATTCCCCGTAGGAGGGGGAAAAAAAAATCTGACCTCTTCCCCCTCCCTCCCTCCTGAGTCATCTGCCCCCCGATCAAAACCTGATGACTCTACTCAAAAACGCTCCTAGA
>CM060327.1:58847784-58852784 GCA_030674155.1 Stramonita haemastoma | reverse complement strand
ATAATACACACGCAGAAGATATTATCTCCCTTCTTGGCCCATACCTTTGTCTTTTTTCTCCAGAAAAACTTTAAAAAATAACAATTCTCTTAACATGCCGAAGTCGGATGTGCTGGCCTGACTTGTCAGGCATTTAACGGCAGCGCAACGCATTTTCGCTCATATGACAGACAACAGAGTTGCTGTCTGAGCGTTCGACGACGGTGAAGAAGAAGAATTGCGAAGAATGCGAAGAATTGCGAAGAAGAAGAAGAAGAAGAAGAAGAAGAAGAAGAAGAAGAAGAAGAAGAAGAAGAAGAAGAAGAAGAAGAAGAAGAAGAAGAACAAGAACAAGAAAAGAAGAAGAAGAAGAAGAGAAGTACAATATACAAAACAGCAGTGTAGGCTATGCGTTCAGGGACTTGCCTAAAACCGTCAAAAAAAATTGCAAGTCTAAGCTCTGAAAAAAGATTAATGGCTATTTTCGGTCATACGCTTCAGAGGAATCTACAACAATGTCATATATCATCACATGCTAGTCCGTCTGTTGTCTGTGTGTCTCTCTACACCCCCCCCCCATTCTTTGTCCCTCTGTGTCGTGTCTCTCTTTCTCTCTGTTCCTCTCTTCTCTGTCTCTTTCGGTCGTGTTTCTGTCTCTGCCTCTCTCCGTCTCTATCTGCCTAATGATAGTTGATAGATAGATTGATAATTGTAGTCTATAGATAGATAGATAGATTTGATGTATTATATAGATATAGATAGCTAGATATGATATGATAGATAGATAGATAGATAGATAGATAGATAGATAGATAGTACTCTCTGTCTACTTGCTCTGTCTCTTTGTCTCTCTCTCTTTCTCTCTCTTTGCCTCTGCCTCTCTCTGTATCTCTTTGTTTCTGTCTGTCTTTCGGTCTCTCTGTGTCTTTCTCTGTGTCTATTGTCTGTCTGTCTCGGTCTGTCTGTCTGTCTGTGTCTGTGTGTCTGTGTGTCTGTGTGTCTGTGTGTCTGTGTGTCTTGTCTCTCTCTCTCTCTCCTCCTCTCTCTCTCTCTCTCTCCTCTCTCTCTCTCTCTCTCTCCTCTCTCTCTCTCTCTCTCTCTCTCTCATTCGTCTCTCTCCTCTCGTCTCTTGTTCGTCCCAACTAGAGCCCCCCACTGAGCTAACATATCAGCTGATGGGTAATTAACCCTTTGCTGACAGCAGATAGGCTAGCCATGTCTCCTGTGCTTTTTTACTTTCTAAGAAGATTAGCAGCTAACCTCCTTTTGCCCACATCAGCAAACAGTGTATCAAAAAAATAATAACAATATTTTTTAAGTTTTGATAATGATTTTGAAATAAATAATAGTAATGATAGTAGCAATTGTAATAATAATAATAATAAAATAATAATAATAATAATAATAATAACATAATAACAACAACAACAATAATAATAATAATTAATTATTATATATTATTATTATTATATTATTATTATTATTATTATTATTATTATTTTCATCGTGATGATGATGATGATGTGATGATGATGATGATGTGATGATGATGATATGATGATGATGATGATAGATAAAATTAAATTAAATTAAATTAAATTAAATTAAATTAATTAAATTAAATTAAATTAAATTAAATTAGATTAGATTGGATTGGATTGGATTGATTGGATTGGATTGGATTGGGATTGGATTGATTGATTGGATTGGATTGGATTGGATTGAATTGAATTGAATTGAATTGAATTGAATTAAATTAAATTAAATTAAATTAAATCAAATCAAATCAAATCAAATCAAATCAAATCAAATCAAATCAATCAAATCAAATCAAATCAAATCAAATCAAATCAAATCAAATCAAATAAATCAAATCAAATCAAATCAATCAAATCAAATCAAATTAAATTAAATTAAATTAAAATTAAATTAAATTAAATTAAATTAATAATAGAATTTATATAGCGTTATAGCTTGTAAAAACAAATCAAAGCGCTTGCATTCAAGATCTTCTTACACAATCATGCAACCATTAACAATAGATAATTTTAACAAGTTCAGTGCACACACACACACACACCACCACGCACGCACGCACGCACGCACGCACGCACGCACGCACGCACGCACGCACGCACGCACACACACACACACACACAACACACACACACACCACACACACGCACATGTCGAGGGGATTTTTCCCCCGGAGTTATCATCAACGCTGACTCCACTCTCCCCAAAAGTCTCTCGGAAGAAATTCCAAAGGGAACCCATCATTGTCAGGCCACCGGCCAGAGGGGCCCTGCACTGCTGCTGGGTCACGTTGGTGGTGTTCAGTGGTGCCTGTCCCGAGCTAGCATAGGCAAGACACCACCTACTAAACTCCCTTCTAAAGACAATATTATTAGCTCAGTCGCAGAGCCAGACTGAATGAATCATCTACTTGATGTGGCGACCGCCACAACGTCGTTCCAACAACCGTCTTCCGCAAACTTTAAACTCCAAAAGTTTTGACACAAACTCACTACAGGCACAGAAATTTTCGGGAAACCGAAACTGAGGTCACCGTGGGAGCAGAACAACTGGGACCACCTAATCTTGGGCAATTTTGTTATTGCAAAATGATGTTGCATGGAAGTGCATATGCTTTGAGACTGTTTGACAGGATTGTACTCTACGCTTACTATCATAATATATATCCCGGCATCAACCAGGCCCGGAGATACAGACACCTGCAGCGTAGGTCAGGTAATTTGAGCAACACTCTCAAACTCACATCCGTAAAGTGGATGAAGCTCGCCTGTGTGGTCCTAGTCTCCCCACTGAGCCCACAGCACACTCACTCTGGGTAGGAGCCGGCCAGAGTCTAAAAAAAAAAAATCCGTATGACTATCATGGGATTCGAACCCGGCACCTTCCAGTCCGTAGCTTAAGGTGCTAACCACTGCGCCATGGCGACTTCTGCTGATGTTCATCTTCTGAGCATTGCGGAAGCTTCCAGTGTCTGTGTGTTTCCCGTTAAATGGTTTGCTGATCAAACAGGATGTGAGTGCCTGGCAAATAGCTGACCCTCCGCCACACAATGAGTCGCTTTGCGCCAGTCAATGTCTGGTTGTTAACATTTTATTTGTTTGCAATAAACAGCCTATTCAATATTACAGCTGGATGAACTGGGGGAATGTACTGAAGCCAAGGCGCGCAAACGGTCACCCATCCAACTGGTAACCACGTTTGATGCTGCTTAACCTTAGCCTATGGAAAGCTAGTGCTCTGGCCACTACTGAGCCATCCCGTCCCTAAATTAGATTTATACTCAATCGAAATCTCCAGAAAAAAAGTGACAAACTGACCATCCCCCCCCAACTCCCTCACCTCATATGGATTCTAGCATTAAAAATGTGGGTCAGGTGCAATGAGACTCATTTCGTGAGGGCGGGTCATGTCACAGCTCTTTTTTTACTGACAGGCGTTGTTTGTCAAAGGCTAAGCGGATTGGTTGTTTGGTCTGCTTAATTCTTATGCTCTAACCAACAGGCTGGCGTGAGACAGCAGCCACTGCACTGCACTGTACTGTCAGCTAGTCCCATGGCCTGTGGCCACACACCACTTTTATCCTCCTCTCTATTCATCAGCCTAGGAAAATTCCCCTGGTTCTTTATGCTGTTACGGAAAACTGTTTGAGTCTGAAGATTTAATCTTTGCCATGTTCACATGAGGAGAAAAAACTTTTTTTCGAGGAAGAAAAAGTATCGCGTGTATTTCTGTGGATGACGAAACTTTAATGTATTGAAAGTTTTTTTTTCATAGTTTCTGATGTAAGAAACGTATTTTTCTTGAAAGAAAGAAAAATGTATATTTGTGAAGTTTTGCTTGTGTTTTGTTTAAATGAAGTTTGAATCGGACTGCTTTTGGTATGTTACAAACAACACAACACAAATCCTCTTTTTTATTTGAAGAATGCGGGAAGAAAATGGTTATCTTTTACATCGTTCTTGGGGGGAAAAGGCAGAAGAATGATTCATGAAGGCAGAAAATAGACAAGAAGGAGGCGACAGGGAGAAAGGGAACAAGGCAGAAACAAAGAGTTGGATCGAAAAGAGGGGAATTTCTAGCACAAAGTTACCAGAAGATGGGGACACCAGAAAAGAGGGAATTTCAAGCACAGAATTTCCAGAAGGTGGGGATATCAGAAAAGAGGAATTTCAAGCACAGAATTTCCATAAGTGGGGATATCAGAAAAGAGGGAATTTCAAGCACAGAATTTCCAGAAGGTGGGGATGCTATCTATATCGACAGACCCCCCTCAACATCATCACGGGGCAGCTTAACAATACAAAGATTCTTTCAGTTAAAAAAAATCCCTCTCAAACTTACTATACACCGTAACGAAGGGGAACAAGATAGCCTAGTGGTTAGAACATTGCGCTCGCAATCTGACGACCCGGGTTCTAGCCCCGTTCAAAGGATATTTTCCCCTGGATTTAACATCAGTGCAGTACTTCGGATAAGTCCTTCGGATGAGACTATAAACCGAGGCCCCGTGTGCGAACACACGCAGAACATCTTGCGCACACGTTAAATCCTGTTCCGCTTTTCGTAAAAGGTAGGCTATTGTGAGCAGGTGGAAACAGATGACAAAGTTTACAAATCTGCATACACACTGGGACTAGATTAAAAAAAATAAAATAAAATAAAGCAGACGAGCGCTAATCCCGGTATCCTTGATATAAAAGAATGAATGAATGAATGAATGAATGAATGAATGAATGAATGAATGAATGAATGAATGAATGAATGAATGAATGAATGAAGTACTATTTAGACGACATGTGGGCCATACATGAAGTCTGCCTGTAACACGCGTAATGGATGGCGTGACGGGAAAGAGTTTTAGTGTCACGATGACGTGATAAATAAATGACAGAGTAACTAAAGTGCAGTGTGTCAGTATTCTTTACTTAGTAACGTGCACAGTTCAGACATGTGTGTGTGCGTGTGCGTGTGCGTGTGTGTGGTGT
>CM060327.1:58820284-58827784 GCA_030674155.1 Stramonita haemastoma | reverse complement strand
ATACTTTTCCTAAGTCGGAATGTGGCTACCTTCATGATGGGCAAAAATCATACGCAAAATCTCCCCTTTAGTGAACCTGGAGAGAAATAATCGAGGAACAAAATGACAACAACAAAAAACAACAAACAAAAAAGAAACTTCAGTGTTGGAACTGACTTTACAGTGGGAACCACAACAATATTGTTTGTTTGTTTGTCCGTCGTATTCGACGATGACCAAAACAGCAGAGGAGACATATGCTGTTTCGGAAATTGGGCAGAAATTTGATTATAGTGGAGATGCCTTGCCCACAGCACACCCACACTCTCTCGGCCAAGAGAGCAAAAGGACTGTCAGCGTTGGAGATGTTCTCCAAAGGCCAACTAGCCCCCAGGGTTGCAGCACATAAGGACTGTGCAAGTCAACCATCCTGGTCAGAGTCATAGTCGATCACTTTGTTGTTGCCCCCAGCATCAATGGTTTAATCAAGAACTGTGATAAAGCCCAGGCGCTGAAGTGACAATAATTATGTAACCTGTTTTTACACAATGAGTCTTAACTCGCAGGCAGTGAAATGGAGAGAGGCCCAAAACATGGAAGACGGGGTCTGCTTTGTCAATTTTGACTTTTCATCAAATATGGACTATACAGGCATTAAATTTCTTAACTATGTACTTGAAAAGGTTACATTCCATTGACAAATTTGTTTTTGAAGTGTTCTATCGACCTACTAAGGTGTGTGTTAGCTAGAGTTGTAACACAAACAACTTTAATCCCAATTTTCTCTGACTGTGGAGTCGTTATGGTTACCATTTCAAACACCCATAACTTTTGTCAGTTTTAAAGTTAGAACAATGAATCATACATCAAAAGAAAGGTAATGATCTGTTAATTTCAGAAAATATAACAACTCAGTCTGACCCATTTTTACCTTCAGACTCCTTTTTGTAGAAACAGGTCACATATTTTTAAAAAAAAGTATCCACTCACTTGCTATTTTTTGTTTGCTTGTTTTTTTTTGTCTGTGGCATAAGTAGGTCAAAGCTGCTAAACTCACTCATTATCTGAACAAATGACTGACAATTCAATGGAAAACGAGTGAAAGGGCCTGCCCCAACCTTTTCACAAAAATAACCTATATGCAGAATGACACAATCTGAAAGCACGGTACTCACATATTCAAAACACTTTACACAGAATTCGAGACAACTTCAAACCAAAACTAGTAGGGTAGTTCACGCTGTCTGTATATAATATATGACATTAAAAGATTGCCATCGCGTCTAGTCATGCCCATAGGATAGAGGTGTCAATTGTTGCCATTACCACGGCAATTTCCGATGATTGAACTTAACAACAAAGAGAGAGATTGAAAAAATGAAAATGATAATAAAAGTGGCGTCCATTTCTGTGTTTTAAAGTATTTTAAAAAAAACAGAGTTTTATATTGAGCATTCAAGATAAAGGTAAAGGCGTTCCCATAACCTATGCGGTCGTTAGGAAGAGAGATGTCAGAGA
This sequence comes from Stramonita haemastoma, assembly GCA_030674155.1. Lineage (NCBI taxonomy): Eukaryota > Metazoa > Mollusca > Gastropoda > Neogastropoda > Muricidae > Stramonita > Stramonita haemastoma. The sequence continues at coordinate 58,826,287 of CM060327.1, read as the reverse complement.
CCTTTGCTTCTCTAGGGGCCAGCATATTGAGGGCGGCGCCCATCTCCTCTCCTCGCTGCTTTACCTTCCCTTACCCTAAAGAGCGCAGGTACCCATTGACAGCTGGGTGAACTAAGGGGACTGTACTGAAGCTAAGGTGCACAAACGGTCACCCATTCACTTGGTAACCACGCTCAGTGCTGCTTAATCTTAGCTTGGGGGAAGCGAGTGCTCTGACCACTGAGCTATCCCGTCTGTCTGTTGAATTTATACTAGGCCTTACAGTGTAACATTACAGTGTAACCTTACAGTGCAACATTACAGTGTGACATTACAGTGTAACATTACAGTGCAACATTACAGTGTAACATTACAGTGCAACATTACAGTGCAAACATTACAGCGTATCGTTACTGTGCACCATTACAGTGCGACATTACAGTGCAACATTACAATGCAACATTACAGTGCGACATTACAGTGCAACATTACAGTGCAACATTACAGTGTAACATTACAGAGCGACATTACAGTGCAACATTACAGAGTAACATTACTGTGTAACATTACAGTGCAAACATTACAGTGTAACATTACATTGTGCCGCTGGAAATTGCCATGAAAAAGTCATGAACATGAGGCAAGCCTATGTTCAACAATAAGCTTCCCAGTCAAATAGTGTTCTCTATAGGGTGTTCTTGAGGGGGGAAAAAACAATTGCTTATTTTGACATATCATTTTGAAGTATAAAACAAAAACTACGCCATTGTCATTGTGGTTTGATGGGGAGCTGTTGTTTTTTGTTTTTTTTTAAATTTTTGTTCTTTTATATGGAAGATGATGAAATAACCACCCGTGTGCTTTTTACCATCCAGTCCCGTGTGTATGCACGTTTGTAAATCTAAATCTTGTCAACTGTTCCTACAGGCACACAATATGGTCTACACTTACGAAAAGCAGAACGGGATTTAACACGTGCGCAAGATGGTTCTGCGTGTGTTCGCACAGGGGCCTCGGTTTATAGTCTCATCCGATGGACTTTTGGGGAGAGTGGAGTCGACACTGACTGGCTGCCGTGGACCTAGAGCAATACTGGGGTAGTCATAAAAAGGAAGTGGTTAAGTTAAGTTAAAGTCTGTCCCGAGCCTAAGGCTCATCAGGCCGCTGCTTATCCCGGTTTCTGTGGCGTTAAGCGACTGAGAGTCATAGACTCCCCCTGGATAGGACGCCAGTCTATCGCGGGGTTGACCCCAACACAAGGTTGGTACCCCTTTTTACACCTGGGTGGGGTGAGAAAATAGCCGTAAAGTGCCTTTTCCAAGGGCACAACGCCATAGCGGAATAGCTGGGATCGAATCCGCAACCTTTAGATTACGAGTCCAACGGCCTAACCACTAGACTACAGCGGCGGCTAGTCATAACAAGGAAGTGGGAAATGATGATAAAAGAAGGATTGCTTGGGTTTCTACAGGTTTGACCCCGCTCATGCATATTGTATCTTTTGAGTCTAGCAGACGGAAAAGTCAAGTCAAGTCAAATCAAAAGCACTTTAATCATCCCTGAAGGGCAATTACAATACTGACAGGCATATTGATACGAATCATAATCAAAGGACATAAGAGAGCTACATTTGATATTTTGTTCAAACATTATATGATAGCTTCAAATAAAAAATATCACAAACACTCACACATGTACGCGCGCGCGCGCGTGCACAGACACACACACGCGCGCGCGCACACAACCACACATACACACGCATGCGCGCACGCACGCACGCACGCACGCACGTACACACACACACACATACAAATGCACACACACATATATACACACACACCAATGTATGGATACAATGTTATTAAAACCATTGACTAGAAAAGACATACAACCACTATTATTTTATGCATGTACGCACGCACTTGCACACGCACGAAAATGAGAAGGAGGGGTGGGGAGCGTACAGTGTTTGCTGAATAAAAATGAAAATGAAAATTTTACCCAATTTAAACAAACTTTAGCTGGCATTGCATCTATGACGTAACTTGTGTACGTTATGTCACTGTTTTGTTATACACACACGAAGACTTTTCCGCCTTGTGTTACTGTTTTGTTTCATGTGTTGATTGTAATCAGATTTTTTATGTGCCGAGGAGAGAAGGAGGAGAGAGAGGAGAGGAGAGGAGAGAGAGAGAGAGAGAGAGAGAGAGAGAGAGAGAGAGAGAGAAATCGTGTGTGTGTGGCATGTGTGTGGGACACGTGTGTGTGTGTGTGTGTGTGTGTGTGTGTGTGTGTGTGGTGTGTGTGTGTGGTGTGTGTGGTGTGTGCGTGCGGCGTGCGTGCGTGCGTATGCGTGCGTATGCGTGCGTGCATGTGTGTGTGTGTGTGTAAAATTAATTTAAATTGCGTAGACTTGTTTGATGAGTTTCACCAAATTAGTTTCTTAGGCCATGGTAATGTGAAATATACATATAAAAAGTGTATGTGGTGGAGCGTGGGATGGGGGGAGAGAACAAACATCGCATGCATGCATGCACATGATGCATGCTTCATGTCTGCGATTAAGATTTCTCTAACGTTGTCTGCAACGTAAAATATCTGGAACCTTCCAGTGCCGTTAAAATACAAGCTATACTTCAAGTGACTGCAGCAAAGAATCTTCTAAAGAAGTGCTTTTGTGTCCAAAAATCAACACATATCATCATCATCATCATCATCATCATCATCATCATATCATAATATAATCATGATATCATATATAATCAATCATATAATAATCATAATATAATAATAATAATAAAATGATGTAATAATAATAATAATAATAATATAATAATAATAATAATAATAATAATAATAATAATAATAATGGAATTTATATACCGCTAAATCTTGTAATACAAACAAATCGAAGCGCTTACATTCAAGTCAGTCACACGCACACAACCATTCACAAATGAATTAACAATTACATATTTACGCAAACACACACACACACACACACACACACATACACACACACATACACACACACACACACACACACACACACACACCACGCACGCACGCACGCACACACGCACACACGATAACGCTTAGTGATGGAGATGGAGGAGACTGAATGAAAATAGGGACTTAAAAAATTATGTGAGATGTGATGATGGAGGAAGATCCTAGGTAGAAAATAAGAGCATAGTCTGCTCTGAAAACAGGCTACACACCCACATTATATTTTGCCACTTTTTCCTATATTACCCTGGCATTCGTACCATACTGCTCTTACAAAAGGATCCACAGAAAAAAAAAAACCGAACTTTTTTGTGTGTGAAAAGGCTAAGCCTTTGACTCAAAACTCAACGCGATTTTTGCACAAATTTGGTACCTTTGAATTTTGGAGATAAAAAAAATGAACAGTAAACACAGGTACCCATCTCAGTCCCTTTTTTTGTCGTCTGCTAGCTGCCTCCACTTAATACGCATGCGTGGGAATCAACAGTGTAGGAACACAAGGAATTCTCATTGGATGATCATTTCCCACTTTCTCGTGACCTCCTTGTACTCCTCTCTATGTCACCAATCCCCCAAGATACCAAGTACAAAATGGATTATTTTAATACTTTAAAATACTGTGTGAAAATGAGCAGAAATGTGTTAGGACCAGCACTGTACAGAAGATATTATATGATAGCCCGGAAGCAAAAGGAAGGATGACAAAACTTTAAAAACTGCTTGGGGACAGAAAGTTTTTTTTTTAAAAAAGCACATAAGTGTTTATTCCATTATCTCGGAAATAAAAAAAATAATAAAGAATAAAGTGACCTGCCAGTATTACCATTGCTTTCATACAAACAGCATTTATTTATTCTGATTTCATCATACACAGCCATGCTCAGGTTGGTTATAAATGTATGTCACATTACACTGACTGCCATAAGTCCCAACATTCAAATCATTTACATGTATGCAATCGCACAATATTCCACACAACAACACAAACACACACCACCACACAAAAACACAACAAACAACACACACACACACACACACACACACACACACACAACACACACACACACACACACACACACACACACACACACACACACACACACACACACACACACACACACACACCCACCCACGAGTCATAAGCGTTTTTCGAAAAAAAAAGTTGCACTGATTTCAAAGCCAACATACATAATATCAAATAGTGATAACTGATTCCAGCACAGTATAATAATAGCCAGTTTCTGTCCTGAGAGTTACATGTAGTTACGCGTGCTGGATTCAGGATAGGAATATGAGTGTGTGACAGTCGTGGCTCGTTTATTTCTAAATTTGCCACTGTGTTCCTGCTTCTTCACTCTCCCCAGTAGAGATGCTTGTGGGCCTAGCCTGTCAGTATAAATATCACTCCTCCCACCTTCTGGAAATTCTGTGCTGGGAATTCCCTCTTTTCTATCCCTCTCTTTGTTTCTGCCTTGTTCCTTTAAATCCTGTCACCACTTCCTTCTTGTCTATATTCTATCTTTTTGATCTATTCTTCTTTTTTTTTTTTTTTACCAGAAAAGCTTAAATGATAACCACTATCTCCTATGCTGAATTCGGATTTGCTAGGCCTGACGTCATGTGCTTTACTAACGTCAGCGCAACGCTCATAAGACAGAAAACGCTAGTTGGTGTCTGAGTGTTCATGAAGACGATTTTGTTTTCTTCACAAGCACAAGACCTAACGCGCCCTTACTTCTTGTTCATGAAGACATTGTCTGCAGATTTATCAAAACCAAAAGGTATCCATATGTACTAATCACAAAACAATCTTCAACGAGTAATGCAAGTCGTAGAAAAAAAAAGAAAGAAGAAATCAGCTACAGACCCTCAGAAGGCAGTTTCATTCTCCTGGTTTATAACGTGTGTGGTTTCAGCAAACAAAAAAAAATGCATTGTTTACACCATTTAGTGTGACAGATCTGAGGATTTACGTCACAGAAACATAACAAAAGCCACACTTTTATGGAGGCTGTTGATGTTCAGGTCATATGTTGTAGTTATAAAAGCTACCAAATCAACAAAACACTGATTTTTAAAAAAAATTCAAGAAATCATGAGCGAAAAGTTAGCATAAAACCATATGTGGTACTTCACTCCCAGTCAAGACAGAGTCATCAGTCTTTAGTTGAAACATCTAATCTTTAGTTATGAAAACATCCTCAATTTAGTCATGGAATCACTCTTTAGTTCTCAAAACATCCTCAATATTTCTGATTGAGGTCAGGTGCCATACCGTCAGTGCAGACATTCAGGAAGTAGGCCACTTTCACAGTCATGACTACAAATAGGTCAGCCGGCTAGGCACTTAAGGGAATTCAAATATCCAAGCCAGGTTCTTTCCGTTGGAAATGAGAGCAAGAGGATGTTCAGGCTTGTCGGCCTGTCCTCTCATAAAACAGTTCTCACTCCCAAGAGGGAGAGAAGCAAAATCCTGAAAACAGGAGGCAGATGACGAGAAAAAATGCTCGGTTAGATGTGGATCAAGAAGAAGAAGCGAGATCTTCAATGGCCAGAATAATCCCGAATACCAACAATGGGCGTTCCGTGGCTGAGTGCTTTACTAAGTCATCAGTCCCAAAGATGACCTGGCCCACACAAAACGTTGAAGGTACAGATTTGGTTTCGGGTCTTAGCAGAGAAAACTAAATAGCAACAGATGAACAGCATCCAGAAGTCATGACTGTAGATTAGAGTTTGGTCCCGGGAAGAAGTTACGGCAGCGACGCTGTACAGAAAGGTAGCTTCTGCTCTCAACGACCTTCTTGCTGTCTTAACTCTCTGCACAGTTTCTTTTTTTCGAACCTTTCGCGAAGACAGCAAACTGGAAAACATTGCCATCACCTATGTCCTTACACACACAACTCACTCACTCACTAACTCACACATACACTGCACTAACTGTCCCGTCATTCTGTCTTCGCTTCGCCAAGATCTGCATCAGTTCTTTGCTGCAGCCATTCTCGGCCTTTTCAG
>CM060327.1:58812784-58815284 GCA_030674155.1 Stramonita haemastoma | reverse complement strand
TCTTACGAAAAGCGGAACAGGATTTCACGTGTGCGCGCCAGATGCTCTGCGTGCGTGCGTTCGCACACGGGGCCTCGGTTTATAATCTCATCCGAAGGACTTTTGGGGAGGGAAAGTGGAGTCAGCACTGATGTTAACTCCAGGGGAAAATTCCCCTCGAACGGGAATCGAACCCGGGTCGTCAAATTGCGAGCGCAATGTTCTGACCACTAGGCTATCCCGTCCCCCCATGTGTTCACATATTCTCATGCCACAGGTTTCAGTGATGTTGGCAATGAGAGAAGCTGGTGGTCTTCCTTTTTTTTTTTTTTTTTTTTGCTTTTTGCTTCTTTTTTTTGTTTTTTGTCTCGGTCTTGCCTTGAAAGACAGTTGTTGTTGTTTTTTTTAACAATGTTTGGTATCTTTGCAATTGCACGATCACTGTCACAGGTGTATATTCCCTTGTGTTTATATTTATAAACTCATGTATACACTACAAAAAAAGGGAAAAAAATGTTGGTATCTTGGTTTGGTAGCGCTTGGCTACATATCTTGCGCACACGTTAAAACCCATTCCGCTTTTTGAAAGAGTAGGCCATTATGTGCCGACTGGGAACAGATGACAAAATTTGCAAAAATGCATATACATGGGGACTGAATGTAAAAAAAAAAAACCCACATGAATGCTTATTTCATTATTCTCGAAAAAAAGAGAAATTATTTTTTTTAAAAACAAAAAACGTTTGTTCACTTATTAAAGTAAGAAATGTTCTGCTTGTTCCCAGTTCATGTACTATGCTTTCATTTGTTCTTTTATCTGTTCAACTGACTCCGAGGAGCCTTCTTAAAAAATAAACACACACACGCGCACACACACACACTACACACACTACACACACACTACACACACACACTACACACACTACACACTACACACACACACACACACACACACACACACACACACACACACACACACACACACACACACACACACACACACACACACACACACACACTATTATTATCTATAGGCATATTTTATTTTAAAGCTGTTGAAATCATGTTAGCTAATTAAAGTTGGTGAAATGATTGATGTTGTTTTGTTTGCTTTTTCCCCTTTTCTTTCTTTGTTGGCTTTATTGTTTGCTAGGGATTTTCTGCTTTGTTTTTTGTTGGTTTCTTGCTTTGTTGTTGTTTTGATTTTTTTTTCTTTAGATAGATGGCTTGATGGAAAAAAGCAAATCGATGCTTACTCAATGTACCATCTGGAAATAAAAATTGATTGATTGATTGATCGATTGATTGATTGATTGACACTACACACGACACTACACACACTACACACACTACACACACACACACACTACACACACTACACTACACACCACACACACACACACACACACACACACACACACACACACACACACACACACACACACACACACACACACACACACACACACACACACACCGGTAGCATCATCATCTATGAGAACCTCACTCCAAGCATTGTTGATGCTGGTGGTTTGTGCAGATGTGCTGAACACAGCAGAAGAAGAAGAGGTAGATGATGATAATGACGAGAATGAAGACGACGATGCTGATGATGTGCCATTGTCCGTTTTCTCTGCGACAGACCGCGGTGTCGTCGTGGTGGTGGTCGTTGTCGTTGTTGTTGTCATTCTGGTGGCACCGTTCAAGATGTTGGCCACCTTGGTAATTTCTTTTGATGGTGAGTAGTCAGCGAGCGTGCGTTACCTGGAACCGAAAGGTATCGTTATAGAGTAAAAAGGTAAAGGTAAAGGTTTCCCATAACCTAGGCGGTCGTAGGGGAGCGAGGCATCAGAGACCTCAGCTTCTCTAGAGGCCAGCATATTGAGGGTGGCGCCCATCTTCTCTCCCTCGCTGCTTTACCTTCCATGACCCTAAAGAGGGCAGGTACTCATTGACAGCTGGGTGAACTGGGAAAACTGTACTGAAGTTAAGGCGCCCAAACGGTCACCCATCTAACTGGCAACCACGCTCGACGCTGCTTAACTTGACTGGGGGAAAACGAGCGCTCTGATCACTGAGCTATCCTCGAAATATAAGAATTTCACTTATAGAGTGTTTTAGAGCGTTTAAAAAAACACAATAAAAGACAAAAGTCTAGACACATACTTAATTGTCTTCTGTCCTTGCTTCTTGTCTTTAGTTTGTTACTGTTCGTTTTGTCTCTTGTTCTTGTTATTTTGATTTTTTTTGTTGTTAGTTAGAGGTGTTTTTATATTGATGTAATCCCTAATAAGGGCGGGGACTGGATGGAAAAAATGCACATGAGTGCTTATTCATTATCCTCGAAATATAAGAATTTGACTTACATCTCCTCTCTCTCTCTCTCTCTCTCTCTCCTTCTCTCTCTCTCCTCTCTCTCTCTCTCTCTCTCTCTCCTCTCTCTCTATCTTTTTCTTCTTCTTCATCATCTATCTACTCTATCTCTTCATCTCATCTATCTCTCTTCTCTCTACTATATATA
>CM060327.1:58802784-58805284 GCA_030674155.1 Stramonita haemastoma | reverse complement strand
AGCTGTATGCATCATAAGCTTTGTGCAACAGCATTGCTAATGCACTAGCTGTAACTTGGGTGTGCATGTTTTGTCCATGTGACATGGGCTGCTGTCAGGAATGAATCGGCTGTTCCAGGTGTAGTAATATTTGCTTGGGTCAAAGCATGCGTCCATCCACTGCCATGGAGCAAATCTCCAAGAGGGGCAAAGGACGCCATTTCCATATGTAAGCCACTTAGTAGAACGACAAGCTTCTCTTCCCCATACTCATTTGGCCAGCACCATTGAATCTGTTTAGCAATTGCAAACAATGGTTGATCTACTGTCAACACAGGCACCTGTCCAGGATTCAGAAGGTGTACAGCTTGTTGTATGACATCCATCGCTTGGTGAATCATTGCCACAAACTTTGAGTCATTTGGGAACAGTAGCAGAAGAGATCCGATAGTGACCTCAAAGTCACGGGATTGCTGCTTATTAGAATGGAATGCCTCCCAACAGATTGGATCATCAACACTTTGGACCCCTTCTCTTACGAGTCTATGTGTATTGTTTTGCCACTTTTTCTCATCTTCCATGGCAGTGTTAACAAGTTCACAGTCACTGGTCAGTATACCCTGAATGGAAGGGATTATCGGATCTTTCTTTGCTGTCACCAGGGTCAGCATTGCATATGATTGAGGAAGTGGTGGTATCTGTTTGCTAGGAAGATGTAGATCTGGTTGCATTTCTGACTTGTGATGCATGATTCAATCGGATTCTGTTTCCCTGTTTTGGAAGAGCAAAATGCCTGTGCCATGAAAAGCACCGTGAGCAGTTGTTGAGCTTGGGTTGTGGTCTAGATTATCAATAACAGCTGTGGGGAACAGATTTGTTCACAGGTTAAGGGGGCAGACAGCCCCTTTGGATTCATACTGCTGGGCTGCTGAAATGGCCATGTCCATGGATATGTCAAGAACTCTGTCATAAGAAATTGATGAGCCCAAGTGGAACAAGGTGTCTACACATTTTCGCTTATGTGTATGTCCATGTATCATCATACCCAGATATATTGGTAAAGGAGTCTCCCTGCTTTTGCTGTGGTGTATACCAGTGGACCCTCTCTGTCTTCTCACAGAGCTATTGTACTGCAGTAATTGAGCAATACTCAATGCTGCTTGTCTGGATTCATCACTCTCTCTTTCCGTAAAATTTGGTCCGTCCAAGATCATGCTAACCAGTGAAACAAGTGACTTGGGCACAGATTCTTTTCGGCAACCTTGTGGGAATGAAGTACCATCAAATTGTGAACAATCTCTGATCATACCTGGTAGAATTAGAGTTGGTGGAATAAATACGTCCAGTTATCTCGACTCCCAACTCTACCAATCAGTCCCTGTAAAGCTTCACAAGATCTTCCACCTTGAAGACAGAAGCTGTGTCCTTTGCATCCATCTTTCTGTCCCCTATGTATCCCATGAGCTCCACCAAAGCTAAGTGGAGTGAGCAATAGAGTTACAGGTGGGGATCTGGGGCTGCCGTCAGGGTCCACAAACAACATGAGTTTTGTAACATAAATTTGGCCAGTATGCTGCTTTACATGCATTTTATCAACTAAACAATGGTTCCATTAAAATCTGCATGTCTCAAAACATATAAAAAGACTCCTTATTTATGTTCTTGTGTCAACTATTTATAAAGTTATGACAATTTATAGATATTTCATTTCAGATGGCGGCCATCTTGGATTTTTAAGATTTATGGGCTTCTGGGAAAAAATTCAGCTTGGCACTATATCTGAATTTATTTAGTATGTCCTTAACCTTATTTGTGCAAATTTTGGTGCTTTTACCACAAAACCCACAATTGTTTCACATATCTGCAGGGCTATCTCTCTCTCTCTCTCTCTCTCTCTCTCTCTCTCTCTCTCTCTCTCTCTCTCTATATATATATATATATATATATATATATATATATATCTGTCTGTCTGTCTGTCTGTCTGTTTGTCTGTCTGTCTGTCTGTCTGTCTGTCTGTATGTCTGTATGTATGTATGTATATATGTATGTATGTATGTATGTATGTATGCGTGCGTGCATGCATACATACATGCATGCATGTATGTTGATTGCATGCAAAAAAATCCGCAACACTTTTTAAATCCTGTTTCTTTCAGTTTCTCAAGCACCAGTGACGTCAAATAAAAAAAAAAGGTAAGGATAAAGAATAGGAGGAAAAACCTCATTGACACACAGACAGGCAGACAGACAGACACACAGGGAGGAAGGAAGAAAGGAAGGAAGAAGGCTCGCACACAGACGAATGCACGCACACAGAGATACAGAGAGATAACGAAGATAACAAAGCATGCAATGTTAGAGAAAGGCATTATATACAGAGTACAGACAGACAGACAACAGGTCATTCTCTTAGACAGACAGACAGACAGACAGACAGACAGACAGAGAAAGAGAGAGAGTTTAAGAAAGGCACATTCAGACATACATTTCCTCAGATAGACAGACAGACAGATAGACAAAG
>CM060327.1:58792784-58795284 GCA_030674155.1 Stramonita haemastoma | reverse complement strand
CACTGTTGGATCCGCCATGTTGGTTGACACTGCTGTGTCCACTGGTTTCAGTCGCAAGACAAAAACCACGCTGTCCCCTTCTCCTGCCACTTTCCAGCTGGAAACTGCATTGTCAGTCAGCAGGGCACCTAAGGTCCTCTCCACAGCCGCTGGAAGTCCAGTAACTGGCATTTTTGACTGAATTTCTAGTTTTACTGCTGCTCACAGAAAATGTACGCCCTGTCCGCTTCACTTCTCGTGACCGGCCCCCGAGAGAGAGAGAGAGAGAGAGAGAGAGAGAGAGAGAGAGAGAGAGAGAGAGAGAGAGAGAGAGAGAGAGAGAGAGAGAGAGAGAGAGAGAGACAGACAGACAGACAGACAGACAGACAGACAGACAGACAGACAGACAGACAGACAGACAGATAGACAGACAGACAGACAGACAGACACAGACACAGACACAGAAACAGAGAGACACAGAGAGACACAGGAAGACACAGAGAGACAGAGAGAGTGAAAGCGATAGATAGTGTGAGGAGAAGGAGGGAAGGAGGGAGGGAGAAGGAGAAAGATAGGAGACAGTAGGAGAGAGGGGGGTAGAGCAAAAGAGAGAGAGAGGAGAGAGATACAGAGAGATGGAGGGAGACAGAGACAGAGAGAGGGGGGGGGGGGGAGAGAGGAGGAGAAGCAGCAGCAGAGGCAGTAGTAGTAGTAGTAGTAGTAGTAGTAGTAGTAGTAGTAGCAGCAGTAGTAGTAGTAGTAGTAGTAGTAGTAGTAGTAGTAGTAGTAGTAGTAGTAGTAGTAGTAGTAGTAGTAGTAGTAGCAGCAGCAGCAGCAGAGTAGTGGTAGTAGCAGTAGTAGCAGTAGTAGTAGTAGTAGAAGTATAGTAGTAGTAGTAGTATAGTAGTAGTAGTAGTAGTAGTAGTAGAGTAGTAGTAGTAGTAGTAGTAGTAGTAGTAGTAGTAGTAGTAGTAGTAGTGGTAGTAGTATAGTGCAAATTGCAGCAGTGGCGTCAGTTATTGTATGTAAGGACAAGTAGTGGTAGCAGTACCAGTTGTTGTTGTAGTAGCACGACCACCAACAATTACAACAACAACGATAACACCACCACCACCACACCACCACCACCAACAACAACAACAACAACAACAACAAGAACAACTGAAACAAGGGCAGCGATAACTAAAAGCAAAAGTAGCCACAAAAATAACTATGAAGAATTGGTGATGATCATATAATATCCGCTGCAGCGGAAACAAACAACTCACACTACAGTCTAACTATAGCAACAAGTAATAATATAATAATAATAACAATAATTCATTATGAGTTGTAAGTTTCCGATCGAAAAACAACAGGAGAAAAGGAAGGATGAGAATAATTGGTACTAGTCACAGAAAGGGAGATTGGGATGGGTAGGGAGAATGAAACCATTGTTAGAAACAATGGAATTATCTGTTTATCATCATCATCATCTCTGCGCAAGATTCTGTTTCCCTCTTGAGACTAAGGTCAACATCACATTTTGTTATAGTTATACAATACATAATGTAACACCATGATATAACATAATGCTTTATAATACACAATACCGTCATATTATTTCAATACCATTTTGCACAGTTTCGTTTTAGATTTTTCGCTCCTTGGTATAAGCTCTGAGGTTTACCTATTATGGTGAGATTTTTGCGTATGCGAGCGTTTTTTGGTAGGGTTTCTTTTTTGCCTACCATGAAGGTAGCCGCATTTCGATTTCGGGGAGGTATGATGGGTATGTTCGTGTTTCCGTAGCTGAAGATCCTGTCATTTCTATCAGTGTTTGTTAAACAGGGGACTGGATGTAAAAAAATTAATAAATAAAGCACGTGGAGTACTTATTCCATTATCCTCGATATGAAAAAATAAATAGATAAATAAATAAATAAATAAATAAATAAATAAATAGATAAATAAATATTTGACCTTCTGCATGCGTACATGCATACACAAAGGGAATGAAAGCACTGGCAGGTCTGCACTTGAAGTTGACCTGGGAGATCGTCAAAATCCCTACTCTTAATTCATCAGGAGCCGCTGAGATTCGAACCAACGACTTATAGGGCCCATGGGATTGAAGTTGAACGGCCTTAACCACACGGCTACAGTGCCTGTTGATTGCACATTCTTTGCATTCTTCTTCTTCTTCTTTCTTCTTCTTCTTCTTCTTCTTCTTCTTCTTCTTCTTTCTTCTTCTTCTTCTTCTTCTTCTTCTTCTTAGCATTCTTCGCATTCTCCTTCGCATTTTTTGCATTCTTCATCTTTATCGCAACCTTTGCATTTTTTGCATTCTTCTTTGCATTCTTCGCATCCTTCCTCTTTGCATTCTTCTTCTTCTTCGCATTCTTCTTCTTTGCATTCTTCTTCTTCGCATTCTTCTTCTTTGCATTCTTCTTCTTCGCATTCTTCTTCTTCGCATTCTTCTTTACATTCTCCTTCTTCTTCTTTCTGTGTGTGGGTTGCTTGCTTACCTTCTTTCTCGCTC
>CM060327.1:58768932-58776432 GCA_030674155.1 Stramonita haemastoma | reverse complement strand
TGAAATGGCTATACAATACAAAACACAGCTTGAAAATCGAACAATTCTATCAAAAGTTATTACAAATTAGAATGATAGACTGCAGGAAATGACAAAATGAGAAATTGACAAGTTTACCATCCCAATAAGGGGTCAGAATGAGGGCGTGGCTATTTTCAAAACATGTTTTTCAGACAAAAGAAAACAAAATTATGCTTTGATATTTTACTACAGGGTAGAATAAGTGCTATAGTTATATAATCAATCAAAATCTTAAAATCGACAACCTCACCCCCCACCTACCTAAAATGACTCCTTGCGGAAAAGTGGGTTAGGTGCTAAGCGACTGATTTCGTGATGGAGGGTCATAAATTGGCAGAAGATTCATATGATAAGTTGAAATTAAAACTAACAGAAGACCAATATGAGAGATTCATATTGGAATTGACAGAAGATTCATATGATAGATTAAAACTAACAGAGGTTTCATATGGTAAAATGAAACTGACAGGAGATCCATATGATAGATTAAAATTGACAGATGATCTATACGACAGATTGAAATTGACACAAGATCCATATGGTAGATTGACATTGACAGATGATCTATACGACACATTGAAATTGACAGAAGATCCATATGGTAGATTGAAATTGACAGGAGTCTCTTCACAGAGACTGCAAAATGTCAGAGTTATCTTCCCCATCCATTCTCATCCCTCTACCTCCTCTCTTTCCCCCGTCTCCAACACTACAGTTGTGTTCTTCCCCCTCCCCCTCCCCCTTTTTTTTGTTTTTTTGTTTTGTTTTTTCGTTTATTTGTTTAGAGTTTATGTTGTGTATCTTAAGGGCTTGATATTTATTGTTGCTGTTGTTGATGCTGCTACTGCTGTTGTTGTTTTTGCTGCTGCTACTGCTGCTGCTGCTGCCATTACTACTGTTGTTGTCGTCTGTGGTGGGGGTGGGGGTGGTGGCGGTTTTGGGAGTAATGGTGGTGGTGATTGTTGCTATTGTTGTTAACGTCCCTGCTATCTATATTCATCTGACCAAAAATTTCAGGTCAACATCATGAGCGAAGCATGGACGACTATCAAGACTGGCCACGTGACCTTAAATAGCCCGGTGGTTAGAGCGTTGCTGACCCGGGTTCGAATCCCGATCAAGGGAATACTTTCCTCGGGAGTTAACATCAGTGCCGACTCCACTCCGCCCAAAAAGTCCTTCGGATGAGACTATAAACCTATGTCCCGTGTGCAAAAGCACGCAGAGCATTTTGCGCACACACGTTAAAACCTGTTCTACTTTTTTTTGTTTTGGAAAAGTGGGTCATTGTGCGCTGGTGGGAGCCAGATGGTAACATTTTCAAAACTGCATACACACGGAGACCGGATGTAAAAACAAAAAAACACATATATATGAGTGTTTATTCCACTATCCTCGATATAAAAGAACCCAAAAAAATGAAATAGAAATGAATAAAATAAAACTCTGCCACCCCCCCACCCCCACCCCCACACCCCACCCCTCTCGTAAAGATGACGGGATAGCCTAGTGGTCAGAACATTGCGCAGACAATTTGACGACCCGGGTTCGATTCCCGTTGGGGGGCATTTTCCCCCTGGAGTTAACATCAGTGCTGACTCCACTCCGCCCCAAAAATTCCCTCGGATGAGACTACGAACCAATGTCCCGTGTGCGAACACACACAGAACATCTTGCGCACACGATAAAAACCTGTTCCACTTTTTGGGGGGTAAAAGTAGGTCATTGTGTGCTGCTGTGGGAGCTGGATGATAAGATATTCAAAACTGCATACACACGGGGACTGGATGTAACAAAAAAGCACATGAGTGTTTATTCCACTATCCTCGAAGTAAAAGAACAAAAAAAAAATGGAAATAGAAGAAAAACAAAAATAAAATCTGCAGACTCTTCCACACACACACCCCCACCACCCCAGCCCTCACCCACCCACCCCCTCACCCCCCACCCCACCCCCACCCCTCTCTCCTAAAGATGACACACACACAAGAAGACACAACTAAAACATCCTGTACATGGAAATCAATCTTTTTTTCTTAGAATTGAAACCCAGATATCCAAGTTTCCCGTCTTCTCATTGTGCCATGCTCAAGATCAGGACGCACAGCACAGTACAGTGCGTATGCACGTACACACAGACACATCACCCACGATTAGGCTTCAGGCGTGATGAGGCCTGTATGCCGGAAATTGCGTCATTCCATTTCCGGTATCGTCAGCTCGTGCGAGAGTTGGCAGTGAGGGTGGTCACGTCTGTCGGTCTGTCTTTCTGTCTTGTCTGCTGTCTGCTGTGTCCGTCTGTGCTGTGCTGTCTGTGTTTTGTCGTCTGTCTGTCTGTCTGTCTGTGTCTGTCTGTCTGTTCTCTCTCTCGTCTCCCCGTCTTCTCTCTCTCTCTCTTCTCTCTTCTCTTCTCTTCTTCTCTCTCTCTCTCTCTCTCTCTCTCTCCTTCTCTCTCTCTCCTCTCTCTCTCTCTCTCTCTCTCTCTCTCTCCTCTCTCTCTCTCTCTCTCTCTTCTCTCTCTCTCTCATCTCTCTCTCTCTCTCCTCTTTATGGCAGTTCCCCGTAAAGCGAGTGACATATTCCAATCTGACCTCATCCTTTTTCACTTTTTTCTTTTTCCTCTTCTTTGTTTCTTCAGAAATGGCTGTGTCGTGCCACTGTCTGCTTTAAATAGTGGAATGGGGGTCTGAAGTTTATGCAGAAACACGTCCCATGATTGTTACTCTCCATGATTCTCGACTTTGAACGAGGAAAAAGTCCATTAGGGAAGGTTGCACCATTCATTCCATAAATATTGCACCTACACACATCACGCCGCACACGCGCGTGTGCCATTCACGTACGCATGCACGCACATACACAGCAGGGTACAACCATCACCACGCACGCACACCACACACACACACACACACACACGCACACAAAACACACATCTTTCGGATGAGACTGTAAACCGAGGCCCCCGTGTGCGAACGCACGCAGAACATCTTGCCACACGTTAAATCCTGTTCCGCTTTCGTAAGAGTAGGCCATTGTGTGCCGTGGGAACAAATGACAATATTTACACAACTGCATACACACAGGGGACTGGATTAAAAAATCACATGAATGCTTATCCTATTATCTTCGATGTAAAAGAATTGAAAAAAAATAAATAAATAAATAAACTCTCTCTCACAGACACACAGACACACAGACACACAGACACAGCACACAACACACACACACCACACACACCACACACACACACACACACACACACACCACACACACACACACACCACACACACACACACACGCACACACACACAAATATGCTGGCCCCTAGAGAAGCTGAGGTCTCTGACACCTTGTTCTACAACGACCTACACAGATTAACGGGACATCGTTTCTCTTTTATTTTTAACCACTTTTTGTTTCGACAGATTTATCTGCGTGAAATTCGGGCTGTTCTCCTCGGGGAGGCGTGTTGTCTGGATGCTAATCTTTCGGATAAGACGATAAACTGAGGTTTCGTATGTGCAGCACACGCTTAACGCACGTAAAAGAACCCACGACAAGAAGAGTGTTGTCCCTGACACATGTCTGCAGACAAAAAATCCACCCCTCTGATACAGGAGAACTCATACACTTACAGACAGGTAGAGAAAAAAAATGGGTGGCGCTGTTCTTATGGCGACATAGCTCTGCCCCGAGGAGACCAGCCCGAATTTCACGCAAATAAATCTACCGAAACAAAAAAATGGTTAAAATAAAAGGTAAAGGTGTCCCATTATCTGTGTGGTCTTTACAGAGCAAAATGTCAAGAGACCTCAGCTTCTCTAGGGCCAGCATGTTGAGGGCGCGCCCATCTCCTCTCCCTCGCTGCTTTACCATCCCTGACCCTAAAGAGGGCAGGTACCTATTTACAGCTGGGTGAACTGGGGGACTGTAACGAAGCCAGGGCGCACGAACGGTCACCTATCTACTCGGTAACCACTCTCAGTGCCAATTCACCTTAGAAGCCAGTGCTCTGACGACAATTATAGAAAAGTAAAAGTGTCCCATAACCTATGAGGTCGTAAGGGAGCGAGGCATCAGAGACCTCAGCTTCTCTAGGGGCCAGCATGTTGAGGGCGGCGCCCATCTCCTCTCCCTCGCTGCTTTACAATCCCTGGGCGTAAAGAGGGCAGGCACCCATTTACAGCTGGATGAACTGGGGGACTGTACTGAAGTCAGGGTAGGTGAACTGTTGCCCATCCTTTTGGTAATCATTCTCAATGCTGCTTAACCTTAGCTTGGGGAAAGCGAGTGCTCTGACTGACAAATATGTGTCCATTTTTTTCGTTGTATTTTTTAAACATTAATTTGCACGGAGAATTAACAGACAAATAAAGCGCAGTACTTAAAAGCCGTTTGCGCGCCTTGGCTTCAGTACAGTCCCCTCAGTTCACCCAGCTGTAAATGGGTACCTGCCCTCTTTAGGGTCAGGGTAGGTAAAGCAGCGAGGGAGAGGAGATGGGCGCTGCCCTCAATATGGCTGGCCCCTAGAGAAGCTGAATTCTCTGACGCCTCGCTCCCCTACAACCGCCTATGTTATGGGACACCTTTACCTTTTTTTTACCTACTTCAAAGCAATGAATATAGGCCCTATAGCAACAACTAACATGCGCAGCTGAGGTTGCTATGATCCAGATGTGCTACTGGCAACAAAAACAGCAAGATACACTTCAATGATATGGTTGGGATCAAACATGACACTAAAGAGAACAATTATAACCGGAATCTACGAAGCCAGAACAGATGTATGTTATGTATGTATGTATGTATGGTATGATGGTATGTATGTATGTATGTATGTATGATGATGTATGTATGTATGTATGTATGGTATGTTGTAGGTAGGTAGGTAGTGTTGTATAGTGTAGGTATGGTAGGTAGGTACTACGTATGTTTGTATGTATGTATGTATGTATGTATGTATGTATGTATGTTGTTGTTGTCTGTCTGTATGTATGTATGTATGTATGTATGTATGTATGTATGTATGTATGTATGTATGTATGTATGTATGTATGTATGTATGTATGTATGTATGTATGTATGTATGTACGTATGTACCACACAACACTACACTACACACACACACCACCACCTCACCCCTCAATCCCACTCCCCCCACACCATCACCCATCCCCACCCCAACCACCCCTCCCTCCATCTTATACCCGCCCCCACACACACACCCCACACACACACACCACACACACACACACACAACACACACACACACACACACACACACACACACCACACACACACACCACACACACACACACACACACACACACACACACACAACGCACACACTCTCCTTCGGATGAGACTTTAAACCGAGGCCCGTGTGCGAACCCACGCAGAACATCTCGCACAACACGTTAAATCATGTTCCCCTTTTCGTAATAGTAGGCCATCGTGTGCCGGTGGGAACAGATGACATTTACAAAAGTGCATACACACGGGGACTGGACGTAAAAAAGCACAAGAGTGCTTATTCCATTATCCTCGATATAAAAGAATAAATCAATCAATAAACTAATCAATAAATCACACACACACACAAGCACACACACACACACACACACACACACACACACACACACACACACACACACACACACTAACTCACACACACACACACATACACACACACACTAACACACTAACACACACTAACACACACGTTTCGGAAGGCATTTAATTTAAGTCTATTTATGAGACAAATGACCGATCTAAGACGCAATTTATCCAGCCCAAAACGTACACAGAGAATATGGTTAAGGTCAGAAAAGGAAACATGATGATTAGAAAATCCAGCGTCTTCTTGTTTTTTTCTAACATGTTTCCAGCATGCATGTTCGATCAAAGTATAATTCTCATCGACAGACATTGGTATGTTCAAAGTATCAGCACAATCATAACGCATTGCCGCATTTTTAGCAGCTCTATCAACCTTTTCATTGAATATTATATTGCAATGAGAAGGTACCCAGCAAAAGGTGACATCAGTGCCTCTTAGGATTAGAAAATGTATAAGATGTAATATTTCAGTGATAAGTTCTTGTCTTACTTTTGATCCGGAGTTTTTAAGGGATTGGAGCACTGATTTTGAATCAACACATAACACCACCTTCACAATGGTCCTGGGAAAATCAAGTAAATAATTTAAAGCCATCAGAATGGCTGTCAGCTCTGCTGTGAAAATTGAGTGATTTTTCCCAATATGGTACATTTTTTCAACATGTAATGAAGGAATGATGAAAGCTGCACCTCCTTCAGTGTTATTGAGTAGAGACCCATCGGTGTATATTTGAAGGTGTGATGAGTACTTGTTTATAATATGTTCTTTCACATACGCGCTAAGAATATTACTTCCATTATCTTTTTTATAGATGGAGCATTCCAAATCAAATTGAGCCATTTGAAGCTCCCATGACGGACAAGGAGATAATAGAGGTATAAGCTGTTGCACTTCTCTGGGATTAACTCCTGACTTTTAAATGCCTTCCGAACGAAGTATGCTAAAAATGTGCATTGCATATGTGATGGGACGATTTCAGTCAGTCATATTCTTTTTAACTGTCCCGTTTTAAAACAGTGTCTTCCCATCACACGTGAGAACTCTCTGGACAGTATTTTAAGTAACTGTGTGATGCTGTGTGAACTCGCCTTATCGCTGAAGAAGAGTCCAATTGACAGTTTACTATAGTGCTTTTGAACATGTTAGTAGCTTGTTTAGAGACAGAGATTTTAATCTTGTGCTCTTTCTTAATTTTCTAAAAAGTTCTGATTGATTGTTCAGGGTTTAGTGTTCACTTTTTGTGTTTTGTGTTTCTACCATTGGTTAAAAGTTTGTTTGTTTGTTTTGTGTTTTTTTTGTTTTTTTTGGTCTAATATCACTTATGTGAATAGACATTAAACTGAAGAACAACACACACGTCTCAGTATCTTCCACACGCTGATCAATACAAAAACTGACCGCGCCGTGTTGAGGGGGGGGGGGGGGGGGAGGGGACAGCTGGCCTGATTATGAAACCTCCAGAGTCATGCTGTGTCGTCTCTGGACCGTGGCCTCAGGGCAGTGGTTAGTCCAACATGAATCGGCTGTCGTGTAGGAAGGGGGCACCGGGTCAAATTTAAATCCTCCCTGTCCAGCAAATGAATGAATGAACGATAGTTTAGGGCTCCCAAGGAATCAAGACTACTTCCTCTGACACACGTTAAATACCTTCCGGCATTAATCAAAGTTTCGTTTCTTTTCCAATGTTGTTTATTGCCTTACTGACCACGAAGGCTGTATAACTAGGTCTGTCAGTTTTGTACAGTTTTTCATATTCTACATTTAAAGCGTCTATTTTCAATTTATGGGGACAGGATAGCTCAGTGGTCAGAGCGCTCGCTTTCCTCAAGACAAGGTTAAGCAGCGTGGAGCCTGGTTAC
>CM060327.1:58761432-58763932 GCA_030674155.1 Stramonita haemastoma | reverse complement strand
AGTTATAGCAGCAGTAGCAGCGACAACAATCGATACTATTATTGACTGTATGGTCCCTGTTTTTTCCTGTTTTTCGTCTTGTCCAACGCTCAGACAGCACTATTGTTGTCTGTCATAGAAGCAGGGAAAAAATACGTTGCAGCTGCCGTTAAGCGCCTAACAAGTCAGGACCAGTGCATCCATTTTTTTGCATGGGAGAGAATTGTTATCTTTTAAGATTTCTTGGGGGGGGAAACAAAGCAGGAGAATGGACCATAAAAAGGCTAGAAAAACACGAAGGAATATGGCAAGGAAGAAAAGGAATAAGGCAAAAACAAAGAGAGAGATAGAAAAGAGGGAATTCTTAACACAGTCGTCTTGTCATCTGTTCTCACCGGCACACAATGGCCTACTCTTCGAAAAGCGGAACAGGATGTAACGTGTGCGCAAGATGTTCTGCGTGCGTTCGCACGGGGGGCTTGGTTTATAGTCTCATCCAGAGGACTTTTAGGGAAAGTGGAGTCAGCACTGATGTTAACCCTTGCCTTGCTATGCCATGCCCTGTCCTGCCCTGCCTTACTTTGCCTTGCCCTGCCTTGCCTTGGCTTGCCCTGCCTTGCCCTGCCTTGCCAAGCCCATAGCGCTTTCAGCTTCGGGCAAGTTGCCTCAAGCAACACCCTCCCTCTGCACTGTTCTCCATACCTTCCTCCATACCCTAAAAAAAACAAAAACAAAAAAAAATACCTTGGCGCCTGTGGGACTCGAACCCAGAACCTCCCAACTGCTAATTCCCCGCACTAACAATCGTGCACCACAGCAGTTGATCAGCGAACTGTGCGAAAGGATGACTCAGATAATTGTAGACATGGAATATATATATATATAAATCTTCATGTCGAGTCTGATAATTCCATTCGTTTTTATTAGCTTGTCTTTTTACAGCGAGGGTTAAGTACGTTACGGGACACTATAATAGACCCCCAGACACAAAGATAAGGAAAGGTCAGAAGCTGGCTTCTCAGCGTGACTGGTCATATCATCGTGGGTCAGGGGTAGCGCTATTATTGCGCTGTTATTTTGGTTGGTGTGTGTCATTATTAGAACAGGTCTGATTTTTGGATGCTGTATATATATATATATATATATTATATATATATATATATTATATATATATATATATATATATATATTGTGTGTGTAGTGTGTGTGTGTGTGTTGTGTGTGTGTGTGTGTGTGTGTGTGTGTGTGTGTGTGTGTGTGTGTGTGTATAAAATATAAATATAAATATAACACAGAGCTGATTCGGCAGTTAGGGAGATCATACAAAGTGTTGCAGCTTACTGGCACTAAATGGGGAGTGACATTAATTTTCTTATATAGCACTGCACGTCGGTGTCCGGATGTAACTCAACATAAATGATGGGTTTGCTAGTTGAGAATGACTGGGGTTCTGTTTCGTAGATTAGAGCAATAAGCGTCATACAAAGTTCTGCACTTTTCTTCTATTCAAGTGAGGTGTTGTTGTTGTTTGTTTGTTGTTTGTTTGTTTGTTTTTTATAATCTGGTCCTTGTCTCTCTTTACTTCCAAAAGTCCTTCAGATGAGACTGTAAACTGAGGCCCCGTGTGTGAATTGCGCGCAGAATATCTTACGCACACCTTAAAACATGTTTTCTTTTCGGAAGAGTAGGCCATTGTGTGCTGATGGGATCGGATGACAAAATTTTCAAAACTGCATATATACGGGGACGGGATGTTTAAAAAATGTGCTTTTTCCACTATCCTCGAAGTAAAAGAATAAAAGAAAATAAAAGAAATAACATTGCCTTGCCTTGCCTTGCCTTGTCTTGCCTGCTAAACCTTGCCTTACCTTGCCTTTTACCGAAAATACCTGATTACACAAGAAAAATTCAGTCTCCTTGTTTCTGCCTTGTTCCTTTTCTTTCTGTCACCTCCTCCGTGTCTTTTTCTGTCTTCTTGGTCCATTCTCCTGTCCTTTTTGCCCAGAAAGACTTCAAAGATAATACTTCTGTCCCACGCTGAAGTCGGATGTGCTGGACTTGACTTGTTAGGGGCTTAACGGCAGCGCAACGCATTTTAACTAATTAAACAGACAACAATAGTTACTGTTATTGCATTTGATTAAGATAAAGAGATTTATTTTTTAAGCTAGAAAAATCATAACAATTTCAACTGCGGATTTCTAAGTCGCAAAAAATTAAATCGGGTCTTTAAAAAAAAATTACAACATGGATGTGTACTGTGAATCTAGAACCAGCCGCCATGGCGCAGTGTTAGTGCCTTGGATTTCGGACTGGAAGGTCGCGAGTTTAAATCCCATAAGAGTCATAGGGTTTTTCGGACTCCAGCCGGCTCCTACCCAGAGTGAGTGTGCTGTGGGCTCTGTGGGGAGACTGGGACCACACAGTCGAGCTTCATCCACTTTACGGATGCGAGTTTGAGAGTGTTGCTCTAATTACCTGACCAACACTGCAGGTGTCTGTATCTCTCTGGCCCGGTTGA
>CM060327.1:58751432-58756432 GCA_030674155.1 Stramonita haemastoma | reverse complement strand
ATTCTTCTTCTTTGCAATCCCGTTCTTTCACTACACAGGGCGACAATTGTAACAAAGGTGTGATTTTTTTCTTGCACAACTGGTTAAAACTTTAATCTTTTTTTTTCTTAATTTTGAAACAATATCGTGTTTTTTAGCACTGATAATCGTCTGTTGTTTCTTTCTTGCAAAACTGGTTAAAAATGTCATCTTTTTTTTTTTAGATTTAAAATATTCTCGTAATCTTTGCACCTCTGTTGATACTCGTATGTTTCGTTTATTTCTTGCAAACTGGTTAAACTGTCTTTTTTTGTTTTACAATTTAAAAAAAAATCTAGTAATCTTTGCATCTCTGCTAATACTCGTTTTGTTATTTTTCTTGCAAACTGGTTAAAATTGCAATTTTTTATAATTTTAAAATAATCTCGTATTTTTTGCACATCTGTTGATACTCGTCTATATAATTTGTTTCTTGCAAACTGGTTAAAACTGTCTCTTTTTTTTTAGATATGTTAAAACAGTCTCGTATTTTTTGCACTTCTGTTGATACTCGTCTGTTTCATTTTTTTTTTCTTGCAAAATGGTTTAAAAATGTAATGTTTTTTTCTGTAATTTTAAAAATAATCTCATAATCTTTGCACCTCTGCTAATACTCGTCTGTTTTATTTTTTTCCCACAAACTGGTTAAAATTGTAGTTTTTTTTTTATTTCAAAATAATCTCGTATTTTTTGCACATCCGTTGATACTCGTCTATTTAATTTTATTTCTTGTAAACTGGTTAAAAATATAATATTTTTTCTGTAACTTTAAAAATAATCTCATAATTTTTGCATCTCTGCTAATACTCGTCTGTTTTATTTTTTATCTTGCAAACTGGTTAAAACTGTAACGGGTTTTTTTTTTAGGGGGGGGGGGGGGGGGGTGTTATTAACCTTAAAATAACCTCGTGTTCTTCGCACGTCTATTGATACTCATCTGTTTTCGTATCCCCGCTTTTGAAACAAATCGTATGGGGAACGATCTTTCTCGTTTCTAGCCCTTCTTGCTGGAATTCTCTCCCATTCTCCCTTCATAATTGGGAACCGGATAGCTTAGTTCTCAGAGCACTCGTTTTCCCCGAGTCAAGTTAAGCAGCGTCGAACGGGTTACCAGTTGGATGGGTGACCGTTTGTGCTCCTTGGCTACAGTATAGTTCCCCCCAATTCTCCCAGTTGTAAATGGGTGCCTGCCCTCTTTAGGGTCAGGGAGGATAAAGCAGCGAGGGAGAGGAGATGGGTGCCGCCCTCAATATGCTGGCCCCTAGAGAAGCTGAGGTCTCTGATGCCTCGCTCCCCTACGACTACATAGGTTACGGGACACCTTTACTTTTTTTACTACTTCCTAAGGGATAAACACGACTATTATTTCTTTCAAGTCCAACCTTAAAACACATATAAGTATTTCAGTCTTCATTTCAATGATTACGTAATGTCGTGTATGTGTGTGTTTGTGTGTGATGTGTGTTTGGGGGTGCGCTGTGTGTGTGTGTGTGTGTTGCATGTGCGTTGTGTGTGCTTGTGAGCTGCAGTTGTGTGTTGTGTGTGTTTGCGCGACGTGCGCGTGTGTGTGTGTGTCTGTTGTGTGTTGTGTGTGTGTTGTGTATGTGTGTGTGTTTGATGCACGCGTGTGTGTGTCTGTGTATGTGTGTGTATGTGTGTGTATGTGTGTGTTTGTATGCATGCGTGTGTGTATGTTTGTATGTGTGTGTGCGTGTGTGTGTGCATGCGCGCGCGCGCGCGCGCGCGCTTGTGTGTGTGTGTGTGTGTGTGTGTGTGTGTGTGTGTATGTGTGTGTGCAGGGACGGTGTATCTATCATCATGATGATGCAAACTGTTTTCTTTGCTGTGGTGGCTGTCCTGATGCCTTGGGGAACGGGTATGAAACACACACACACACACAACATATACACACACATTGCGCGCGGGCACACACACACGCGCGCGCGCGCGGGCACACACACACCCACCACACACACTACACACACAGCCGCACACACACTCACACACAAATCACACACTAAACAGATACACACACACACACACACACACACACACACACACACACACACACAACACACACACACACACACACACACACACACACACACACACACACACACACACACACACACACACACACACACACAGAGAGAGAGAGAGAGACGAGAGAGAGAGAGGAGAGAGAGAGAGGAGACGGAGAGAGAGAGAGGAGAGAGAGAGAGAGAGAGAGAGAGAGACGAGAGAGAGAGAGAAACAGATACAGACCAGACAGAGAGACAAAGAGCAAGCAGTGTTTTCTTTTATTCCATCGGTCTTAACACCATTCCGAAATATTCACATAAGACCATCATAAACCGTGGTCCTGTTGTACATGTATGATAACGTCTTGAGCACACTTTAATAAACGCCTCGTGGGGGACTGGAGGGGTAGGCTGGGGAAGGGGCTAGGGGAGGGGACTGGGGGAGAGGGGGGGCGCGAGGGATAGCTAGTGGTTAGAGCCTTGCGCTGGTGATCTGACGGGACCGGAATCGAGCCCAGGGAGGCAGGCGCCCGTTTTAGGGAATGTTTCAGTGGTCAGAGCACTCCCTTTCCCTAGCTATGGTTAAGCAGCATTTAGCGTGGTCACAATTGGATGGGTGACAATTGTGCGCCTTGGCTTCAGTACAGTCCCCCCCCAGTTCACCCAGCTGTAAATGGGTACCTGCCCTCTTTAGGGTCAAGGAAGGTAAATCAAGTAGGGAGAGGAGATGGGCGCCGGCCTCAACATGCTGGCCCTTAGAGAAGCAGAGGTCTCTGACGCCTTGCTCCCCTACGACCACACAGAATATGGGACACCTTTACCTTTTACCTTTTACCTTACCCTGTAGTGCTGACTCCACTCCCCCAAAAGTCCTTCAGATAAGACTATATATAAACCAATGAGAATGAGACATAACGAACCTGGGTATAGCTAAGACGGGAATATTTTTTTAAAAAAGACAAGCAGTATGGGAACAGCAGGGACAGGAACGTCACAGAAGATGATAAAGTAAAAGGTAATGGTAAAGGTGTCCCATAACCTTTGTGGTCGTAAGGGAGCAAGGCATCAGAGACCTTAGCTTCTCTAGGAGGCCAGCATATGAGGGCGGCGCCCATCACCTCTCCCTCGCTGCTTTCCCTCCGTGACCCTAAAGAGGGCAGGTACCCATTTACAGCTGGGTGGACTGGGGAGACTGTACTGAAGCCAAGGCACACAAACGGTCACCCATCCAATTGGTAACCAAGCTCGACGCTGCTTAACTTGACTTGGGGAGAGCAGCTCTCTGACCACTGAGCTATCCCGTCCAGGAGGCAGAAAAAAGACTATAAACCAAGGTCCTGTATGCAAACGCACGCGGAACATCTTTCATACACCATTAAAAAAAACTCTTTCAAAAAGATTTGGCCAGTTTATGCCGATAGGAACGGATAATATTTTTGTCCACAAAAAAAACTCGCATGGTCACAGGTGTCATGTTTAGACGTCATCCCTCTAAAGCCGGAATACAGCTACCTTCATGGTGGGCAAAACAAAGATCACATACACAAACATCTCACTAATGGTCAACCCCGAAGCTGAGCCGAGAAATTGTATGAATAGGCTACACCCCAATATTATTCTTAAGGACATGTAGGTGTATAGAGCGCGGTCGGAAAATTTTTTGTTGATTTTCACAGATTTTTTTAAAGTATGAAAAAAATGCACTGTACACTTGTTTTGGGAATTAAAGGTAAGTTTACGAGAAAGTTGGAAATGATCATCAAATGAGGATTGCTGGTGTTCCTACACCCTTGACCCCGCGCATGCATATGGGGTTAGGAAGCTAGCATACGATATAGGAGTAAGGGGGTACAGTGTTTGCCGAAAACAAAATTAACAGTTCAAACCTACCAAATTTGTGCAAAATCGCATGAGATTTGAGTCAGGGCCTAGTCTTTCTGAAAAAAAGTGTGGTTTTTATTTCTGTGGATGCCTTAGTAGGTGCAGTGCGAATGCAAGAGTGATATATGAAAATAGAAGGAGAAGTCTGTCCCGAGCCTAAGGCTCATCAGGCCCGTGCTTATCCCGGTTTCTGTGGCGTTAAGCGACTGAGAGTCATAGACTCCCACCTGGATAGGACGCCAGTCTATCGCAGGGTTAACCCCCAACACAAGGTTGGTACCCCTTTTACACCTGGGTGGGGTGAGAAAATAGCCGTAAAGTGCCTTTTCCAAGGGCACAACGTCATAGCCGAAAGCTGGGATCGAACCCGGAACCTTTAGATTACGAGTCCAACGCCCTAACCACTAGACTATCGCGGCGGCTAGAAGGAGAAGTAGTCAACATTAATGCCGGTGTGTGGCCATACATGTTCATTGAAGGGAAATGATCCGAATGACAACATCTTGTCTGGATTCTGTCCCTTGCGTTTGTTACCTCCCTTTTGCTAGGCAAAACGAGATATTGGTGTGTGTGGTTTATGTAAAATTGCATGAAGACTGCTTTACAGTTTACGGTAGTAGTAGTAGTAGTAGTAGTAGTAGCAGCAGCAGCAGCAGTAGTAGTAGTAGTAGTAGTAGTAGTAGTAGTAGTAGTAGTAGTAGCAGCAGCAGCAGCAGCAGCAGCAGCAGTAGTAGTAGTAGTAGTAGTAGTAGTAGTAGTAGTAGTAGTAGTAGTAGTAGTAGTAGTAGTAGTAGTAGTATAGTAGTAGCTAGCAGCAGCAGAAGTAGTAGTAGTAGTAGTAGTAGTATGTAGTAGTAGTAGTAGTAGTAGTAGTAGTAGTAGTAGTAGTAGTAGTAGTAGTAGTAGTAGTAGCAGCAGCAGTAGTAGTAGTAGAAGTAGTAGTAGTAGTAGTAGTAGTAGTAGTAGTAGTAGTAGTAGTAGTAGTAGTAGTAGTAGTAGCAGCAGCAGCAGCAGCAGCAGTAGTAGTAGTAGTAGTAGTAGCAGCAGCAGTAGTAGTAGTAGAAGTAGTAGTAGTAGTAG
>CM060327.1:58743932-58748932 GCA_030674155.1 Stramonita haemastoma | reverse complement strand
TCCAAGCACTATCGTAGGCCTTTTCAAAATCGAAAAAGATGGCCACCACGTGCTGCTTATTTATGAAGACGTTCCGGACGCTCGTCTCAAGGCGGACCACAGTGCACAAAAATCCAACATCACTCAGTCAAGAGTGCTATATTTAGCGTGCCCTTTCCTTTTACCTAGTCCAAGTGTGTTCAGGTCCTGCTATGATTAGCACCAGCTGGCCCCATCTGGGATGGGATGGGATGGCTGGATTAGCAGCTGAGAGGAGCTGAAAGTGGGGGAAACTGACAGCTGTGAGACCAGATGGTCCACGGTGCTGCGATTCTTGCAGAAACCGTATTGTTTCTTGGCCAGAAGGCCATTTGCTTCAAGATGCCACACCAGGCAATGGCAGACCATTTTCTCCGGTACCTTGAAGACACAGCTGGTGAGCGCTTTTGGTCTGTAACTGCCGGGGTCCCTAAGGTCCTCATTGGGTTTGGGGATCAGGATGATACAAGCCATCTGCCAAGACGGAGAAAAAAAAACCAGTCACCCAGATCTTATCATAAACTTCCATAAGGGTCCACAGCCAAACGTCTGGGAGGTGCTAACGGACCTCATCAGGGCCTACCGAGGTCTCGCCACATGACTGCAGGGCACTTTTTCAGCTCGGGGAAACTAAATGAAAAAAAGAACGTTATACTCTTCATCATTAAAAGTTAAAGTCTATCCCGAGCCTAAGGCTCATCAGGCCGGTGCTTATCCCGGTTTCTGTGGCGTTAAGCGACTGAGAGTCATCAACTCCCCCCTGGATAGGACGCCAGTCTATCGCAGGATTAACCCCCAACACAAGGTTGGTACCCCTTTTACACCTGGGTGGGGTGAGAAAATAGCCGTAAAGTGCCTTTTCCAAGGGCACAACGCCATAGCCAAAAGCTGGGATCCAACCCGCAACCTTTAGATTACGAGTCCAACGCCCTAACCACTAGACTACAGAGGTGGCTACTCTTCATCATTGCCGGACGCTAAATTCAAAGGAACTTTTCCCCTACACAACTTCGTTCTCAAGAATGCTTTGGTTTCGTAAAGAGTGTCCCTTCAAAGTAGCGGCCAGCAGTTTAGCCACTTCCTCCCTATCGGTAATTAGAGTATCCCCTGAGTGTAGATGGCTGATAGACGCAGGGGCGCCTTTCCCCTTAACTTTAGCGATCACTCTCCAGACCCTCTGTGTTGTGTTTCAGGATGAGAATCGAGGGGCTGACTTTCCTCAGTGTTCAGGACGGACACTGTCCCTCCAGCGCTGGGGTCAAACGTCGTGACACTAACCCCCTGACCTCTCTCATCAACCACGCTTTCGCCAAACGTCGTGAGTTATACTGCCTTCTCTTTCTTCTTCTTCTGCTTCTTCTTCATGGTCTTTTTCTTGTTTTTCTTATTCTTCTTGTTCTTGTTCTTGCTCTTCTTGTTCTTCTTCTTGTTCTTTTTGTTCTTCTTCTTGTTCTTCTTTATATATATATATATATATATAATATATATATATATATATATATATATATATATATATATATATATATATATATATATATATATATATATATACTTGTGTGTCTGTGTGTCTGTGTGTGTGATGGGGTGGTAAGTAGATTACGTCCCATGCGATCAGAGCCCTGTCGCAGCGATGTGTTACCAAATCTGGACACACCTGCGAATTGTGCGATGCTCTGTTCCCTTGGATGGTGGTTGAAACCCCTCCATTGCATACTCTTTGCCTTCATGGTGAGCGGTACAATGTATGCAATCTCTTTTATGAGGTCATTTCTTAGCAGGATAGCAGTACCCACCAAGAAGCTGTCCAGAGATGGGACATCACATGGGCCAATGCCCACTCTGTTATATATATATATATATATATATAGAGAGAGAGAGAGAGAGAGAGAGAGAGAGAGAGAGAGAGATTTTATTTATTTACTCTTTTTTATATCGAGGATAACAAAATAAGCAATCGTGTGCTTTTTTACATCCGGTCCCCGTGTGTATGCAGTTTTTGTAAATATTGTCATCTGTTCCCACCGGCACACGATGGCCTACTCTTACGAAAAGCGGAACAGGATTTAACGTGTGCGCAAGATGTTCTGCGTGCGTTCGCACACGGGGCCTCGGTTTAAAGTCTCATCCGAAGGACTTTTGGGGAGAGTGGAGTCAGCACTTATGTTAACTCCAGGAAGAAAATTTCCTCGACCGGACTCGAACCCAGGTCTTCAAATTGCCAGCGCAATGTTCTGACCACTAGGCTATCCGCCCCCCACTATCTCGAGAGAGAGAGAGAGAGAGAGAGAGAGAGAGAGAGAGAGAGAGAGAGAGAGAGAGAGAGAGAGAGGGGGGGTGAGCCGCCGCTGTAGTCTAGTGGTTAGGGTGTTGGACTCCGGGTTCGATCCCAGCTTTCGGCTATGGCGTTGTGCCCTTGGAAAAGGCACTTTACGGCTATTTTCTCACCCCACCCAGGTGTAAAAGGGGTACCAACCTTGTGTTGGGGGTTAACCCTGCGATAGACTGGCGTCCTATCCAGGGGGAAGTCTATGACTCTCAGTCGCTTAACGCCACAGAAACCGAGATTAAGCACCGGCCTGATGAGCCTTAGGCTCGGGACAGACTTTAACTTAACTTACATACACATATGTATGCTTGTGTGTGTGCAGAAGTGCCGGTGGAGGACTGTGGCTTCTATGCCTGCCCCTATCTGCTGGCCCCTGTGTGTGCCACCTACACTGCCACCTTCAGCAACCCTTGTGTCCAGGAAACCAGCATCTGCAGGTAGGATCAGCATCATCATGATCATGTGTGGGACAAAGTCCAGTCCATTCCAATTGTCAATTTCAAAAATACTTTATTGTCTTGTCTCAGCTAAAAAAAACACAAAAAAACAGAGAGAAATTGTAGTGGGTTACAAGCCATGATAATAATGATATCATGGATATATATATATATAGAGAGAGAGAGAGAGAGAGAGAGAGAGAAGAGAGAGAGAGAGAGAGAGAGAGAGAGAGAGAGAGAGAGAGAGAGAGAGAGAGAGAGAGAGAGAGACCACAGCACAGGTTCTGAACATCAGCACGCACCCATCACATTACATAAACAGCACCACAAACCAGCAATAGACTACCTCAGCCAGTTATAAACTCACCCAAGTAAAATCACAAACATTCGTGTGCGCACCAGTGTACCCACGCATCCTCACACTCACACACGGCTCTCGCACACACACGCGCGCGCGCGCGCGCGCACACACACACACACACACACACATACACACACACATACACACACACACACACACACACACACACACACACACACACACACACACACAACATTGAAAAACAATATAGGTGTGTGTGTGTGTTTGTTTGTGTCTGTGTGAGTGTGTGTGCGTGTGTGGGTTTTTTATTTATTATTTATTTATTCATTCTTTTATATCGAGGATAATGGGAAAAGCATTCATGTGCTCTTTTACATCCAGTACCCGTGTGTATGCAGTTTTGTAAATGTGTGAGTATGTGTGTGTGTGTGTGTGTGTGTGTGTGTGCGCGCGCGCGCGCGCGCGTGCACGTGTGTGTGTGTGTGTGTGTGTGTGTGTGTGTGTGTGTGGTGTGTGTGTGTGTGTGTGTGTGTGTGTGTGTGTGTGTGTGTGTGTGTGTGTGTGTGAAAGTACGTCCGCGCGCGTGTGCGAGCATGTGTGCGTGGGTGAGTGTGTCTGTTTATCTGTATGTCTTTCTGTCTGTCTGTGTCTGTTTGCCTTTTCTGTTGTAAACAATCTAGCGTACATCTGTTTTATTTTCAGATTGGAGAATCGCCTGTACCAAGATTTGAACGTGACGAGTGATTCTTGCCGTCAGAGTCCCATCGAGATGATGGACTAGAGATAACGACTTTAGTTTTTGTTGCGATCCGCATAGATCCTGTGATGACTTGTGGACAATTTCCTACAGACGTCCTGTGCCAGAACTGCAGATTGTTCTGATGGGAATGATGATGGAATCCTCTCATGTATCTTCGTGGTTGTCTCTTTTTTTTTTTTTGGTCTCTTTCTCCTTTTATGAATATTTTGTTTATCTGTTCTTCATGTTCGTGACTGAGAGGGTTTTTTTGTTTTTGTTCTTTTTTGCTTCTTTGCTAGCTTCATGGGAATGTTTTTCCTTCTTTTTATCTAGTGGGATTTTTTTTGTTAGGTTTTTGTTTGTTCGTTTATTTGGGGGTTTTGGGGAGGGTGGGGGTGTTGGTGTTCTTATTGTTGCTTTTAGCTTTTACTTTGTTGGGTTTTTTTTTTTTTTATAGTGTGAGCAGATTATGCGACCAGATCTGTTTAACTGTGAAGACAGTCATTCCATCACCTCAGTTTTGTGATGGGGAGGTGATTGGATTACATCCCATGCGATCAGAGTCCTAGTAGCGGCGTCGTGTTTCTAAATCGGACACACGAAATGTACGACACTCTGTTTCGTTGGGTGGTGGTCGAAAACCCTCCGTTGTATACACTTAGTCTTCACGGTGAAATGTAGTATTTATGCAACCTCTTTATAGAGGTCGCATTTATACTGTCTAGTCATGTGCACCCAAGATAGTATGCAGAGATAAGAATTAGAAAATCTCCGTTTTGTTACAGTTTAAACAGGTTGTACTACACAATTTAGTTTATATATATATATATATATATAAAATATATATATATATATATATATATATATATATATATATATATATATATATATATATATTATATATATACATCAACAACAAATACTATAGAAACAACAGGCTTATAAGAAGAAGAAGAAAGTACAGAAAGTGCTAAATACTTATCAAATAAGCGATCAGCAAAGAAGTAATACCCTGTTTGGATCCTTTGAGAGAAAATCACTCAAAACCAACACACACAAAAATGATGACGGTACTTAGTTATCAGTCTATGATTACCATTATTATATAAAATTATTTTTTTTAATTATTCTACGTATTGCTATTATTATGATAATTTT
>CM060327.1:58721432-58736432 GCA_030674155.1 Stramonita haemastoma | reverse complement strand
TATCAGACAAAAGGTGTGTGTGTGTGTGTGTGTGTGTGTGTGTGTGTGTGTGTGTGTGTGTGTGTGTGTGTGTGTGTGTGTGTGTGTGTTGTGGCGTGTTGTGTGTGTATGTGTGCGTTGTGTGAGAGAGAGGGAGATGAGAGAATATGTGTGTGTGCATGTGTCTGTGCTGTGTGTGTGTGTCTTGTGTGTGTGTATGAGTGTGTGCACGCCACGTGTGCCTGCATTCAATGTGAGGTGTGTGCGCGCGCGCGTGCGCGCGTGCGTGCGTGTGTGTGTGTGCGTTTTGTGTGTGTGAGCGCGCGCGCATGTGTGTGTTACGGTGTAACGGCCTATTCTACAAAGTATAAAGAGAACCAGGGAAGAAAACAGCTTAGCTGTTAGTATGGCGTTGAACTATAGGAAACAGAACAGGAATATTTTTCATAAATCTAAAAGTCAAAAATAAAAAGTAGAACAGAACATCGCATTCACTACAAATCAAATGGGAGCTATAACATGCAGAAAAATTTGAACTTTGAATACGTTCACTCACACGCACACACACAGCATGCACACACACACACACACACACACACACACACACACACACACACACACACACACACACACAACACACGATTCAAGATTCAGATTCATCTTTTCACCTTTTTGGGGCATGGAGGATAACAAACAAGTTCAACAGGAGAAAGAAACCTTACAGCAATACATCAAAGTATATCATATCAACAGGAACTGAAAGCAAGAATCATCACAATAATAACAACAATATTAAGACCCATGACATTTTTAAAGTATGTAATTTCTGTAAAAGACACAATTTCAAGGTTAAAGGCATCAAATCAAATTTTTAAAATACTGTTAAACTCAAGACACACCACACACACTGATTTATATAATTCTTTTTGTCTTTTATAAAGGCCTCAGTTCCATGCAGATCATGGAGCACCATCTTATTTCTTTTTGTTTTATTTCTTTATTTCTTCTCATTTGTGTTGGGTGTTCTACCCGATTTTCTTCATTGGCCGAAAAAAAAACATTAATTAATTTTCAGTCTTGAAAAACATTAGGCTACACAGAAAAACAAAACTAATTTTCAGTCTTGAAAAACATGAGCCTACACAGATTACAATTCACACGTAAAGAGAGAGAGAGAGAGAGAGAGAGAGAGAGAGAGGAGGAGAGAGAGAGAGAGAGAGAGAGAGAGAGAGAGAGAGGAGAGAGAGAGAGAGAGAGATTATAGAAGATAGATAGATAGATAGATAGATAGATAGATAGATGATAGATAGATAGATAGATAGATAGATAGATAGAGATAGATGATAGATAGAGATAGAGATAGAGATAGAGATAGAGAGATTTAGATTTAGATATAGATACATAGATATAGATAGATATAGATGTAGATAGATAGATAGATAGATATAGATGTAGCTAGATAGATATAGATGTAGTAGAATAGATAGAGAGAGAGATATAGATAGAGAGGAGAGAGATAGAGATAGATAGATATGGATAGAGAGATAGATAAGAGATAGTATGATAGATAAATATAGATAGTATAGACGTGACAGACAGACAGACAAACAGACAGACAGACAGACAAGACGACAGACAGACAGACAGAGACAGACAGACAGATATAAAGACGAGAAAAAATATTGCCAAAATAATAAGAAAAAAAAAACAATGGTGAAACAAACAGTCTTAAATCACTCGCGAGTTGAAAACACAAGAAAAATATAATGACTGGTATTTATCGAGGCTGCCTCCTTTATTTCAAGTTTAGACTCCATTGAAAATGATGATTCCAAAAACTATCAACAGGTACATCCACTGTCAAATCAACGCACATCAGAGCACCAAAAATGTTCGACAATACAAAAAGCGAGGCCCAGTTCTGACATCGTTTCCAAAAAAAATAAATATATCTGTCTAATACCAAAAGGCATCTCAATTCCAGACAACGATACTGAATTAAAATTAAAGAGGTGTACAGTTTCTAAAAAACAAATTTTGAGAAATCGATCTATCTGAATATTTAAAATATATCTTTTTAAGTTCATAAACTTTTATTTCAAAAAGGAAAAAAAAAAAGAGAGAGATAATATATATATATATATATATATATATATATATATATATATATATATATATATATATATGTGGTGTGTGTGTGTGTGTGTGTGTGGTGCGTGTGGTGTGTGTGTGCGCGTGCGCGTGCGTGTGTGGTTGTGTGTGTGTGTGTGCCGCAGTTGCAAGATGATCATAAAGCACCATCTTGTTTATATCTGTTTGGTGGGTGCTTCACATTCTCTCTTCATTGAAAAAACTATTTAAAAAAAGCAACAAAATAGAAGGCAAAAAGTGTCCCTTTCCCTTCCCATCTCTTTCCTATCATGCATGACCCCGAATTAGCATTTCTCATCTTCCCTACATCCAGAGCACTAACTGCCCCAGTGTGAATTGCTGCCTGCAATCTATTCATGTTCAGCGGCAGTGAACAATCGGCTGGGTTTGTTGTTGCTCTAGTGTGTGCTGCTGCTGCATGCGTTTCTACACGTTTTAAGTGTATACAAGTGATTTACATTTGTCTGGGTTTATTTTTGCTCTAGTGTATGTGTGGTAGTGTTAGGCTTTTCTCTTCCAACTCTATTTTTCTTGCCTATGCTGCACACTTTCCTGGCATAATGTTGTCCCTTTGATTTGTCTGGGCCTAGGTTTTTTTTTTGTTTGTTGTTTTTAGGGGAAGGGGGTATAATCACACATATTCATTTAACATTTTGCTTTTAATATTCATCCAGTGGGAATTGCAGCATAATCACTACAAATAAAGGTGACTATTTCTGACCTAACATCAGTTGTGACAGGACTATACCAAATTTCATGTTTAAACAGATCTGAATGCATTTGGGGGAAAAATAGAGCTAGATCCGACCAATTAGGGACCACATACAACAAGGTTCAGGAAGGGACTATGAATCAAATGCATAAAACAACTATTTCATCTGAATTCATAAATAAAAAGCTGCACTTAAAAACCAAACTGGAGTTTTGCAAACACTCAACAAAAGTATTCTAAACCATTATCGAATCAGAAAATTGGAAACCAAGCCCTCAAATAACGTCTAGTCCAGTTTGTATCGAGTACCATCTGGGAATTTTATACAGCTTTATGTTCATACTACCAGAACAAAACGTGAGGAAACGCGTAAATTATAGCCATTGAACTTTTTATTTAAAAAAATCTGGGAACCCCAAATTAATTTTACACCTAATAACAACTAGCTTAGTATGAAAGAATGACCTTTTTTATATCGAAATAACTCATTCCAAGGAACACTTTTACTTTTTGACACCAACCAGTATTAAGAAAATAACTTTACGCCTGTACCAACTAACCCACGGTGGCCAGGCTAAGGGACAGAAGACAGACAGACAGACAGACAGACAGATAGACAGACAGACAGATAGACAGACAGACAGAGACAGACAGAGACAGATAGACAGAGACAGATAGAGACAGACAGAGACAGACAGAGAACAGACAGAGACAGAGACAGACAGAGACAGAGACAGAGACAGAGACAGACAGAGAGACAGAGACAGACAGAAGACAGAACAGAAGATGACAGACAGAGAACAGACAGAGAAGACAGAGAAGAACAGACAGACAGACAGACAGACAGACAGAAGAAGAAGAGAGAAGAAGAGAGATAGAAGAAGAGAGAACAAGAGATAGAAGAGAGAGAAGAGAAGAAAGGAAGACTAGAGAAGAGATAGACGAAAGATAGAGAGAAGATAGAGAGAGATAGAGAGAGATAGAGAGAGATAGACAGAGATAGAAGACAGACAGAAGAAGACAGATAGATAGATAGATAGATAGATAGACAGATAGATAGAAGACCAACTAACTCAACCTGAAGGGAAGAACCTTATACTTGAAAGCAGCTAATTCAAAATGAAATTAAGAACACTATACTTTGCTTGCATGTAACTCAATATGTGGAAAGAGGCTTATACATCGACAGCATTAAACAGAATAAAAAATGGCGAAAATATTACAGTTTGACACCAACTGCCTCAATATGAAAGAAACCACTCTATAATTGAATTACAACTGAATCAATAACGAAGAGAACTTTATACTTTGTAACAGCTAACTCAATAATTATGAAGGATGAACTTTTATACTTTGATTGATAACAGCTAACTCAATATGAAGGAATTCCCTGTTATACTTTACAGCATTACATTGAATGTGAAGGAGAAACAACTTTACACTTTGATACAGCTAATTTATCATGAGGAAAAACACTCTGTACTTGAGTAAAAACTAATGCAATAAAAAGAAAACTTTTTGATACCAACTTTATATGAAGGAAAGAGATTATACCTTGATACTAGTGTATCAACTTTAGAGAAAGAGCTTTGACACTTTAATACCAAGTAAATCATTGTAAAAGAAACAGATTGATACAAACCAATTTCATACTAAGAACAGAACTGTACACCTTGATACCAACTTAATTTGAAAGAAAGAACTTTATGCTTTGATACAACATATCTCATATCATGGGGGGAAAAACTTGATGCGTGGACACCCAATTCAACATGAAAAACAGACTTTATCACTTTGGCACCAGCTTATTCACCATGAACATCTTTATACTTTGATAGAACTAACTCAAAATAAAGGAAAGAACCTGTTAACACCAACTAGACTACGAAGGGGAACACTTTATACTCTTGATACAAAAAACACAAGGAAATAATTATGAAAAAAGGGGAACTCTATACTTTAATAACCGAAATCTGATTTTAAAAATTTACAGTTTGATAGCTATCTTGATTCCAAGCTTAGAATGTTATTCTTTGACCCTACTTAGTTCAATAGCAAGGGGGTAATTCTATTCTTCGACACCAAAACTGTATATTACTGATAACTAGTAGAATTTGAAGCCAAAACGACGTGTCCCATTAGAGAGGTCAAAGTAAAACCGCGCATTAACTCCCGTACAGTAAGCAGTGTTTTGCATTGCCGTTGTTTTCAAAGGTTAGCTCAAGACTGGCTTTTTTCTGTTGTTGTGATATCTTATATTCCCAGCGAGATATCCGATTTATGGACTGTGCTCGCGAGTTATCCTACTTCAGCGCTGAGTACCACTCTAAAAATAGAACTGTTCTTGAAACAACAGTGCTATTCAAGCATAAGGATGCTATAATTATTATTACTTTTTTTTTCTTCTCGATGCCGTCTCTCTTTATACAAATTCTTCCTCTATCACTGTATTCTCCAGAATAAAATATTTCCAACTGGTCAGTACCCCAAACCCCTCTTTCCCTGTGCTGCTGTTCCCTTATATACAGCTGTGTCCCCATACCGCAGAACTGAGTCAGAGTTAAGGAATCCGTGTCAAAGAATTAATTGTTAGAATCAAAATGGTGAGTGTCAGGGTTTGCGGCATGGGGCAAGAACTAGGGTTAGAGTGGAGTGTTAACAGCTCCAGGGAACAGCACTACAGGGGAAAAGGAGTATCGGGAAAAGTACTGCTCTTTCTTCAAACATCCTGCACTCAGCTTGTGCATCACTTGATCTCTTAAGCTGATCTCTGCAAATTCAAGGTAAATTTGGTTTTTTTGTGGAAATGGTACGCTATGCTGGTAATGATTATGGCAAAAATTTGCAACACAACAAAATTAATGTCTGAATCTGAGTGTAGATTTCCAGGAGTTTTCATTTCGTTTCTGTTTTGTACCAGTACTTCTGATCGGAAATTAAAATTTAGAATTTTCTGCATTTTTGGCGCTAAAACAAAACGACGTTTTCAGCCAGTGAAAGCTTTGCTGGACTTATGTTCCTTCAAAAGCAACAAAAATAGAACAAGTTTCGCGCGGGGTTGTGTGTGTGGTGTGGTGTGTGTGTGTGTGTGTGTGTGTGTGTGTGTGTGTGTGTGTGTGTGTGTGTGTGTGTGTGTGTGTGTCGTGTGGTGCGTGTGTGTGTCTGTGTCTGTGTCTGTGTGTGTGTGTTTTAGTTGTGTTTGAGACCTACTTTTCACCCACTCAGTTAAAAATGTCTCAGATTATAACGAGCAGGGACATGAAGAAAATGACCTGTTTTACTTTGGAACCAACGAAACCAAATAAAAAGAAAAGAAAACTTTACTAAAAATATTCAAAAATACTTAGAAAACTATTTCAATATGGAGTAAGATCTCTATACTTTTGACACCTTTGGTACCATTTAAGAGGTAAAAAAAAAGATACTTTTGTTTGATAGCAGTCACTCGATACAAAGATTTTTTTTCTAATTTTGACACGAACTAATTCAATATAAAAGAAAGAACCTTATAAATCATACCAACTAACTTATGTGAACGAAAAAAAACTGTATGCTTGGACACCAAAATACCTCCACATTAAAACTTACTTTAGGATTTGATACTAACATTTTCAATGAAGGGGAGAGAGACTATTATACCTTTACACAAACAAACTGAACAGGTAGAGAGATAAAACTACATATGTTAAAAGCAACTAGCTCAATATATCAGAAATGGCTTTAGACTTTTGATACCAACTTAATGATACGAAGGAAGGGATTTGCTACTTCGATACCAAATAACTCAACATGTAGAAAAGAAGAGTTAAAAAGAAAAGAAACTTTGATTCAAAATAAGTGTGAAGAACAGCGCTAAGCAACCGATATGAATGGAAAAAAAACATACTTTTGAAACCCAACTACAGAGGAATTGAAAGTATTCCTATTTCAACACTTAGTATGAAAGAAACAACTGTACATACACCTCGATTCCGACTTGCTCAATATGAATGTAAGAACTCTTGTACCTTGCTACTAACTTGTTCAATATAAATACAAGAAATGCTTTAAGGCTAACTCAATGGGAGGGGAAGAACTTTACGCCTTGTTAATAACAAATTCAATATGCGGGTAACGACTTTATACTTTCGACTTCAACTAACATTAAGGAAAGAAATAATCTGCCTAGATACCAACTTAATATGACTGAAACAAGCTTTACCTTTTGCATAAACAACTTCAGTACAAAAGAAAGAAATACTTTATTCTTTGTTGACTACTCGCTCAATATGAAGAAGAAAAAACTTACTATGCGGACACCAGCTTTGGGGTCTGACGTTAAGTAAACACAGCAGAAGCAGAAAGCTACATAATACCGGCAAATTCAATATGGAATGGAATTTTTTTTTTAATCTAGTTAGCTTAATAAAATAACCCGTTTCTTATAAAGTCATGAACTTGCAGTAATTAACTTTTTTTTTTCTTTTACCTGTCCTTGCAACTCGATAGGATGTGATAAGATATAGGGAAGAAAACTGGTAAAAGCTGAGTTATTTGAGGGCTATGTTTCTCCCAATTGTTTAAAACAAACCATGACCATTAATTTTTATTGTAGGTATGTCGGGGGACAGGATAATGGGATTAGTTCGAGCGCTGCGTTCAAGGGGATGTTTTCTCCTGCAGTCGTCCCTGGTGCAGACTTCTGTGTTCAAGTCTTCTCCGGTTTTTGTACTTCCACGGCATCAGGGAGCCTGAAAAGAAAAAAAAATAGTTTAGGTTAAGAATATAAACTCACGGTTTTTATTTCGTTATTTATTTTATCGTTCCTCGGCTAGAGTTCCGAGGCTGACCAATGGTGACGTTTTGTTTATCCAACCTTTTGTTTTTTGTTGGGTTTTTTTGTTGTTGTTGTTGTTTTTTTTTACTAACTTTAGGTATATGCATTTCAATAGGAGATAATATTTCATTGAATGTTCCTGCAGTGAACAAGCTGAAGTTTTCTCTAGGTACAACTCAAAACACCCATTCCAAAGGACTTAGCCCCCCCCCCCCCCCCCCCCCCCCCAACCCCCCCCCTCCCCCTTTCCGACGTTAAATACTAGTCCTGACTTCCTTCATTCTCCAGCAATCTTCAGGATGGGTACATCTATAAACTGGTAAAACACAAAACAAAAAACAGACATGGTCCAGGCTGATAGTTGTGAGTAACAGATAGATAGATATAAGCAAAGAGCGAGCTCATGCCGATTAATGTTCAGCTTTGATATGATATGTGTTGTTTGTTTCGGTCCATGATAAAAGTTAACACGAATTGTACTTTCCAGGAAAGGAAATCTTCAGAAGCCTGAATACAGCTGCCTCTATATAGCAAGGTGCTTGAAGAAAAGAAAAGGGCCACATTCGCACAGACTTCTCACTTAGGAATCGGTGCACTGTGCGGTCAGGGATATTCCTAAGTAGGATGCACGAGACACAGGGCAGGGGCTATTTTGAGAACTCTCAATG
This sequence comes from Stramonita haemastoma, assembly GCA_030674155.1. Classification (NCBI taxonomy): domain Eukaryota; kingdom Metazoa; phylum Mollusca; class Gastropoda; order Neogastropoda; family Muricidae; genus Stramonita; species Stramonita haemastoma. Next base: position 58,728,106 of record CM060327.1, on the reverse strand, counting down.
TTCGCTGTGGAATGCCCAACAACAGACAACACACTGGCATTACCTCATTTTGGTGCTTCTACATGCTCATGCCGTATCCTCAGGCGCTGAAGTACCTAGGATGGAGACAGCCTTGATGACAGAAGGATTCTGCACACACAAAAAAAACTGACATTTCAAAATTAAATGCCTGCCTGCACACAGATACAGAGAGAGAGAGGGAGGGGAGAGGAGAGAGAGGAGAGAGAGGAGAGAGGAGGGAGGAGAGAGAGAGAGGGAGAGAGAGAGGAGGAGAGAGAGAGAGGAGAGAGAGGGAGAGAGAGAGAGAGAGAGAGAGGACAGACGGAGAGAGAGGGACGAAGAGAGAGGAGGAGAGAGAGAGAGAGAGAGAGAGGAGGAGAGAGAGAGAGAGAGGGGGAGGAGGAGAGCAAGAGAGAGAGAGGAGGGAGAGAGAGAGAGAGAGGGAGGAGAGAGAGAGGAGGAGAGAGAGGAGGATGGGAGAGACAGAGGGGAGAGAGAAGGAGGAGGACAGAGGGAGGAGAGAGAGAGAGAGAGAAGAGAGAGAGAGAGAGGACAGAGAGACAGGAGAGAGAGACACAGAGAGAGAGAGAGATTGGTTGAAAAATCTTCAGTATCGTTATATGTTAAGAGGAGAGGAGGAGGAGGAGAGAGAGAGGAGGAGGGGAGGAGGAGGAGGAGGAGGAGGAGGAGGAGGAGGAGGAGGAGGAGAGAGAGGGAGAGAGAGAGAGAGAGAGAAGAAGACAGACAGACTGACAGACACAGACAGACAGACAGACAGGACAGAACAGAAGAGGACAGACAGACAGAGAGCAGAGAGTCACATTTATGGCAAACAAATGCACAGGCAGAAAGTAAATTTCTTTGAAGTAAAAGGAGGTAATGGTCTTGTAGCGATGCGCTCTCCTAGTGGAGGTCAGCTGGAATTTCGCAGAGAGAAATCTACCGTAACTAAAACTACACTACGCGACGTGATGCGACTGACGCGATGCGACACGATGCGACGCGACGACACGATGCACGCGCACGCACGATGCGAACGGTACGACTAGGACGCGGCACGACACGATGCGACGCGGCACGGCACGTACGACTGGCACGCGACCCGACACGGACCAACCTGACCCAACACAGTACGGCACGACGCCACACGACACAGCAAGCGACCTGACCCGACCTAAGGTGACCTGGAACGACGCGATGCGACGCGACCCGACCCGACCCGATCCGGCATGGCACAACTCGACACACTAGAAAGGTCAGCCGGGAAAAAAATATACTTACCGGACGGAGTTCTGTAGTTTCCATTCCTGACATGCAAGAATGTGGTTAGACATCCGACGGTTGAGTAACTTGGCAGTGCAGGATTCCGTGGTGAAGTGTTCCGTGGTGAAGTGTTCCGTGGTGAAGTGTTCCGTGGTGAAGTGGTCTGTGGTGAAGTGGTCCGTGGTGAAGTGTTCCGTGGTGAAGTGTTCCGTCGTGAAGTGTTCCGTCGTGAAGTGTTCCGTCGTGAAGTGTTCCGTCGTGAAGGTTAAGCTATGGAAGGTTAAGCTAGGGAACAACAACGACAGCTGACATACTGGTTTCACCTTTTTTTGGGTGCTTCCACTTGCTCGTGCCGCGTCCTCGGCCACTGAAGTACCTAGGACGGCAACAGTCTTGATGACAGAAGGATTTTTCTTCTCCGTGGAACGCTCCAACGGCAACTATTGTCTGTCCTATGGTTCAAAATGCTTTGCGCTCGCCGTTAGTTAAGTGTCTGACATGTCAGCCCCAGCATCTTCAGACTTCGGTGTGGTGATGACAGAATGATTCTACAAAAACGAAATCGAAATATTTTAAGTCAAATGCCTACGCGCGCGCACGCGCACGCGCGCACGCGCACGCGCACACACACACACACACACACGCACGCACGCACACACGCACACACACACACAGAGTTAGATACACAGAGAGAGACAGAGAGAGACAGACAGACAGACAGACAGACAGACAGACAGACAGAGAGGAGAGAGCGAGATAGCGAGACAGAGACAGAGGGAGAGCGAAAGAGGGAGAGCGAAAGAGGGAAAGCGAAACACTTAAATAGTTAACATAGGTCTAAGACTTCACAGTGGTGCCAGAGATTGTAGCTTCTGCAGTCTCTGGTGGCGCCACGAAATCTAAAGCAATACAAGAAGAAAACATTGCACGTGCACTTACCTTTGTGAGGTCTGGATACGCGTAACAGTCACGACGGTCAGAGACAGGGCCAGAGAACTAAGATGACCCACATGACTTTTTGACATCTATGCTAAGACTTTTAAGGAATCAGGGCCGAGATGGAAGAGACCCGGACGGTCGAGCATTTAAATGCTTGAACAATGTCTGGGGGCTGGGTGTGTCCTTTCCCCTTGAGCAATAATGTCCAAGGGTTTTGCTGGCAGTGCCATTTTAGGACACCAAACCCAATATCGATGCCTGGTCTGCCAATCTCTGTGATAACAGATGTAGGGTTCAAAGGCTTCCTCATGAAGGTCTGAAATCCGTGATCATTGAGCCTTGCGTGAAACCGAGGGACAAATTTTTATTCCAGCTTGGGAAATGTGAAAGACTGGGTACATTTGTGAACATTATGCACGCAGGCATTGACAGGTTGTACACAGTACAAGTATACCTGTGAAGTACGCATGGTAGCGGTTTCATGGCAGCAGGCTTTGCATTTCTTACCCTTTACCTGCTGATGAATGTCGGATATCAGATGTTCACATTGACCCCAGTCCTCACTGCTCTCATCGCATTTGATCCCTGAATTGTTTCAGAGATGGGGAGGTCATGTTGACTCCACTCTCATGCGAAAGCCCCCAAACTTCTATCAACTTTAGTGTTCAGCCTTGTGGGATAAGATCCCAGATCCCTGGGCAACAATGCTGAGCTCTGCACTGGATTCGCCCTTTAGGGGCTGGTTTTTCAGGAGTTTGCCCTTTAGGAGCTGGTTTTTCAGGAGTTTGCCCATCAGGGGCTGGTTTTTGAGGAGTGTGCCCTTCAGGGGCTGGTTTTGAGGAGTGTGCCCTTCAGGGCTGGTTTTTGAGGAGTGTGCCCTTCAGGGGCTGGTTTTTGAGGAGTGTGCCCTTCAGGGGCTGGTTTTTCAGGAGTTTGCCCTTCAGGGGCTCGTATTTCAAGAGCGTGCCCTTCAGGGGCTCGTATTTCAAGAGTTTGCCCTTCAGGGGCTGGTCTTTCAGGAGTGTGCCCTTCAGGGGCTTGCTTTGCATGTTGCTACCCTTCAGGGGCCTGATTTGTGTGCAGGATTTAGCCCTTGGGGGCTTGTTTTGCATGCAGGATTTTGCCCTTCAGGGGCCCGATTTGCGTGCAGGATTTTGCCCTTCAGAGGCCCGATTTGCGTGCAGGATTTTGCCCTTCGGGGGTTTGTTTTGCGTGAAGAATGTTGCCCTTCAGGGGCTTGTCTTGCATGATGCTGCCCTTTAGGGTGTGTCTTGCATGATGCTGCCCTTTAGGGTTTGTCTTGAAGGATGCTGCCCTTTAGGGGCTTGTTTGTTCAGGAGTTTGCCCTTTAGGGAATTTTCTAGGACTTTGCTCTTCAGGATTTTCTACTGAGTATATTGCCCTTCAGACGTTCGACCCTTCAGGGTCGTGTTCAAGCATTGCTCCTTGTCTCCGGTTATTACCCGTCCTCCATATCGGTCTTACATAAGTCAAGTCAAGTCATGTGGGTGAGGACAAGTCCACTGGGCCCTGTGCTCCAGCCTCGTGCTGCTGGTGTCTTCACAGCGTGCAGTGGACAGGTCCAGGAGGAGTGGAGAGAACCTGATCAAAAAAAAACATGGGCAACTGGCTACTAGAGATTTATATATTTATTGGGGATGGGTTAGCCTAATGGTCAGAACATTGCACTTGCAATTTCACGACCCGGATTCGATTCCCGTTTGAGGGGATTTTTCTCCTGGAGTTATCAGTGCTGACTCCAATCTCTCCAAAAGTCCTTCGGATGAGACTATAAACCAAGGCCCCGTGATTGAACGCTCGTAGAACATATTGCGCACACATTAAATCCTGTTACACTTTTCGTAAGAGAAGGCCATTGTGTGCCGGTGGGAACAGATGGTAAAATTTACAAAACTGCATACTCATGGGACCTGGATGTAAAAAAAATAAAATAAAATTTTGAAAAGCACGTGAGTGCTTATTGCATTATCCTCGATAAAAAAAGAATAAATAAATTAAACAAATAAATGAATAAAAATTTTTAATAGATATCACAAAACCCATGGCAAAACTTTCAAGGTCTATGACATTTTTTTTTAATTATGGGTTTTCACTATTTATACTTAGTCCCATGGTCCTGTCTTTTATTATATCTATTTTGGCAGATCCTCTAAAAAAAATATGAGGGAAAATTCTTCTGACGTGTGTGCAAGATGTCATACCAAAAAGTTCTTCTGACATATGTGTGCTTTAAGATACTTCATGAAAATTGTCATCTGACGTATGTGCAAGATGTTCTATGAACAGGTTTTCCCACGTGTGTGCACATACGTCTACTAAAACAAAAAAGGGTCTACTTTTTATATGGTTGCCCAGTTTGTTCCTTTACCATTATTAAACTACTCTTTGGCAACTGTCTGATGAAGAAAAAATGTATAAATTTTCAAACACCTTTTTCAAGAAGCACATCCAGTAACTTGAATAAAACTACAAGTTAACCATCTGATATATATAAAAAAAATGGTGGCTCTGTTTTCCCTTTTCTTTTTTCTTTTTACAGAATTCAGAATCTTTTTTTTCATAATCTACACCTTGTTTTACATACCTTTTCTCTGGAATCTGTGGCCATGATGATGGTAGGGGAGGGAGGAACCTGAACAGATGAGTGCTGATCTTCCTCCCTCAGGGATGCTGCTGCAGGCATCTTCAGGTTGAGTTGTCTGTCCTCGATGCTGAGGTTTGTGTGGTCCTTGATGTTGAGGTTTGTGCGGTACTGATGTTTGTGTGGTCTGTGTTGAGGTTTGTGTGGTCCTTTGATGTTGAGTTTGACCGGTTTGATGCTGAGTTTGTGTGGTCCTTGATGTTGAGGTTTGTGTGGTACTTGATGTTGAGGTTTGTCTGGTCCTTGACGATGTTTGGTCCTTCTTGCTGCAAACCCAGCCCTTCCTCTGGTGTCTGTGATGTCAGCCTCCTCAGCTGTGCCTTGTATGTAGAGTTGGTGTGGACAGGTTGTCAGGGCAGGTCGCCTGGCCACCCAGTTTTTACCTGAACCCCCAAAAATCGCAAGTTTATAGTAGGTGAAAAATCATACAACCATCTTTTAAAAAATCTCAAATGTTTGAAAATTGACACCTATGTTATAACAATGGCAATTGTACTCGTTTCTTTTTAAAAAGCAGTTTAGAATCATTGAAGAACAACAACTTCATAATTGAATTGAATTCAAATGAATTAAAAATTTAATTGATTATCACTTTTTCAAGTCCCAGCATATTTACCTGCATGGAATTTGGGGCTTCTCTCCCAGGGGGGGGGGGGGGGGCGGAGTGCATCGCCACAAAAGCACTGTCACTCATTAAAAAAAAGTTCTGTTTTTTAAGTGATTTGTTCTCTATCAGAGTAGCTTTTTTTCTACAGCATTTTGCTAGAGAGTACTTTCTTGGTGTCGGTATTTTTACGAGCGCCGAATGCGTGTTGCGCGCAGGGCCTTGTTCATCATCTGATCTAAAAGATTTGCACGCAGACCAGCGCTCACAGTCTAGTAGATGGGGTCAAGTTCCTTGCAAAAACGGAGATCAAACGGTAGACCCCTCCCCCCCCTCCCCCCCCCCATCCACCCCATTATCAGTAATGGACAACATTACTGACATCATTGATAGGAGCTGTATTATAAGATTCAAAACCTACAGTCTTTTACACATGAATAATGACATGCGATGTTTTATTGTATTCAGATATCAATCAATTCATTTATTTATTTATTTATTTATTTACTTATTGTCCACATTTTTCTGTCAAGAAAATGCCAAACACAACTCATGAATTAATGTTAAGAGTCAAGCAATCTCAACTGTGTTGACATAAAAATTGTTTAATATCAGCAAGTGTGGCCTGGGGTAGACTTTAAAATAAACTACGTTAAAACTCGTTCCGCCTCTGGGAAGAGTAGGCTGTTCCGAGCCGGAAGGAACGGATGATACATTTTTTTAAAAACCGCATGCACACAGGTGTCGTGTTTAGACATCGATCCCGAAGTCGGAATGTGGCTGCCTTAACGGTGGGCAAAAACAGTCGCATACGCAAAATCTTATCTTAATGAACCCCAGGGCACTAGCAGAGGAAAAAGTATACAGATGCTAAAATTCACAATCAAGAACACACGCAAAACACACATCATTTTATTTTAACATTATTGCCAAGTTCTGTTGTAATAACACCAAAACCGTTCTGCAAAAAAACATTCAGTGAGAAAATGCATGAACATGTCTGACAGCACAAGATGGCCATTTGCACCTGTTCATGTAAAGATGCCTGCTTTCCATTTAATATAAAGATCGTTTATCACAAAAAAAATGTCTCCATTTTCCCAATTCTACAACTCTGTTTTTCGTTAAGAGTAGATTGTGTGCTGGTGGGAACAGATGACAAAATTTACAAAACTGCATACACACGGGGACTGAATGTTAAAAAGC
>CM060327.1:58713932-58718932 GCA_030674155.1 Stramonita haemastoma | reverse complement strand
AGTAGTAGTAGTAGTAGTAGTAGTAGTAGTAGTGGTGGTGGGTGGTGGTGGTGGTGGTGTAGTAGTAGTAGTAGTAGTAGTAGTAGTAGTAGTAGTAGTAGTAGTAGTAGTAGTAGTAGCAGTAGCAGCAGCAGCAGTAGTAGTAGTAGTAGTAGGAGGAGGAGGAGAGGAGGAGTAAGGAATAAGAGAGTAGTAGTAGTAGTAGTAGTAGTAGTAGTAGTAGTAGTAGTAGTAGTAGTAGTAGTAGTAGTATATTGTTGTTGTTTATTGTTACTGTTACTATTATTATTATTATCATTATCATTAATAATCAGCACAGTGGGAAAGGTATGGGCAGAAGAGTGCAAATTTGCAGGTGCACTGTAAATTGACAGGCCCTTTTTTTTCTTTACTGATAGCTATTGTCCTTGTGTGTATATTTGAGTGCATGTCTTTTATGCACCTTAAGTACTAGATATATTGTAGGAAAAGCACTGTCCCTTCTTACAAATCTTTTTACACATAAAAGCAGACTCCCCTGTATATATCAACTTAGGTTGCTCAACATCCAGAATGTACAGTAGGGAGTTGTCTCTTGAAATCATGGAGTTGCTATGCAACCACAACATAGGGAAAGAACTTAGAGCTTCACACAAGGCAAGAGGTTTAGTTCCTTTCCAGACACCATGGGTGGATGTACATCCAGACCATAAGGTAGCAGATTATGTCTACCCTTAAACCATGGTGATGAATTGTATAACCCAAAGAGATACTGTAAAGGGTTTGTGCTTTATCAAAAACCATGGGTGGCTATACACCCAGGAGTACTGTAAAGGTTTTGTGCCTCAATCAAAAAACCATGGGTGGCTATACACCCAGGAGTACTGTAAAGGGTTTGTGCCTTATCAAAAACCATGGGTGGCTACACACCCAGGAGTACTGTAAAGGTTTGTGCCTTATCAAAAACCATGAGTGGCTGTACACCCAGGAGGTACGGAGCATCAAATCAGAGGAGCGCGTAGGCGAAGGTTAAAGAGAGAGTGAACGGAGTTACAGTCTCTAATTATCACATCTGAACAATAGTGTGACGACACTATTTTGACCATTTTTAACATCATAATCATAATTATGTCGCTCTCAGATTGATAAAACCAACCATATGATATCCAAGTTTATTTTAAGTATTTTTACGGTAACAAAGATATATGTCCATACATATCTCAGGGTTACTGTTTTGCCTTGACGTAAGTCCCGAATGCTAAAAAAAAATACATTAACAACGACAACAACAACAACAACAACAAACCTTTTGACACACAGGCTTATGGTGAAACTTTAAACAAGGTACCCCTGTGCAAACACAGAATATCTTCCCCACATGTTAAAACATGTTCCGCTTTTTAGAAAAGTAGGCAATCGTGTGCCAGTTGGAACAGATGACAAAAATATATTTAAATAGAATGAAATAGAATAAACATCAGCAAGGTGTCAGTCTCTGTCAGCTACTTCACAAAATAGTCACATTTATTTTGGCGCTGCACAGTAAATGTTTCCTCACGTTCAGTAATCCCTTGGAAGTAACATTGACCAATACTGCCTGTTTCAGCGTGTACCGGCTCTTTGTCACCATGTTAAAAAAGGAACAGGGCAAAAATTTAATCAGATAATAAAGCACTTGACAGTTGAAGGAGAGAATCAGTTAATTAAAAGGAGACTGATTCGGACTGTAGTTTCCCTTGGACTGAACATTATTAATTTTTTTATGTTTAAAGAAAATTCCTGTTTTGAAATAGCTAGGACACAGTGTTTTTTAGGTGTAAAGTAATTGTTGTTGCTTGAGCTGCCACATAACGTCAATGAGTTTTGATAATGGCGGACAAACATGAACAGGGAATTGGACTCTTCATCCACAAAAGCAATGCAAATTCATCATGGGGTGTGGACCAGACTCTAGTTGAAAAGACAGAAATGGAAGGAGTAATAGAAAAGACGAAATTTCTAGCACACAATTTCCCTTAAACGTGAGGGTGCTGTTTATAGTCAAGGAACCCCTGACAACCTTGAGAGGAAGGAATATGATACAAATACATCAACAAGCAAAGCAAAACAAAACAAAGCAAAAGAAAACAAAGCAAAGCAAAAACAAGGCAAGCAAAGCAAAACAAAACTCCCTAAAGTTCAGAACTGTTATGGCCCAAATAATGGGTTAAAAAAAACAAAAACCACAAAACAAAAAAACAGTTGCATAAACCAAAAAAATCTCATCATTGGTAAACCTCGCAACTCGAACGGAGAAAATTTTTTTTTTAATCCCACAAAAAAGCCCGCCCCCAAAGCTGACGTTAGGTGAAGGTAAAGGTGTCCCATAACCTAGGTGGTAGTAGGGGAGCAAGGCATCAGAGACCTCAGCTTCTCTAGGCGGCCAGCATGTTGAGGGCGGCGCCCATCTCCTCTCCCTCGTTGTTATACCTTCCCTGACCCTAAAGAGGGCAGGTACCCACTTACAGCTGGGTAAACTGGGAGGGACTGTACTGAAGCTAAGGTGGGCAAACGGTTACCCATCCAATTGGTAACCACGCTCGAAGCTGCTTAACTTGACTGGGGGGAAAGCGAGCGCTCTGATCACTGAACTATCCGCCCCCGAAAGCAGATATACTTTTTCTTCTTTTTTCTTTTCACAGGGATCAGAGCAGCAGTTACCGCCGTGACCCCAGCCTGGACGGTGTGCTTCCCAGGGCAGTGAGCCAGTGGTTCCCTGCTGGCAGTGTGCTGCAGTGTGGAAGACTGTGCCAGGCAGAGACAGGGTGTAACTCTTTCTTCTACCACCGCAGCAGTACCGCCTGTGCCCTCCAACGCACCGTGTACACACAGCTGCTGGCCAATCAGACCCGCCCTGCTCCTGGCTGGACCTACTATCGCGTCAGTTCCGGTGAGGCTGTATCTAAAACGCTTTGGGACATGTATTGTTGACTCCACTGTCTTGTCTGTAACTGGGAAACGCCTTCATCTTTCAGTAACTGACATTTTGTTTTGGCTTATAATCCAAAGAAACTAACTGCAACAAATTTTGCTGGATCAACAAAATGATTTTGCTTGGAAAAAATGTGTATTAGTAAGATTAAAAAGACCAAATGTATGCTACAATATCAGGTGGGGTTTTTTTTAACAAGAAGTACAGCTGAGAAAATTACTGTCAACCTAATTATCTGTAACTATGAAAAGATGTCAATAGTGTAAAATCTAGCAGAAAATTTGTTAACTTGTTTGTTTTTTCAGATATGCATATAAACATTCTTTGCACATTCAAAAAGAAAAGAATATAGATATCAGTATACATCAGACACATGGGTGCAGGTACTAAATGTGTATACATGTACATCATTACAATACAGAGTGATGTAGGAAGGGGGGGAAAAAAGAAAGAAAAGAAACAACAACATACCCTGACTACAAAAAATACCTTTATTCCTGTCTTTTGCTTATTCAAAAGAAAATTCACAGTGTTACAAGACAAACGTTATCGTTTCATTAAGAATGAATTTCGTTTGTAATCAGTTAATATCGTTACCAATGTATGCACTCTCAAAAACAAATTAAGTTCAGGTGAGGCTGTTTAGGTGCTGGGGATGGTGGGACAAGGGAAGTGGGAGGGGGGGGGGGTAGGGTAGCCTAGTGGGTAGAGCTTTGCACTCACTCTTGGCAGTCTGGTTTCGAATCTTTTTTTGTTTGGGTTGTTATTCCTAGGATAGACTTCCAAGTCTCGCCACTGGTGAAATTTTGTGTATGTACGCAACCGTTTTTTTTTTTTTTGGCCCAACATGTAGTAGTAGTAGTAGTAGTAGTAGTAGTAGTAGTAGTAGTAGTAGTAGTAGTAGTAGTAGTAGTAGTAGTACGTAGTAGTTGTTGTTGTTGTTGTTGTTGTTGTTGTTGTTGTCGTCGTCGTCGTCGTTGTTGTTGTTATTGTTGTTGTTATATCATTATTATCATCATTATTATTATCATGTTTATTATTATGATTAGTACTATCATTATTATCATGTAGTAGTAGTAGTAGTAGTAGTAGTAGTAGTAGTAGTAGTAGTAGTGTAGTAGTAGTAGTAGTAGTATCATTATACAAAAAGAAAACCAAGAAGACACCCCCCATGATAGGCAATCTATATTCCTCATGTGAAAAAAAATTGGTGATGCATTTTCAATTATAAAACAAGTATTGCTCCAAAATACAAAAGCAAACACCCCCCCCCCCCCCCCCCCCCCCCCCTAGCCCCCATCCCACCTCCTCACATAAATTGAATTACTTTCTGTGATGGATACAGCAACCTGTCCAGCAAACCGGAACTACGTCATCGATCGTCAAACGGCCACCTGCTTCCGCTTAGTGACGTCACCTCTGCTGACGTGGCCGGAAGCACGTGACTTCTGTAACAGCAGCGATGAGATGCTGACGGTGCTGGAGCCAGTGGAGAAAGCACACTTCATCGCTGATTTCCTCAACACCAACATCGGTATTGTGCTTAGGAAAGAAAGAAAATGTGGTGAAATATAATAGAGAAGGAGAGGGTTTTTTACGTGAAATATATAGAAGATAGAGGTTTTTTACTGTGAAATATAATAGAGAATGATGGAGTTTTTTTACTGTGAAATATAATAGAGAATGACAGAGTGTTTTTTTTTACTGTGAAATATAATAGAGAATGATAGAGTTTTTGACTGTGAAATGTAATAGAGAAGGATAGAGTTTTTTACTGTGAAATATGATAGAGAATGATAGAGTTTATACTGTGAAATATGATAGAGAATGAGGGAGTTTTTTTTACTGTGAAATATAATAGAGAAGGATAGAGTTTTTTTACTGTGAAATATAATAGAGAATGATGGAGTTTTTTTTTTACTGTGAAATATAATAGAGAAGGATAGAATTTCTACTGTGAAATATAATAGAGAGTGATGGAGTTTCTACAGTGAAATATAATAGAGAATGATAGAGTTGTTTTTACTGTGAAATATAATAGAGAATGATA
>CM060327.1:58688932-58693932 GCA_030674155.1 Stramonita haemastoma | reverse complement strand
ATGTCCTGGAGAGGAGAAGGACGCATAGACTACACCCACCTGCGAAAGATTGATTCTTGTGCACGTTAAAGAACCCACGACAACAACCAAAAAAATTTGGTCCATAGCAAAAAGTTTTGATTTCTTCTTTTGTTGTTTCTGTTGGAGTTTGGGGTTTGTTTGGGGTTGTTGTTTTTTTTTTGGGGGGTGGGGGTGGTAGGGTTTCTTTTTGTTTTGTTGTTTTGGTTTGGTTTTTGTTGTTGTTGTTGTTGTTGTTGTTGTTTTTGGGGGGTTGCGAACGCTCAGAGAGCAACTATCGATGTTTGTCATATGAACATAAATTGATTCCTCACGCTGCCGTTAAGCGCCTAGCAAGTCAGACCCAGCGCATCTGACTTCGATGTAAAATATTCTCTCTTTTTTTGGTTAAAATAGGACCATTTCTCTACAGGCAATAAATATATAGCAGATATTATTCAGCTGACAGGAGTGTCTGTTGTTTTAATGTGTGGTGTGGATTGTTTGCCAAATTTTCAGTGGGTGCCTCCAACCAACTACTAGACTACAGAATTTTTTATACCACTTTATGTCACAGCAGATTTCTCTGCGAAAATTTCGGGCTGCTCTCCCCAGGGGAGAGTTCGTCACCACAAATGCAGCGCCATCCGTATTTTTTTCTTTTTCCGGTCTGCAGTTGTATTGTTTTCCCTATCAGAGTGGCTTTTGTCCACATAATTATGCCAGGGACAACCCTCTTGTTGCTGTGGTTTCTTTTACGTGCGCTAAATAATGATGTGTAACACACGGGACCTTGGTTTATCGTCTCATCCGAAAGAATAGCACCCAGACCACCACTCAGGGTCTAATGGATGGAGGACAAGTTTGGGGCCCAAACGGGATTCAAACCACCTCACACTCTGACCCGGACTTTTCGCTTTTTAGGCAGGCGCGTTACCTCTATACCACCGATCCACCGATAATTATGTGATTTACTTTTTTTTCAAGGATAATAAAATAAGCACTCATCTGGGGGGAGGGGTTACGCCCAGTTCCTGTGTGTATGTAGTGTGGTCAATTTTTTCATCCGTTCCCACCGGCACACAATGGCCTCCTCTTCCGAAAAGTGGGACGGGATTTAACGTAAGCGCAAGATGTTCTGCCTGCGTTCGCACACGGGACCTAGGTTTACAGTCTGATCTGAAGGACTTTTTGGAGGGATTAGATATATTTTTGAGAGGACTTGCTATATTTTGGGGGTACTTTATTTATTTATTTATTTATTTATTCTTTTATATCGATGATAATGGGATAAGCGACCATTGCTTTTTTACATCCAGTCCCCGTGTGTATGCAGTTTTTGTAAATCGTGTCATCTGTTCCCACCGGCACACGATGGCCTACTCTTACGAAAAGCGGAACAGGATTTAACGTGTGCGCAAGATGTTCTGCATGCTATGTTTTGGGGGATTTGCTATATTCAAGCCAGGCTGATTTTTTCGAGGCGGTGGCGTTGCCACAAGAACAGCGCCACGCACATCAAAGATTCTAGTTACGTTTGTATGCATTCAGTAGAGCACTCTCATGGTGCCGTGGGCTCTGTTACTGCGCAAAAGTCTGGGTAGGACGGGGTTCAAACGGACAACTTGGCATATCTTCTCGATATGCTGTTTATTCTTAGGGGTGGGTATGTGCGAGTGTATGCGTAAGTGCCCTCGAGTTTTGTGTGTTCGTTTTTAGTACCAGCTTTCGTTCCGATAAGACTTGCTATATTCAAGCCAGGCTGACCTTTTCGAGGCTGTGGTGTCGCCACACAAGAACACCTCCACGCACATCAAAGACACTAGTAAAGTTTGTATGCATATAGTGGAGCACTCTCATGGTGCCATGGGCTCTGTTATTGCGCAAAAGTCGGGATAGGTTGGGGCTCAAACCGTCATTTTGTCACATCTTATTCTTGGGAAATTGAGAGAGGTGGGGGAGTTTTCTAACACAACAGAAATCTCTCTCTCTCTCTCTCTCTCTCTCTCTCTCTCTCTCTCCTCTCTCTCTCTCTCTCTCTCTCTCTCTCTCTCCCTCTCTCCCTCTCTCTCTCTCTCTCTCTCTCTCTCTCTCTCTCTCTCTCTCTCTCTCTCTCTGTATATGTGTGCGTGCGTGCATGTGTGTGCATGCATATATATGTGTGTATATATATATATATATATATATATATATATATATATATACATACATATGTGTGTGTGTCTTATCTGTGTGTATATGCGTTTGTGTGTGTGTGTGAGAGAGAGAGTGCGTGCGTGCGTGTGTGTGTGTGTGTGTGTGTGTTGTGTTGTTGTTGTTGTTGTTGTTGTTGTTGTTGTTGTTGTTGTTGCTAAGAGTCTATTCACACTTGGTAATATTACACTTCAAGAAACATGTGTGTGTGTACGTGCGCTTGCGCATATTTTGTGAGTTTGTATCCATGCGTGAGTGCGTGTCTGTATATCTCTGTGCATGCGTGTCTGCATATATATGTATGTCTGTTCGTATAATTATGTGTGTGTTTGTGTGTTTGTAGACAACAAAACCAGGATTGTGCAGCGTTGACAGCAGTTCAATCATGAATGAATCGGAGCGCAATAATCCACAACTCGTCATTCTTCCTGGACCCAGCTTATCAAACTTCAATCACTTTGGGGCGTCACTTGACACTTTGTCTTTTCTGCTTCAGTGCTGTAACCAGACACAACTCCATTATTAAACTAGTTTCACAATTCCGTAATGGCCGTTTTATCGTTTTGACACTCGTGCGCGCGCACGTGCATGCATCACATGCACACACGTACACACACACACGTGCGCGCGTGAGTACACACACATACATATATATATATATATATATATATATATATATATATATATATATATATATATATATATATATATGTGTGTGTGTGTGTGTGTGTGTGTGTGTGTGTGTGTGTGTGTGTGTGTGTGTGTGTGTGTGTGTGTGTGTGTGTGTGTTTGCAAACTTATACACTCAAGCAAGCAAGCTCACACACACACAGACACACACACACACACATACACACACATACACACACATACACACACACACATACACACACACACACACAAACACACACACACACAAACACACACACAAACACACACACACACACACAAACACACACACACACACACACACACACACACACACACACACACACACACACACAACACACATAAAAATGACCAGAGTAACGTATAGCATCTTATTTGTATTCAAAACCACAACCAAACTGAAATGTGATAAAGAAAGCAAGGAGTTTGACAAATATACAATCTCTGGAATGTTTTCTTACTAGTGTAAAACTTCTACTTCACACCATGTTGGTTTTCTAACTGTCAAACGTTTACTAGGGGGGCGGGATAGCTAAGTGGTCAGAGCGTTAGATTCCCCGAGTCAATGTTAAACAGCATCGAGCGTAGTTACCAGTAGGATGGGTGACCAGTTTGCGCGCCTCGGCTTCAGTACAGTCCCCCCTAGTTCACCCAGCTGTAAATTGGTACCTGCCCTCTTTAGGGTCAGACCACCACTCATGGTGTAATGGATGGGGGAAACGTTTGGGGCCCAAACGGGATTCAAACCACCGCACACTCCGACCCGGACTTTTCGCTTTCTAGGCAGGCGCGTTACCTGTAGACCACTGATCCACCTTGTGCCAAACAGAAACTGAGCTGATCAGAACTCGGAAAGTATCAGCTGAGGCTAGCAGGCAGACCTCCTGTAGAGTTACAACACACAAGGAAGTGTGTGTGTGTGTGTGTGTGTGTGTGTGTGTGTATGTGTGTGTATGTGTGTGTGTGTGTGTGCGTGTGTGTGTGTGTGTGTATGTGTGTGGTTGTGTGTGTGTGTGTGTGTGTGTGTGTGTGTGTGTGTGTGTGTGTGTGTGTGTGTGTGTGTGTGTGTGTGTGTGTGTTGGGGGGGATAACCAGGCTAGAGGCATCCCATCCAATATAATATAAAGCGAATGCAGAGAAGCGAGAAACAACAAAACCGACTTCTCCGTAGATGCTTGCACCCAGGGCAGCTTGTCCCTAAAGGCTAAGTTGCCATGAGGGCGTTAAACTCACCCTTTTCCCAAGTGAGAAGGGTCTGCCTTGGTTTCACTGCTTGTAGCCAAGAAACATACCTTTTTTTTTTCAAAGACCTGACTCCATTCCATTCAAATCGAGTCAAGTCAAGTCAAAAAACATCTTCATTCATATTGTTTACAGCCCTACCCACCACGAAAGCCATATCATGGCTGTCTGTCACCTCATCCAGTTTCAGTGGTTCTACATCGCCGGAACATTCAAGAAGCGTTAGAATACCAGTTATACTATTATTGTTTATATCCCTACCCCACCACGAAAGCCAAATCAGGACTGTCACCTCATTTTGTTTCAGTGGCTCCAGTAACTTTCAACTTCAGGTTCAAAACCAGCACTGCTTAATACTTTCAAATATCTAACACCGTCCATCTGAGAGAGAGAAAAAACCCACTCAATGACACAATACCTAATTAATCGTTCCATTCCTTTTTACTAATATAATAAACCAGGAAGTGCTGAGGATGCCACCCATTCCAACTACCCGATTATCATCCCAAGGATACAGAAAAAAAAAAAACGTTTAAAAAATTCCGAAATAATTTAAGGTACAAAAATATATGTTAAAAAATGCCACGAGGACAAGAAACACTACAGAATGGACATCTTGTTCCCATCCCAATGTTTATTTCATTTTATATATTTATTGATTTATATTATGTTCTTCGTTTATATCCAGGATAACAGAATAAGCACTCATATGTGTGCTTTTTTCTAACATCCAGTCCCCACTGTGTGTGCAGCGTTGTCATTCGTTTCCACCGCCACACAATGGCCTACTCTTACGTAAAACGGAACCGGTTTTTAATTAACCTGTGCGCAAGATATTCTGCGTGCGTTCGCACCACGGGACCTCGGTTTATAGTCTCATCTGGTTGAAGAGCAGACTG
>CM060327.1:58683932-58686432 GCA_030674155.1 Stramonita haemastoma | reverse complement strand
CAGATGGAAGAGAAACAGATTGAGAGGCCTTTTCTCTGCATACATTTTATCCATGTATCCCAACCTTTCGTAGTTTAAAAAAAAAAGAAAAAAGATAAGATAATAGATAGGTATTGAAACCTACCAAAGTTTGTAACGAGAAAATCCTTAAGGAAGTGTGCTTTCTCCACTGGTTCCAGCACCGTCAGCATCTCATTGCTGCTGTTACAGGCAGCACGTGCTTCCGGCCACGTCAGCAGAGGTGACGTCACTACTCGGTAGCAAGTGGTCGTCAGACGATCGATGACGTAACCCTCCTTGGCGGGACAGGATGCTGAGGGTTGAACAGAGAACAGTAGAATGTTCAAATGCTACACTTTACTATGCTTTACAAGATTCAGGGATATGCAAATTCTGTATGTTTTTATTATCATTACAATTATATAGGGGCAGCATAGCTAAGTGGTCAGAGCACTCGCTTTCCCTAACTCAAGTTAAGCAGCATCGAGGTGGTTACCATGTACAGTCCCCCAGTTCACCTAGCTTTAAATGGGTACCTGCCCTCTTTAGGGTCAGGAAGGTAAAACAGCGAGGGAGAGGAGATGGACACCGCCCTCAACATGCTGGCCCCTAGAGAAGCTGAGGTCTCTTGACATCTCGCTCCCCTATGACCACTCAGGTTATAGGTACACTTTTCCCACTGCCTTACAGCTGATGAGAGTGATGTCTAAAACTGTCTTCATTTTTTTGTATAAGAAATAATTTCAAACAGGATCAACGATCCTCAAATAAACATTAAAACGAAACATAATCCAAGGCTTTAGGTGCAGCCTCACCGGAACTGACGTGATAGTAGGTCCAGCCAGGAGCAGGGCGGGTCTGATTGGCCAGCAGCTGTGTGTACACGGTGCGTTGGAGGGCACAGGCGGTACTGCTGCGGTGGTAGAAGAAAGAGTTACACCCTGTCTCTGCCTGGCACAGTCTTCCACACTGCAGCACACTGCCAGCAGGGAACCACTGGCTCACTGCCCTGGGAAGCACACCGTCCAGGCTGGGGTCACGGCGGTAACTGCTGCTCTCCAGAGTTCTAAAATTAAATTAACACAAAATAATTAGACGCATTTCTGTTGAAAACACTCAAAATATTTATCAGACTGCGACAGATGCAGAAGTTGTGAGGTTTATTAACTATACATAACTCCCTAGTTTAAGCATGTCAAGCGTGGTTGCCAATTGAATGGTGACCATTTGGGCACCTTGGCTACAGTACAGTTTCACCCAGCTGTAAATGGGTACCTGCCTCTTTAGGGTCAGGAAGGTAAAGCAGCGAGGAGAGGAGATGGGCACCGCCCTCAACATGCTGGCCCTAGAGAAGCTGAGTCTCTGACACCTGGTTCCCTACGACCACACAGGTTATGGGACACCTTTACCTTTTTACCTTTACATAACTTCCTAATAAATTCCCACTCCACTTCCATGAAAGTCCTTCAAATGAGATTATAAAACTGAGTGCTAACACACGCAGAACATCTTGCACACACGTTAAAAATCTGTTCCGACTTTCAGAAAAGTAAGCCATGTGTGCAAATGGGAAAGGTGGGCTTACTGTACAAAACCACATACACAAGGGGACTGTAGTAAAAAAAAAAATAAAAGCACATGAGTGTTTATTCTATTATCTTAAAGAATAGAACAAGTGAAAATAAAATAAAGATTTTTTTAATCAATCGGCTAAATCATACCTTTGTATGTCAAAAAGAAAGCACAAACTACAAAATATATACCATGGTCAGCTCTTTACGCATTTCCTCTATTAAGTTGCTCTTTTTATGTTAAATGTATGTGTGTGGATGTGTGTATGAGTGTGTGCATGCGTGCGTGTATGTGTGTGTATGTATGTATGATGTATGTATGTATGTATGTAGTTGTATGTGTATGTATGTATGTATGTTGTATGTATGTATGTATGTATGTATGTATGTATGTATGTATGTAGTGTATATGTGTGTGTGTGACGTATGTCAACATTGATATGAACATTCTGGTATATCAACCCAATCAAATTCCTTCGACGGATTCATTCATTTTTTCTGAACAAAGACAAAATCAATACTGCTTAAGTCCAAGATATATCGCTTGTTTTTGTTTTTGTCAATCAATTTTTGGTTTGTTTTACTTTGACCAATGTCCTCCACTATTCGGAAGAAGGCAACAACAAAAAGTAACCAACATTAACAACATCAATAACAAACAGAAGCAAAACACAGAAAGATACTACCACAGACAGCTCTTGCGTCACAAGGAATAAAGATAATGTGTCTTAATATATCATCAAATCGAACGAATGATAAAAAAAAAAACTAAAAACATTTATGATTACGTAATGGAAGGATGGAGAAATATACGAACCAATAAATATGTAAACGAACAACTGAACGAATGGATGAATGCCAGAATGAATGAACAAATGAATTAATTATTTATTTATTTATTTATTTATTTAATTAATTAACAAACAAAT
>CM060327.1:58671432-58678932 GCA_030674155.1 Stramonita haemastoma | reverse complement strand
GGCAGAAACATGAACTGTCTCTGACCAAGGCAGAAACATGAACTGTCTCTTACCAAGGCAGAAACATGAACTGTCTCTGACCAAGGCAGAAACATGAACTGTCTCTTACCAAGGCAGAAACATGAACTGTCTCTTACCAAGGCAGAAACATGAACTGTCTCTTACCAAGGCAGAAACATGAACTGTCTCTTACCAAGGCAGAAACATGAACTGTCTCTTACCATGGCAGAAACATGGCCTGATCTTAGCCCAGGAGAAGATGGGGCCAGATTCTCTGGAGGCCTGTGTAGTCTGGTCATTTCTTTCCAGGAATGGGACGATAAAGTGGACAAGATGATGAATCCGCACACATGTACACAGTCAAAACTCTTTTTTTTTCTTCTTCCAACGATCTGTATTTTATTTCTGAACATCAAACTATTACAATAGCTGTTACACTTAAGTCCTTTATTCTAATTTAGAATGGCAAAAAAACTTTCCACAACTGAAACGAGACATCTGGCTGTGGATCATAGTCATAGAAGGCGTTTTGACATTTCTATATCTCTCCCTGAAGCCTATCTCCTTTGCTTTTACATAAATCATTAAGTACAGGGCGCTCAACAAAAATACATAATGGCCTGAAATTATATCAGACCAAGTGCCCACTGCATTTTTAGATGTTTCTATTACTTACTAGTATATTAGCTTATGCACATAGAATCTTTCGGTAGTAGGCCTACACTTTTGATTTTTTACATAAATCTTTGAGTAAATGGCACTCGAATAATAAAGCAGTCTGATTTGACAACAAAACAAATGCACGCTGATTTTTTAGAATGTTATTTTTCCTTCAACAGTAAGCCTTCTCCTTTGAAGTTTACCTAAATCATTGAGAACAGGACGCCCCAAAAATAAATACTAGACTGAAATTATATCAGAACACGTGTATACTGTATTTTTTAATATGTTTTTTTCTGAGGGGTATGCTAGCACACACAGGTAAGAATCCTGCAGTAGTAATCATACTCCCCTTGATTTTGTACATAAATCATTAAGCACAGGGCGCTCACACAATAAATAATTGACTGCTTTAATATCAGAACAAGAACACACTGCATTTTTAGATTATTTTTTTTTACTTACTAGTATATTCCCTCATACAGATAGAATCTTTCAGAAGCAAGCGTACTCCTTCAATATATTACATAAATCACAGGGCACTCAAGCAATTAATGATGGACTGAAATGATATCAGAACAAGTCCACCTTACATTTTTTTTACAATGTTTTATTTTTTTCCTTAAAAGTATACTCCTTCACTCAGGTGGGATCTTTCAATAGTAAGCCTGCTCCTTTGCTTTTAGATAAATCAGTTTTTAAAAATGGCACTCAAACAATGAAGGATGGAGTAAGTTAATATCATAACTCGTGCACACAGCATTTATTTGATTTTTCTTTTTCTTAAGAGTGTGCTTGCTCACATATATAGCAATCTTTCTGTAGTAAGCCTACTCCTTTGGTTTTACATAAATCTTTAAGTACATGGTACAGAATAGCTCAGTGGTCAGAGCCCTCACTTTCCCCAAGCTAAGGTTAAGCAGCATCGAGCATGGTTACCAATTGGATGGGTGACCGTTTGCGCGCCTTTGCTTCAGTACAGTCCCCCAGTCCACTCATCTGTAAATAGATACCTGACCTCTTTAGGGTCAGGGAAGGTAAAGCAGCGAGGAAGAGAGGAGATGGACACCGCCCTTAATATACTGGCCCCTAGAGAAGCTGAGGTCTCTGATGCCTCGTTCCCCTATGTCCACATAGGCTATGGGACACCTTAACCTTTACCTTTTACAGGGCATTAAAATAATGAAATGATACCAGAACATGCGCACACTGCATTTGTTAAAGAATATCTGTTGTTTCTTTTATCAAGTAAGAATGTTTCAGTAATAAACACACGCCTTGAACATCACATAAATCACAGGGCATTCAAGCAATAAATAACTGAAGTTTTATCAAAACAAG
This sequence comes from Stramonita haemastoma, assembly GCA_030674155.1. Lineage (NCBI taxonomy): Eukaryota > Metazoa > Mollusca > Gastropoda > Neogastropoda > Muricidae > Stramonita > Stramonita haemastoma. The sequence goes on along the minus strand of CM060327.1, from coordinate 58,676,931 downwards.
TACACACTGCATTTTTTGAAGGGTGGGGGGGTTAAGAATATTTTGGGATTTTTTTTTTGCCTTAGGCGCATATGGGTAAATGGGTACCTGCCTTCTTTAGGGCCAGGGAAGGTAAAACAGCGAAGGAGACGAGATGGGCGCCGTCCTCAATACCCTGGCCCCTTAGAGAAGCTGAGGTCCCTGCAGATGCCTCGCTCCCCTTACAACCACCTAGCTTATTACAGGACACCTTTCCCTTGACCTTGAGGGTACGCTCGCTCACACACGTAGAATCTGTCAAACTTCTCTTTCCCAAGTCTCCATAGGTACCTACTGGCCTGCTTTAAAACCATGACGTTTTGGACAGATGTCCATTCATAGTCTGGCTCCCAGAGGGTCTTAGTGACGTCACGGTCTATAGGCTGGCCGTTGACCCAGACTATTTTGAGGGATGACCAGGTTCCTGCCTGATTCCAGACTCCGTAGGGTCGGCTGCCTCCGATCTGAACGCTTCGGGAGTAGTTGTGAAGAGCTGTTTGTTGTCAACACACAGACACACAGAGAGAAAGGAAAGGAGTGATGGTTGTGTGTGTGTGGGGGGGGGGGGGTAGTAGGCCCTAGGTGGGTGGATGTGTGTGTAGTAAGTGCGGGAGAGAGGTGTGGTAGTGTGGGGGGAGGAGGGGGAGGGGGGAGGAGGTGAGTGGGTGGGGGGGAGGTGGGAGTGTGGGTGGATGGGTGTGGGTGTGTGTAAGTGTGTGTGGGGGAGGGGGGGAGTTGTAAGCTGTGTGTGTGATGTGTGTGTGCGTGCGTGCGTGTGTGTGTTGTGTGTGCGTGTGTGTGTGTGTGTGCGTGCGTGTGTGTGTGTGTGTGTGTGTGTGTGTCTGTGTGTCTGTGTGTCTGTGTGTCTGTGTGTCTGTGTCTGTGACTGTGTCTGTGTCTGTGTCTGTGTCTGTGTGTCTGTGTGCGTTCGTGCGTGTGTGCCCGCGTGCGCGCGTGCGCGCGCGCGCGCGTGTGTGTGTTGTGTGTGTGTGGTGTGTGTGTGTGGTGTGTGTTTTGTGTGTGTTGGTGTGTGTGTGTGTGTGTGTGTGTGTGTGTGTGTGCTCGCGCGCACTTCTTTCTTTCTTTCTTTCTTCTTTCTTTCCTATCTCCACTGCTAGACGTTACAAAAAAACACATTGTCTTTATTCTATTACCCACACACACACCCTTTTTCTCTTTCAACAAACGCTTTAGCAGAGTAGTTGGGACCATTCAACTTTCACCCTATGGATCCATGAAGACAGACGGTTCAAATCTCCGGGCCGTCTGGTGAATTAAGGGTGGGGATTTTTTTTTCAAAGGGTGGGGATTTCTTATTACGATCTTCCAGGTCAACTTCAAGTGCAGACCTGCAGAGAGTCCAACAGAGACAGAGGGAATGGTAGAGGGCAGAGACACTGAGAAAGTCTGCTGTAAGACACGTGTAGAAATTTTATCATTCTCTACATATTCCACAGTAGAAACTCTCTCATTCTCTACATATTCCACAGTAGAAACTCTCTCATTCTCTACTATATTTTACAGTAGAAATTATATCATTCTCTATTATATTTCACGGTCGAAACGCTATCATTCTCTATATATTTTATAGTAGAAACTCTATCACTCTATTATATTTCACAGTAGAAATTCTTTCATTCTCTACTATATTTTACAGTAGAAATTATATCATTCTCTATTATATTTCACGGTCGAAACGCTATCATTCTCTATATATTTTATAGTAGAAACTCTATCACTCTATTATATTTCACAGTAGAAATTCTTTCATTCTCTATTATATTTCACAGTAGAAATTCTTTCATTCTCTATTATATTTCACGGTGGAAATTTTATCATTCTCTATTATATTTCACGTTATAAACTCTATCATTCTCTATTATATTTCACATTATAAACTCTATCACTCTCTACATATTTCACAGTAGAAACTCTATCATTCTCTATTATATTTCACAACATTTTCTTTCTTTCATAAAGACAATACCTATGTTGGTTTTGAGAAAATCCTGAAGGAAGTGTGCTTTCTCCACTGGTTCCAGCACCGTCAGCATCTCATTGCTGCTGTTACAGGCAGCACGTGCTTCCAGCCACGTCAGCATCGGTGACGTCACTAAGCGGTAGCAGGTGGCCGTTTTACGATCGATGACGTAGTTCCGGTTTGCTGGACAGGCCGCTATGGGATCACAGAAAGTAGTTGAGTTCATTTGGATTTTTTTTTTTTGGTGGAGGGGGGGGGGGGAGCAGTACTTGTTTTAAGGTAGTAAATACATCAGCAAAACTCATTAAGGTGAATGTAGTTTGCCTTTTATGGCAGATGCCTATTCCCTGAAGTGTTCATCACCTGGGCTTTATCCCAGTTCTTGATTAAACCATTGATGCTGGGGGCAACAGCAAAGTGAGAGAGGCTGTATGATCAGTGGCTTTCTTTCCCACTCATGGAATTCCACTTTACAGCTTAGTCTTTAGTGATGGACTATGACTCTCTGACTAGGAGGCTTGACTTGCACAGTCTTTATGTGCTGCAGCCCTGTGGGTTAGATGGCCTTTGGAGAACATCTCCAACACTGACTGTCCTTATGCCCTCTTGGCCAAAAGAGTGGGGATTTCAGACCTAACTGGGGATCGAACCACCATACACTTGAAACAGGGACTTTTCATTTTCTAGGCTGGTGTGATGCCCCTAGACCACCATGTTTTCTGGGATGGGATGACCTGTTAAAAGGTAAGGGACAGATTGTGAGATGAAACAGTAGGGGAAATCTGGGAGATCTGAGGATGGAAATGATAATAATAAAAGTAATATTATTAATAATTATTATTATTATTATCATTATATTATTATTATTATTGTTATTATTATTATTATTATTATTATTATTATTATTAATTATTATCATTATCATTATTATTATTATCATTATTATTATTATCATTATTTTTTTTTTTTTTTTTTTTTATTATCGTCATTATTATTATCATCGTCATTATTATTATCATCATTATTATTTTTTATTATTTTTTTTATTATTATTACTACTATTATTATTATTATTATTACTATTATTATTATGTGATGGTAGTAGTAGTAGGAGGAGGGGGAGGAGGAGGAAGAAGAGGAAGGAGGAGGAGGAGGAGGAAGAAGAAGAAGAAGAAGAAGAAGAAGAAGAAGAAGAAGAAGAAGAAGAAGAAGAAGAAGAAGAAGAAGAAGAAGAAGAAGAAAAAGAAAGATTAATAAACATAATTAATGTAAAGCTATAACTTGATCTTGTAAAAACAAATCAAAGGGCTTAAAGACATAAGTATGTCTGGGGGCCAGATTAGAAAGTGTCCCATGTAGGTTTCTGATGTAGATTTCTGACACTCACTCCCCCTCCACTTCCCACACCCCATCCCACCCCCACCCCAACCCCCACAACACCCTTATCTATAAATATAAAAAAAAGCCTCACCGGAACTGACGTGATAGTAGGTCCAGCCAGGAGCAGGGCGGGTCTGATTGGCCAGCAGCTGTGTGTACACGGTGCGTTGGAGGGCACAGGCGGTACTGCTGCGGTGGTAGAAGAAAGAGTTACAGCCTGTCTCTGCCTGGCACAGTCTTCCACACTGCAGCACACTGCCAGCAGGGAACCACTGGCTCACTGCCCTGGGAAGCACACCGTCCAGGCTGGGGTCCTGGCGGAAAGTTTCGCTGCTGAAAGAATGTAAAAAAAAAAAAAAGAGAGAGAGAGAGAGAGAGAGAGAGAGAGAGAGAGAGAGAGAGAGAGAGAGAGAGAGAGAGAGAGAGAGAGAGAGAGAGAGAGAGAAAATTATTGGGCTAGTATTGCTTTCTTTATTTTTGTTTTGTTTTTTGGTTTGGTTTGGTTTTGGGTTGGGGGTTTTTTGTTTGTTTGTTTGTTTTTTTTGGGGGGTCTTGTTGCTTGATTTTTTAGAACATACTTTTTAGTTAAATTTTTTTAATATGCATATACACACATGCACGCATACATGCACACACACACACACACACACACACACACACACACACACACACACACACACACACACACACACACACACAACACACACACACACACACACACACACACACACACACAGAGTCTTTAAATCTAATCTTCATGACAACTAGATGATAAACAATCCCATCTGACCTCTCAACAGTTTCCTTGCTGGCGGCATGCGAATGTCTAAACCATCCTGCCACCTTTCTCCTTAGAGGATGCTATTAATTACTTACAGGCTTTCAACACCCCTAGGGAAAGACGGGTAGGGGGAGGTGGGGATTGTGTATTCTATGGTATGACAAGGCCACAGGACAGGTTGGGGGGGGGAGTGGAGGAGGGGGCAGCAATTGGAAAGTCTGCTTGTCATTGTTCCCTTTTTTTCCATTATCCAATATTGGGGCCACAGTTTTCCAAAAAAAAAAGAGGAAGAAAAAAAAAAAAAACCTGGGGTCTTTAGAAAAAGAAAAAAAAAAAGAAGTAGAGCTGTCACTGCATTAAACATGAAAGCTAGCCATCCTTTTTTTGTTATTGGTTTTGTTGTTGTTGTTGTTGTTGTTGTTGTGATAGCTGTGGTTCAGATTGATGTATCCCTCACAGCGGAATTGTTGAGCTATCAGCAGCAGCAGTAGCATCACTGGGTCTACAGAATGCAGATGATCGTGTTTATTTTTCATCACAGAGGGTGCCTAGGGGCCCTAGTTATTGATGGATTTCCATGAATAAAATCCCTCTCCCCCTGTCCCCAAGTTCGAGCCTGGCTGCGTGAATGGTGTGTGTCATGCATGTGTTTGTAAAATGTTCATAATGGATGTAGATTTGGGTTTGGGGGGTGGTGTGGGTAAGGGTAGGGAGGGGGGTAGGAGTGTGTTGTAGATGAGTATAGCTGGGCGTGTGTGAGTGTGTGAGTGTGTGTGTGTGTCTGTGTCTGTGTGTGTCTGTGTGTCTGTGTCAATCAATCAATCAATCTAATTTTTATTTCAAGATGGTACATTATCCAGTCCCCGTGTGTCTGCAGTTTTGTAAATCTTGTCATCTGTTCCCACTGGCACACAATGACCTACTCTTACGAAAAGCGGTGTGTGTGTGTGTGTGTGTGTGTGTGTGTGTGTGTGTGTGTGTGTGTGTGTGTGTGTGTGTGTGTGTGTGGTGTGTGTGTGTGTGTGTGTGTGTGCTGCGCGCGTAAGGGGGGGGGTATGTGTGTGTGTGTTTGGGGGGGGGGTATGTTTGTGTATCTGTGTGTTTATTTTTTTATTCTTCTATATCGAGGATAATGGAATAAGTACTCATGCGCTTTTTTATCCAGTCCCCGTGTGTCTGCAGTTTTGTAAATCTTGTCATCTGTTCCCACTGGCACACAATGACCTACACTTACGAAAAGCGGAACAGGATTTAACGTGTGCCCAAGATGTGTCTGTATAAATGTATGCCTCTTTTTATGTCTGTGTGCGTGCGTGCGTGCGTGCGTGCGTGCGTGCGT
>CM060327.1:58663932-58668932 GCA_030674155.1 Stramonita haemastoma | reverse complement strand
TATAGATAAAAAGGCTTAGGATTTTTGAAATATTATGTTTTGGCGGCCACATTGGATTGTTTCCACGGCAACAGTGCAGAAAACTGAATAAATCTTTTATTTTTAGGCTTTACAAGTGATGCCCTTTCAATATATATGGCATAACTTTTAACATGGGCTTGTCAACAAAATTTCATCAGTTTAAGTCTAATATCACCTAGAGTGAACAGACTTTAAATGAAAAACAAACAAACAAAATATACTCACACAACTCCAAGAGCCGTCTGCCAAACACTGACCAGACACAGGAGAAAACCCAACAACAGAAACTTGCAGCATCTTCCAGCCAAAGTCATGGTAGTACGAGCACGAGCGTGATTTCCCACCAACTGACTTCGCATTCACCGGTTACCGGCAAACAGACAGACAAACAGACAGACAGACTGACTTGACAGACAGACGCGTGTCCGCTGCCTGCCTCACCAATTTCCACACTGCTTTAGATACAAGGCTGGTCAGGATTTTTGACAGGAGAGATGGTGGTTAAGGGTTAGGTATAATTGCCACATGTCTATACCAATCGATGGAGAGATCGATTCACCCTGGCTCAACTTTGCAGCAATTAAGGTGGGAATGGCATCAAGCGAAATAAGGACAGAGCCTCTCTTTCCCATCCCCCCACCCCCATTCCGCCATCCCCCTCCCCCCATCCCTCCAATTAACTACTCACGACCCTTTCAGGGACAATGACAGCTTGGTTCAGAGTTTCTGTGCCAGAGTTAGTTAGTTGGTTAATGACTTTGCAAACATATATCTAGCTATTATATGTCATTTAGTATTATTGTGTCCTTTTTTGTTTTGTTGTTGTCGGGGGAAGTTTCGCGGGTAAAGTTTTACTAATTGAGATCTACCCTTGTTTGTTTCTTTCATTTCTGGAACAAACAACGATAGAGAGATATCGACAAGTGGAGAGAAACAGAGAGACAGACAGAGAGAGAGACAGACAGACAGACAGACAGACAGACGGATACAGAGACAGAGACAGACAGACAGAGACATAGAGACAGACAGACAGTGAGTCGGATAGACACAGTGAGACAGAGACAGAGACAGAGAGAAAGGCAGAGAGACAGAAAGACAGAAAACAGAAAAACAGATCGAATTAAATCAAATCAGCTGCTTTAAATTCAAGCATAATGAAGAAGCGTAACGTGTGCTTATTTAATCCAGTCCCCGACAGAGAGACAAACAGAGACAGAGAGAGGGATAGAGACAGTGAGAGCGACAGAAAGAGCGAGAGCGACGGAGAAGAAGACAGAGAGAAAGACAGAGAGACAGACACAGAGAGAGAGAGAGAGAGAGACACACACACACACACACACACACACACACACACACACACACACACACACACACACACACACACACACACACACACACACACACACACACACACACACACACACACACACACAGACAGAGAGACAAACAGACAGAGACACAGAGACAGAGAAATGAAATAAAATGAAAATATTTACACAGAACCGAAATGCTGTTATAAAAAAGTGGACACAGAAATTTAATGAAGAAATCAACTACAACAGGGTATTTGGAAAATTGCACAAGATTAAAGGCATCAGAATACAATGGTTACAGATAAAAATCCTCCAAAGAATTGTTGTTACCAATGTTGTTCTGTGTGCAATGTGTGTAACAAATACAACAAATTGTGCCCTGAACAGTAACGTAAAAGATTCAGTCGAACATTGCTTTGGGGATTGCAACCATGCAAGAACTCTTGGGACACAGTTAGAAAAAATTATTAATGACAATTGCAAATACGCATTGAATGTGAAAATTTCACAAAAGATTGTTCTTTTTGGAGTGGATGATAGTATGAAAACAGATGCTGCTTTCTATTTCATCATCCTACTTGCCAAATGGTATATTTACAGATGTAGAATTGAAAACCATTCACCGGTATTAAAAGTTATTTTCTAAAACAGTTGAAATACAGGTTTCAAATTGAATAATACAACGCAACAATTCCACACAATCTGAGTAGATTCGCTTTTGAATGGAGTCGTTATAGACCATTGTTTGATTGTACTGACTAGATATATATATAATTGAGAATGTGTCTGGCCATGCGTTTTTTGCTGAATAGCAACCATGTTGTATAAGAAAAGGACGTGTGTGTTACTAGGTATTTGAGCTGACACTGACTCAACGTGCTTTTTCTCATGGATAAAACATGTGCAATGGCGTAGGTTGACAGAATTGATAGAGGTACATAATGTGTTTTTTGTTGGTTTTTTGTTTTTGTGTGACATGATAAATTTACTTTAGCGCGTGTGTGCAAGCATATGTGCATGTTTGCATGTGTGCATGTGTGTGTATGTGTGTGTGTATGTGTGTGTGTGTGTGTGTGTGTGCGTGCGTGCGTGCATGCTAATAGGAGTGTGAACGTGTGTGTGTGCTTTTTTGGTTAAGCATTTGAGAAGCAATAAATGTCACTTGTTTATAAAAACAAAATTGCCTATTTTACTTTTTCTTGGTTTATTTTGTGTTTGATTAGAAACGGTTGCCTGTGTTGTTTGTAATTGAAAAATGAACATTAAAAAAATGTTTGAAAAAAAAAGAAAACCTGTTCTTGAACATCAGCCTTGGGACCTAATTCAAAACAAAGTGGGGGGTAGGGGAGTGCATGTGCTTGTATACGACGAATTTGTACAAAATTTCAAATTAAAGCAAAAATATAATCTTGACATAACTCTGCTTTTACACTGAATGAAGGCCTTGACATATATAGAGAGAGATAGAGAGACAGACAGACAGAGAGACAGACAGACAGAGAGAGACAGAGAGGGAGAGACAGAGACAGAGAGAGAGAGAAACAGAGACAGACAGACATAGAGAGAGACAGAGAGAAAGAGACAAACACAGAGAGAGACATTTATTTTATTTTATTTTTTATTCTTTTATATCGAGGATAACAGAATAAGCAATCATGTGCTTTTTTTCATCCGGTCCCCGTGTGTATGCAGTTTTGTAAATCTTGTCATCTGTTCCCACCGGCACACGATGGCCTACTCTTACGAAAAGCGGAACAGGATTTAACGTGTGCGCAAGATGTTCTGCGTGCGTTCGCATTTAGACAGAGAGAGACACACACAGACACAGAGAGCGACATTCAGACAGTAAGAGACTTACAGACAGAGAGAGATAGAGACAAACACACACACAGAGACACACGTACACACAAACAGAGAGAGAGAGAGAGAGAGGGGGGGGAGATACACACACAAACAGACAAACAGAGAAAGAAAAAGATAGAGAGCAAAGAGGCTGGACCGACTACCAAATTATACATTAGAGAGGCACCGGACGACCCTAAGCCGGGAACGGGGTGTTTGCGCACAGGCAAACAACAGACATTGTCTGGGTCTGAACAGAGATAGTGCACTGGTCTAGATGGGTTCAGTACACACTCACAATTGCCGCTGCAGCAACCCTACCCGGAATGACAATGCATGGTACCCCTCTTCCATACCCTCCCCCTCCTCCGTCCCCTTCCCTCCTTACTCCGTAGGAAATTAAGCATAAAGATCAAAAAGACTACGATGAGATTTATAATTATCAACCTTTCCAAACTTCCTCACGTCTAAAATCTGTAGACAGGTGGGGGGGGTTTTCCAACCATGCGAAAAAAATGAGGAACTTTTTGTATGATGTAAATTAAACTGGACTGAACTTCTTCCATCTTTTGTGTCGAACATTTAAGACTACAATTATTGTTGTTTGTCGTATGAGATCGAAAATGTGATGTGGCCTAGTTAAGCGCTTGATAAGTCAGGCCCAGTGTATCTAACTTCGGAGTGGGAGAAAATTGTTTGGTTTTTTTCTTGTTTTTTTCTTCTTCTTTTTTTTGAATCTTTGATAAAAGTCATTTTTCAAAATGATTGAGAAGTTGGTACTTGCACTTGTCTTTCCCCACTACTTTTTCTTCAATAATTGTTTTTTTCATTTATGGGAAAAGGCGGGTGAATGGACCTAAGAAGGTATAAAACAGACAAGAAGGGGGTGATAGGAAGCAAATGAACAAGGCAGAAAGAAAGAGAGGGATGGAAAAGGAATTGCTAGCACAGAGTTTCCAGAAGGTGGGGGTACTACTTATACCGACATCACACGAGCGCGCACGCACACACACATACACACGCGCTACTATCACTTACAGTGAAAAGATGTTAAATTCAGCTCTCTCTCTCTCTTCTCTCTCTCTCTCTCTCTCTCTCTCTCTCTCTCTCTCTCTCTCTCCTCTCTCTCTCTCTCTCAGGTTCGCCTGTGAGTCATCATTAAACTTCATTCTAAAGGAACTATTAACAAATCAAAAAGGAACGCCTTCGCAAGAAAGCACAACTACAAAACAACAATCTGTCAATCAGTAAGAGAAAGGAACAAGCGGTAAGTAAACGAACAGGTCACTGCAGGTACATATTCTCTCCTTCTGTAAAAAAAAAAAAAGAAAAAAAAAATACTTTACGTGCCTGAGAGAAATTATACTACTTAGTCAACAGCCTGAACACAATATGTGCGTTAGCGCTCATTTTTGTAACCTGCTGTCCTGTGGAGAGATTTACATGCAGGGTGTGCAGGATATGTACTTAGAAGGCCTTCTCTAACTCCCTTTTTATTTATGTCGGGAAGTGGGTAGCAATGGTCTATTACACCAAACAGAGAATATCTACAATAGAATACTTTTGTTTTGAAAAGCATGCTAGGAAAAATATTAAAAATACAATTTACCTTTCGTTTGTCTTATTTTGCCTATATATCCATTGGTCCATACTGCGCTAATGTGCGACGCCTAGAATTCCCTCCCCTGACCAGGAAAAACACTGTTGCCTTCTTTAAAACTACTAAAATTCATAAAGGATTATCGCCCCATGCTTTGAATTGCCTCCCTTAGCAGGAACGCTGTTGTCTTCTTTGTTCTTACTAAAATTCATAAAGGACCGTCG
>CM060327.1:58646432-58653932 GCA_030674155.1 Stramonita haemastoma | reverse complement strand
AGCGGGTTTCAACGTGTGCGCAAGATGTTTTGCGTGCATTTACAATCGGAGCCTCAGTTTATAGTCTCATTCGATGGATTTTTTGGGGAGGAGAGGCGGGGTGGAAGGTGTTAGTATTGATGCTAACTTCAGAGGAAAAAATCTCCCTTCATTCATTCATTCATTCAAGCTCTATTATATATTAACCTCTTACCTCCTTTACTAAAAAGACTAAAATAACCAACAACACACAAACAACACCACAAGACAACTATAACACGTGACAACACGTGACAACAACACGTGACACGGGACAACAACAAAACGCGATGACAAAAACACGTGACGACAACACGTGATGACAAAAACACGTGACGACAACAACACGTGACGACAACAACACGTGACAACAACAACGCGCAAACAGCACGCAAACAACAAACACAAATAATAACACTAACAACAAACATGAACAACAATAACAACAACAAACACAAACAACAACACAATCAACAACTCACAACAACAGCAAACAAATAAACAAACAAACAACAAAACAACTCCATCTCACCTGACGTGAATCGATAGTACCTAACCCCTGGTGTCAAAACGGTCTGGTTTGCCGTTAAAAACGCATACACCGCCCGATGCTCTGAACACAGAGAGGGGATGCCTAGCTGGTGGTTTTGGTGCCGGTAAAAGAAGGAATTGCACCCTCTCGAATCTTGGCACACTCTTGCACACTGCACCACGCTGCTTGCAGGCACCCAGTATAACTGCGCCGTCTTCGGGAGGAGATTGTCCAATGATTGGTCTTTGTGGAAAAGGCCCACGCTTTGCCTGAATCCAAAACAAAAATTTAAGAAATTATTTTTTTTTTTAAAACAGAACAGAAAAAGAAGGCAGACCAAAGAAGAGATGGGAGGACAACATCAGCGAATGGACAGGCCTGGAATTCAACAAAATTTTGAGAGAGGCAGAACAGAGACAGGAATGGAGTCTTCAGGGGTGCCCCCCATGGTCGCCAGACTAAGGGATAGATAGATAGATAGATAGATAGATAGATAGATAGATAGATAGATAGATAGATAGATAGATAGATAGATAGATAGATAGATAGATAGATAGATAGATAGATAGATAGAAAGAAAAAACAGAACAAGTTTCGTGATGAGTAGTGCTTGGTGAGTTTGAAAGAATACCCCCTCTCCTGATGTCGGAATGCGGCTACCTTCATGGTGAGCTTAATTTTTTTTTTTTTTTAAACAGTCGCATTATGCAGAAATATGCCTATTGGTGAACCTCAGAGCTCTAGCCGAGGAATGAAAAAAAAACGAAAAAAAAACAATATTTGGTAAAAGAATGACAGGAAATGATTTCTCTCTCTCTCTCTCTCCTCTCTCTCTCTCTCTCTCTCTCTCTCTCTCTCTCTCTCTCTCTCTCTCTGGCACGTGCGCCGTTAAAACCCGTTCTGCTTTTCGAAAGAGTAGGCCCTTGTATGACTGTGGGAACAGATGACAAAATTTTCAAAACTGCATAAACACGGGACCTGGATGTAAAAATAGCACATGAGTGTTTATTCCATTATCCTTGATATAAAAGAATAAATGAATAATATAAATAAATAAATACACAGTCGTTAGGACACACAGTATTTATTCTATCTGTTAATTCTTTTCTATCGAGGATAATAGAATAAGCACTCGTGAGCTTTTTTACGTCCAGTCCCTGTGTGTATGCAGTTTTGTCAATTTTTTAATCCCTTCAGTACAGTATGCATGTATCATTTTTCCCTGTGAACTTGCAAAAACATCATCATACACACACACCCACGGCAAGTTTGACACTGGGCGGAAAACTCCCAAAATCAATCGGTATTTTTGGTGGGGAGGAGGGGAGAAGGGGTAGGGGTTAGGGGTTGTCCATTCGAATACTCACATGGCATGGACCCCAGAGGCGTGGATCAGAAATACTGTGAAGGCAAACAGGACAGGGGTATGGCTGGTAAGAAGAGAAAGAGGCATGGTCCAGAAGGTTTGTTGCCTCTGTCGATTTTTTCCCTCTGAAAAAGAGAGAGATTCCCATGAGCATAGGTCAAGAGGAAGTTACTGCCTCTCATTTGGGGGTATTGGGGAGAACCTGTCAATATAAATAGTAACCCCACCTTCTGGAAATTATGTGCTAGAAATTCCCTCTTTTCTCTCACTTTTTTCGTTTCATCCTTGTCCCTTTTCTTCCTGTCACCTCCTTCTTGTCTATTTTCTGCCTTCTTGGTCCATTCTCCTGTGCCTTTTTTCCCCCAAGAAAAACTTAAAATATGACATTTCTCTCCTGTGTCGAAGTCGGATGGGCTGGGCCATGGGCCCGACTTGTCAGGAGCTTAACAGCAGCGCACTGTGTTTTTGCTCATATGACAAACAGCAACAGTTGTTATCTGAGTGTTTGAGGAAGGAGAGAATTTTACAATCTTGGAACTCTGCCATAGAAGAAGACATTGGTTTGTATTGATTGTACTTCAGTTGAAGGGGTGGGATAACCGACAATACTATCTAAGCATTCCACCAAAAGAAGGAGAAGAACAAGTATAAGAAGAAAGAAGAAAAGAAAAAGAAAAACAAGAACAAGGTGAAAGAAACACATTTAGACCATTTTTGAAACAATTAGATTTATCATATCGGGAATTTTTTTTTTTCAAAAGGCGAAACAAGCATACCTGGCTGTTGGTTAGGTTCTTGCAGGCACCTACTCTTCGTCCAAAACACCCACATCAATACTGACGCCCACCCAGCCATGCCTATTCCTTTATATATACTATCAGGACAAAAGTCCTTCAACTCAGCAAGTCCTCATTGACCATTGGCCAGTAGCCAGGTCACGTGGGCTTTGGTCATGGGGAAGGAAAATCAGGTCCTTAACTGAGGGGTGAGGATGAAACGAAATATTTGATGAGGTGACCACAATGGGTAACTTTGCAGACAAAGGGTCTGACCTACATGTCACTGTTTTGGTTCCAGGGATCGCGGATTTATTCACCACTACGTGGTAGTGGGGAGTGGAGGAAGCTGGTTACAGAATCTTCAGTTGTGCCTCCATGGTCCACAGGACTATGGGACACATGAAGGTGAAGGAAGGTGAACGTGATTAGTGTGATTAGTCCTCGTTAGTTATTCAGGTTTCTGTTGTTCATATCGTTTGGGGGTAGGGGAGAGGGGAGGGGAGGGGAGGGAGGGTGAGTCCAGCTTATCCCTGACTGAATGAGGCTGTGACCCGGTGACCACATCAGTTACATCACTAGGGCTTGACTAACAACAAAGGGATATTATCCCTCAGGGGAAGAGCTAACCGAATTTCCTGCAGAGATTAATTTAGGGGACAGGATAGCTCAGTGGTCACAGCACTCGCTTTTTCCCCAGTTAAGGTTAAGCAGCATCAAGTCAGATTACCAACTGGATGGGTGCACCTTGGCTTCAGTGTAGTCCCCCAGTGTGCCTGCCCTCTTTACAGTCAGGGAAGGTAAAGCAGCCAGGGAGAATATGCTGGCCCCTAGAGAAGATGAGGTCTCTGATGCCTCACTCCCCTATGACCACATAGGTTATGGGAACACAAACAAATAATTTTTTCTGCACGCACATGTGTGGTTGCTTGCATAGCGCGCGCGCGCGCGCGTGTGTGTGTGTGTGTGTGTGTGTGTGTGTGTGTGTGTGTGTGTGTGTGTGTGTGTTGTGGTGTGCGTGTGTGTCAAAGTCAGGTCAAAGCCAAGTCAAAAGTCTTTTTTATTATATCCAGGTGGTACATTGTATAAGCAACGTATTTGTTTATTCTTCATCAAGCCATCTATCTATGAACAAAATCAACTTTTACCATAATATTCAACTACAACATTATTAGAGAGAGAGAGAGACTCTGTGTGTGTGTGTGTGTATGTGTGTGTGTGTGTGTGTGTGTGTGTTGTGTGTGTTGTTGTCTGTCTGTCTGTCTGTCTGTCTGTCTGTCTGTCTATCTGTATGTGCGAGTGTATGTGTGTCTTCTTCTCCTTCTTCTTCTTCTTCAGTTTAACGTCCTTCTACCAAATAGTAATATCAGACAGGCAAGTGTGTGTGTCTGTATGTGTGTGTACTCTGTGTGTGTGTTTCTGTGTCTGTGTCTGTGTCTCTGTGTGTCTCTGTGTATACCTATGTCTGTGTGTGTGTGCGCGCGCGCGCGTGCGCGAGCGCGTGTGTATGTGTGTGTGTGTTTTATTTTTATTTATTTATTCTTTTATTTTATTTATTCTTTTATTTCGATGATAATGGAATAAGCACTCATGTATTTTTTTACATCCATTCCTCGTGTGTATTCAGTTTTGTTAATCTTGTCATCTGTTCCCACCGGCACAAATGGTCTACTTTTACGAAAAGCGGAACAGGATTTAACGTGTGCTCAAGATATTCTAGTGCGTTCGCACACGGGGCCTCAGGACTTTGTGGGAGAGTGGAGTCAGCACTGATATGTGTGTGTGCGTGCGTGTGTGTGTGTGGTGTGTGTGTGTGTGGTGTGTGTGTGTGTGTGTGTGTGTGTGTGTGTGTGTCTGTGTGTGGTGTCTGTGTCTGTGTCTGTGTCTGTGTCTGCGTCTGTGCTTGTCTGTGCGTGTCTGTGCGTGTCTGTGTCCATGTGCGTGCATGTATGTGTCTTTGTCTCGGTGTTTTTGTGTGCCTGTGTGAATGCTTATGTATCTATATACATGTGAAGTAGACGAATTGTTTTCCTCCACCACCACCACCTCTACCCTCCCTCCCCCCCGCCCCCCCCCCCCCCAAAAAAAAAAAATTAAAGATGAAGTAATGAGCGCTGATGAAATCAAGAACCCATTGGAACCCAATATGCACCACACACATAATAGGCCACCTATTCTTCTTCTCTCATTTTCCCTTTTCTTGTTATTTTTTGTTTTGTTTTGTTTTGTTTGTTCTGTTTTGGTTTTGGTTTCTTTGTTCTTGTTGCTTTTGTTTCGTTTGTTTTTGTCCTCACTGTTTTCTTTTTGGGGTTTCCTTTGCTCTGGGGGATTTGGCTGTTGTTGCTGTTGTTGTTGTTGCTGTTGTTGTTGCTGCTGTTGTTGCTGTTGTTGTTGCTGTTGTTGTTGCTGTTGTTGCTGCTGTTGTTGTCCTACTGTATGGCTCAGAAACCTGGCGGGTAACAAAGACCAACACCCACAAACTCCAAACATTTACCAACAGATGTCTTAGGAACATCCTTGGTATCAGGTGGCCAGAAGTAGTCTCAAACGAAGAACTATGGGACAGGACCAGACACGCTCCAACTGAGACGGAGATCAAGAAAAGGAAATGGGGATGGATCAGCCATACGCTCCGCAAGCCTGCTTCAGATGTCACCAGGCAGGCCCTCGACTGGAACCCACAAGGGAAGCGGAAAGTAGGTCGACAAAAAACAGACCTGGCGCAGAAGCATTGAAGCAGAGACGAAGGCAGGCGGAATGACGTGGGCCGAGCTGAAGAGGATCTCCCAGAACCGAGTCCGTTGGAGGAGTGTTGTTGTGGCCCTATGTTCCCACGGGAATCCACAGGCATAAGTCAAGTAAGTCAAGTTGCTGTTGTTGTTATTGTTGGTTTTTGTTTGGTTTGGTTTTTATATTGCTGTGGGTTTTTTTTTGTTTGGGTTTGTTTTTTTTACTTGTTTTTTGTTGGGGTTTTTGTTTCTCGGTTAAAGCTTTGAGGCTCATGAATAATTTTGAGTTTGTGACCGTTTTTGCCCACCATAAAGGTAGCGGCATTCTGACTTCAGAGATGTGTGCTAGGTAGGTTCGTGTTTCCGTAACCCACCGAACGCTGACATGAATGACAGGATCTTTAACGTGCATGTTTGATTTTTTTTTTCATTTTTGTATTTCTTAGATAATGGGATAAGCTACTCATGAGCTTTTTTTTTTACATCCAGTCCTCGGTGTGTATGCAGTTTTGTTGATATTGTCATCCGTTCCCACTACCGGCACACAATGACCTATTCTTCTGAATAGAGGAACGGGTTTTCACGTGTGTACAAGATGTTCTGCATGTATGTATATCATACACGAAGAGAATGAAGGCACTGCCAGGTCTGCACTTGAATTTGACCTGGGAGATGGTCAAAATCTCTAACCACCACCACCACCACCACCACCACCGGCACCAGAATTAATTCACCAAGACACCATCGCCCAGTTTATTGAAGGCGAGCCAGCCGCCTTGGCGCAGTGGTTAGCGCTTTGGATTTCGGACTGGAAGGTCCGGGTTCGATTCCCATAAGAATCATAGGGATTTTTCGGACTCCAGCCGGCTCCTACCCAGAGTGAGTGTGCTGTGGGCTCAGTGGGGAGACTGGGACCACACAGTCGAGCTTCATCCACTTCACGGATGCGAATTTAAGAGTGTTGCTCAAATTACCTGACCAACACTGCAGGTGTCTGTATCTCTCGGGCCCGGTTGACGCCGGGATATATTATGACAGTAAGTGTAGAGTACAACCCTGTTAAGTAGTCTTAAAGCGGATGCACTTCCACAGCAGCAGCATCACATCATCCTCATCATCATTGATCATCATGCAATAATAAAAATTTCCTCTGATTCGGTAGCCCCAGTTGCTCTGGTCTCAAGGTGACATCAGATTTGGTTTGCCCATACACTTCTGTGCCCGTTGTGAGTTTGTGTCAAGGCGTTCGGGGTTGGAGGTTCGTAGAGGGACGGTCGTTGGAGGGACGTTGTGGTGGTCGCCACCTCAGGTGGGTGACTCACTCAGTCTGGCTCTGCGACTGAGCTAATACTGTCGTTAGTAGGGAGCTTAGTAGGTGGTGTCCTGCGTATGTTAGCTCAGAACAGGCACCATTGAACACCACCAAAGTGACCCAGCAGAAGTGCAGGGCCCCTCTGGCTGGTGGCCCTGCTGCAGCCTGATATTGGTGGGCTCCCTGTGGACTCCCGACCCCGTGGATGAAACATAACGAACCAGGGCATGGCTGTGGCGGGGAATTATTTTTTTTATTATTATTATTTTATATCGAGAATAGTGCAATAAGCACTCATGTGCTTTTTTTTATATCCAGTCCCCGTGTGTATGCAGTTTTGTAAATGTCATCTGTTCCCACCGGCACACAATGGCCTACTTTTACGAAAAGCGGGACAGGATTTAAGGTGTGCGCAAGATGCTCTGCGTACTTTCACACAGAATTTCATATTGATGAATTGTTTAAGACATGCTTATCAAATCAGTTTATGTACGAACATTTTCATATTAAATTTTGTAAACAAATACTGGGAGTTCATAAAAAAGCATTAGTACTACCCACTTTAGGGGAATTGGGAAGATATCCACTGACCCTTAAAATCATATGCCAGATAGTATCCTTTTGGATTCATTTGATAGAATCAAAACCAGACTCTTATATTAGAATAGTATACGATAATTTGTATCAGAAGAATAGGTATGATAAATGGATCAATACGGTAAAAAATGTTCTTTACACAATTGGATTTAAACATGTGTGGAAAAACC
>CM060327.1:58636432-58641432 GCA_030674155.1 Stramonita haemastoma | reverse complement strand
CAAATGTTTTCATTTTTTATAAATGAACTAGCTATTGAGCTATCTAAAAAAGGAAAGCATGGTATTCAAATGATTCCTGGAGCAACAGAGGTATTTTTACTACTTTTTGCTGATGATATTATTCTTTTGTCTGAGACTGTTGTTGGTTTACAAAATCAGTTAAGTATCTTAAAAGAGGAAGCAGATCGTTTTGATTTATCAGTAAATATGGATAAAACAAACATAATTGTTTTTAGAATGGGTGGGCATTTATCAGTTCGTGAAAAATGGTTTTATGGAAATGATGAAGTAAAAATAACTAATACTTATAAATATTTAGGGATGATATTTTCAACAAGGCTAAGTTTAAATTTTGCATGGGAAGAATCTTGTAGGAAGGGGAAAAAAGGTGTAATAGAAATTTTAAAAACATTACGAAAGCTTAATACGATAGACTTTTCTCTTTTCTGGAAATTGTTTGACACACAAATTGAGCCTTTGCTTACATACGCTTCAGAAATATGGGGATTTAAGATAAATGCACAAATGGAAAAAGTTCACACATATGCCATGAAACGTTTTTTAAATGTACCAATACATTCATCTAATACTGTACTTTATGGAGAGACAGGAAGATATCCTTTATATATAAGAACTTTTGTGAAAGGTATTAAATATTGGTTAAAACTGTTGAAACTTCCACAAACACGTTTATGCAGACAGTCGTATGAAATGTTGATTTTTCAGATGGAACTGGGTAAAGAGAACTGGGCTTATCAGGTTAAAAGAGTTTTGTCGGAACATGGCTTTGGGATTGTGTGGATGTCTCAGGAAGTAGGTAATGAACGTCAGTTTCTTTCGGAATTTAAAGATAGGCTCATTTGTTCTTTTAAGCAAAACTGGCACTCAGATATGGAAAGTAAAAATAAATATAGCTGGTTCTTTTCTTTCAAATCCGTCTTTCAGACTGAAAAATATCTAAAAGTAATAAATGATAAATGGCACAGGATAAATTACGCTAGATTCAGGTTAAGAACTTTGGGTTTTAATGCTAACAAAAGATGGTTCCAGACTGAGACATCCATACAGTTACCATGTCCATTATGTGGTCATAATGTTGATGACGAAGTTCATTTTCTGTTCCAATGTAAAGCATATGAAACTGTACGTAATAAACATACTTTTTTAAGTCTACAATCTGCAGAAATTCAAGATATTGTTTCTATTTTGTCATCTGAAAATGAACATGTGATTAAATCTGTTGCTAAGTTTATCGCAGAAGCACAAAAATTAAGACAAAGCCAAGTCACCGCCAATTGTATTAATATGAATTGATATAGTAACAGTACTAGTAGCAATGTATTCTCGAGTAAGCAGATTTCAAAAAGGTTGATATCTATCATATGTAATTTGAACGGATGGTTGATACGAAAATGGTCGTTTGTTATTGCATTTCAGTTTACTTTTTCTTTTTTCTTTTCTTTATATGTACTGGGTGATTTGTAACTGTATAGACGTCAGTGTTATAATTAGGTTGTTACAAGTGGATGGTTCATTTTCTTTTTGCCAAATTCAATTGTATTGATCACGCATTTTACTTTCTGTTTACTGTTTCTTAAAAAAAAAAAAATTGTGTTACCTCCCTTGTCAAAAGGCCTAGTTGGGCAATGACAATAAAGTGTTAAAGCGTTAAAGCGTCTCTCTCTCCTCTCTCTCTCTCTCTCTCTCTCTCTCTCTCTCTCTCTCTCTCTCTCTCTCTCTCTCTCTCTCTCTCTCTCTCTCTCTCTCTCTCTCTCTCTCTCTCTCTCTCTCTCTCTCTCTCTCTCACACACACTCACTCACATCATTCATTTGGTTGTCGTCAAATAACGGTACCCTGCTACAAAGACAAAAGCTGCCTCATTCAGTTGTGCGTGGTTCTTCAAAACCAGTGGACGCCAGGAGGCAATCTAGGACAACATGCAATCTATTATTGCCACACGTTCGCACCAGGCTTATTGCTAATGCATGGAGCCTGTTGCCCTGCTTTTCACTTTGTTTTTATTCTTTCTCCGTCTGTCTGTCTGTCTGTCTGGCTGGCTGGCTGGCTGGCTCTGTCTCTCTGTCTCTGTCTCTGTCTCTGTCTCTCTCTCTCTCTCTCTCTCTCTCTCTCTCTCTCTCTCTCTCTCTCTCTCTCTCTCTCTCTCTCTCTCTCTCTCTCTCTCTCTTATTCATTCAGTCATTCAGTCATTCAGTCATTCAGTCATTCTCTCTCTCTCTCTCTCTCTCTCCTCTCTCTCTCTCTCTCTCTCTCTCTCTCTCTCTCTCTCTCTCTCTCTCTCTCTCTCTCTCTCTCTCTCTCTCTCTCTCCTCTCTCTCTCTCTCTCTCTCTGGGGGGACGGATAGCCTAGTGGTCAGAACATTGCGCAGGCAATTTGACGACCCGGATTCGAGTCCGGTCGAGGAGATTTTTGTCCTGGAGTTAATATCAGTGCTGACTCCACTCTCCCCAAAAGTCCTTCGGATCAGACTTTAAACTGAGGCCCCGTGTGTGAACTCACGCAGAACACCTTGCGCACACGTTAAATCCTGTCCCTTTTTCGTAAGAGTAGGCCATCGTGTGCCGGTGGGAACAGATGACATTTACAAAAATGCATACTCACGGGGACTGGATGAAAAAAGCACAAGAGTGCTTATTCCATTATCCTCGATATAAAAGATTCTTTTTTAATCTCTCTCTCTCTCTCTCTCTCTCTCTCTCTTCTCTCTCTCTCTCTCCCCTCTCTCTCTCTCTCTCTCTCTCTCTCTCTCTCTCTCTCTCTCTCTCTCTCTCTCTCTCTCTCTCTCTCTCTCTCTCTCTCTCTCAATTATGTTGTGTTATTTGGAACGAATTAAGGATAAGAAATTACAAAGTAACATGCTCATAGAAACAGAATGTCAAAAAAAACTTTTTTAAAGCACACGATTACTTAAAATGATAAATAATCTCTCTCTCTCTCTCATTTGAGAGTTCGAGTTCTCTCTCTCTCTCTCTCTCTCTCTCTCTCTCTCTCTCTCTCTCTCTCTCTCTCTCTCTCTCTCTCTCTTCTCTCTCTCTCTCTCTCTCTCTCTCTCTCTCTCTCTCTCTCTCTCTCTCTCTCTCTCTCTTCTCTCTTTCTCTCTTATCTATAGCACTGCCCCTGTCTTTCTCTCTTTTTAGCCTTTCTGTAATTCTTCTCTGAACATTGTTTATTTTCAGCGTGCTCATTTGTTCCCCCGTCTTGTGTTTGGATGATGTAATAAGGACTAGGACTTTTTGATTACGGCTATTACTTTGGGGAGAAGGGGGAGGGGAGGGGGAGACTTCTTTTCTTTCTGTTTCTTCTACTGACGTGTTCTTTCTTTCATACTGACATTACTTCTTGATTGGTTTTCTTTCAGAAAATTCGGAAAGGGGTATTGATTTTTTTCTTAGACAGATGTTTGTATGTATGTGTGTGTGTGTGTGTGTGTGTGTGTGTGTGTGTGTGTGTGTGTGTGTGTGTGTGTGTGTGTGTGTGTGTGTGTGTGTGTGTGTGTGTGTGTGTGTGTGTGTGGTGTGTGTGTGTGTGTGTGTTGAGGGTGTTGGGGATTCATGAAGAGGTTGTTTGTTCGTCTCTTTGTTTGTTTGTGTCATGTAGTTTTTAGTTTGGGGGCAACAAGATTTTTGTTTGTTTCTATGTTCTGATTTGCTGTGTTCTTTTTTCTCTCTGTTTTGTTCTGCCTGCTCTGTTTGCTCTTTGCTTGTTTGTTCATGTTAGTTTCTGTTTGTTGTTGGCTTGTTTGTTTGTTCTGTTCTGCTCTGTTCTGTCTGTTTCTTTTCTGTCTGCTCTGCTCTGTTCTGTCTCTGTTCTGCTCTGTTCTGCTCTGCTCTGTTCTGTTCTCTGCTCTGCTCTGCTCTGTTCTGCTCTGCTTCTGTTCTGCTGTCTGTTTCTGCTCTGTCTGTTCTGCTCTGTTCTCTCTGCTCTGTTTCTGTCTGCTTGCTCTGTTCTGCTTGTTCTGCTCTGCTCTGTTCTGCTCTTCTCTCTCTTCTGCTCTTCTCTCTCTTGCTCTTTCTCTCTCTTCTCTTCTTTCTCTCTTCTTTCTTCTTCTTCTCTTCTCTCTTCTCTTCTCTTCTTTCTTCTCTTCTCTTCTTCTCTTCTCTTCTCTTCTCTTCTCTTCTCTTCTCTTCTCTTCTCTTCCTTCCTTCCCTTTCTCTACTTTCCGTGACTCAGGAACTGGTTTCAAGGTAGGTACATTAGTGACATTGGTCCTGGACAGTCACGGTGACTGCACATCTTTGGATAGAGATTCGACAGCCAGTCAGCCAGTCAGTCAGCCAGTCAGCCAGCCAGTCAGTCAGCCAGTCAGCCAGCCGGCAAGGCGATCCGTTTCCTATCCATCAATGGAGACAGCGATACCGATGGAAATCGTTTTCTCCTGATCGGAGCCCCCATAGTACATTAACCCATGGTCAGCGGGCAGGCTAAATGGGTTAATGCTCTTTCTCGGTACCCCCCCCCCCCCCCAGAAAAAATCTGTTGGGGGTATATTTTGAGCGTGGCAACTGTGGTAGGTATGGGATCTGTTGTGAGGCTGCGATCAATTCAATTATGTTGTTTATTGCCCCGCCGACCACACAGGCCATATCGGGGCTGTCACTTCGTCCAATTTAAAATTCAGATTAAAACTGTGCGACTATATGTATATATATATATATATATATATATATATATATATATATATATATATATATATATATATATATATATATATCAAAACGGGGTATAAAACAAACTTTACTGTCCTTGCTTGTATCGACGCCCTGGTCAACCATAAGGGTCAGCCTAGAACGGTCACTGCATTGTGGGAAAACCCACATCGATCACACATAAAATGGAGAAGAAAAAAAACCAAAACCACATTCCTTAAATTAACCTTGTCCTTAGAGAGCAACTATATCACTTTCACTTATATCAGACGGGAAAAGCCCGATTCTCTAGGGAAGTTAAAAATGGTGTTGGCTGTCTGTATCCAGGTATGTT
>CM060327.1:58608932-58626432 GCA_030674155.1 Stramonita haemastoma | reverse complement strand
ACACACACACACACACACACACACACACACACACACACACACACCCACACACACACACACAAGCCAAATTCTTAAAATGATTCTCTGAAGATTCAGAAAACTTTGAGGTAACAAAACACACAATTCTTGCATAATTCTGAGATTTTTTTTTTTTGGGATTTGCTAAAAAAAAATTCTAAGCATACTAAAATCAAAAGTTTGCTTAGGCCGTGTATTGATTAGCATTTCAAGCAACAATCACATGGGTGAATCAAAAGAAAGCAGGCATGTATGTCATTTTCTTTTTTTTTTCTTCTCTCAAAATACCCCCTGAAGTCATTCCTATTTACTTGAGCACACACAGCCCCTACCTATATAATCAATACACGCCTAAACGAATCATTGTTTACCCTGTAAGTCTAGCATATAATATGTAAGTATATATAAATATGAAATAGAAAAGAACGGCAGTAATGATGTGAGAGAGACAAACAGAGAGAGAGAGTAGAAGAGAGAGAGAGAGAGAGAGAGAGAGAGAGAGAGAGAGAGGAGAGAGAGAGAGAGAGAGAGAGAGAGAGAGGGGGAGAGAGAGAGAGAGAGAGAGAGAGAGAGAGGAGAGAGAGAGAGAGAGAGAGAGAGAGAGAGAGAGAGAGAGAGAGAGAGATTTATTCTTTTATATCGAGGATAACAGAATAAGCAGACATGTGCTTTTTATCATCCGGTCCCCGTGTGCATGCAGTTTTGTAAATATGTCATCTGTTCCCACGGCACACGATGGCCTACTCTTACGAAAAGCGGAACAGGATTTAACGTGTCGCAAGATGTTCGAGAGATGTGCGAGAGAGAGAGAGAGAGAGAGAGAGAGAGAGAGAGAGAGAGAGAGAGAGGAGAGAGAGAGAGAGAGAGAGAGAGAGAGAGAGGAGAGATTTGGCCAGCCACCCTCCGCTCTGCCTTGACATCATTTTGGTTGCGTGAAAAGAAAACCTTTCTTGTAAGAGAGTTCAGAGGCTGGCTACCTATGTACAACCGGGTTTCTTTTACGTAAAAAAAACTTTTAAAATAGGGGAACGGAATAGCTCAGTGGCCAGATCTCTAGTTTTCCCCCAGCCAAGGTTAAGCTGCAACCAGTGTGGTTACCAATCGGATGGGTGACCGTTTGCGCACCTTAGCTTCAGCACAGTTCACCCAGCTCTAATGGGTACCTGCCATCTTTAGGATCATGGAAGGTAAAGCAATGAGGGAGAGGAGAGATGGGCGCCGCCCGCAACATGCTGGCCCCCTTAGAGAAGCTGAGGTCTCTGACGCCTCGCTCCCCTACGACCACATAGGTTATGGGACACATTTACCTTAACCTTTAAAAAATGAATACTATAACATACTCACAAAGGTTCAGCACACGTTTCCCAAGACTGACACAGAACTAAAGCAGTCACATACAGGATCTTCAAACATCCCCGAGCGAAATACATGTTGCAGTTTGTTGATAAAGATGATGTCTAATTTTGTTCCAGGTTCTGGACAAAACACAGTCTGTCCCTCTCTATCCCTCTATCCCTCTCTCTCTCAGTTCCCTCTGGACCTACGATCTGTTGAGTCTGACACGAAGACAAGAGTGGAGGGTTGGGTTTAAATAAAGTAACCGATATATCTCGGGAACACAATGACGCTCACCCAGAGGCGTGTTTTCTTGATGAATAATCCATACTCAATCCTGGGTTCTGTATTATGTGCCCTACTTCCTCCATTCACGGCTTCCCAGCTTTCATCAACACGAACCTACCTTAGTCTCTTGTCTGAATTTATGACGCTGGAAAGATAATTATTAGAGGGAGAGCTAAATGTTGAATCTTGTCATTTCACTTTTTGTTTGTTTTGTTTTGTTCGTTCTTGATATTCTAAAGGGTGGGGGGTGGTTGTTTGAAGGGGAATATTAGAGCAGAACGAAAACTTAAGGTTAAAGGAGGCACACAGTCAATAAATAATATGTTGGGTGAGGGGTGTTTTTGTTTTGGTTAGGTTTGGTTTGGGTCGGTTTTTTCTTTTTTTTCTTTTGGTGGAAGACGCTCGTCATCTCCTCACTTTTTTCTTCTTTTGTTTCGAGGATAATGAATTAAGCACTCATGTGCTCTTTTTTTTTTTTTACATCCAATCCCCATGTGTATGCAGTTTTGTCAGTTTTGTCATCCGTTCCCACCGGCACACAAAATTGGGCCTACACTTCCGAAAAACAGAACGGGTGTTAACGTGTGCGCAAGATGCTCTTCGTGCGTTCGCACACGGGATCTCGGTTTATAGTCTCATCCGAAGGGGGACAGACTTTAACAAAAGAGCTGATCTCAATCCCATTTCCAGATCCAAAGTAAGGTAAAGGTAAGGTAAAGTGTCCCATCACCTAGGCGGTCGTAAGGGAGCGAGGCATCAGAGACTTCAGCTTCTCTAGGGGCCAGCATATTAAGGGCGGCACCCATCTCCTCTCCCTCGCTGCTTTACCTTCCCTGACCCTGAAGAGGGCAGGTACCCATTTACAGCTGGGTGAACTGGGGGGACTGTACTGAAGCTGAGGCGCGCAAACGGTCACCCATCCAACTGGTAACCACGCTCGATGCTGCTTAACTTGACTTGGGGAAAGCGAGCGCTCTGACCACTAAGCAATCTCGCCCCCAAATCCAAAGTGCACAGCTTTTCAGTTGATGAATGTTTTTATTTAAAGGAAATTTCCTTTTTTCGTGACAAAATGTGTCGACTACAGAAAGCTACTGTAAAATAAGGAAGGAAGGTGGCAGGATGGTTAAGACGTTCGCCTGCCAATAACCGTGAGTTTCTGGGTTCGTACCCGGCCTCGCCCTTCCTTCCCAGTTTGACGAAAAAATCGAACTGAATGTCAAAGTCATTCGGATGAGACTATAAACTGAGGCCCCGTGTGCGAACGCAAGCACAACATCTTGCGCACACGTTAAAACCCCGTTCCGCCTTTTGTAAGAGCAGGCCATTGTGTGCTGGTAGGAGCGGATGACAATTTTTTTTTTTTAAACCAGCATGCACACAGGTGTCGTGTTTAGACACCATCCCTGAGGGAAAAAAATAATGGGTAGGTGCTGCACTTGTGGCGACGCGCTCTCCCCGAGAGAGCAGCCCGAATTTCACGCAGAGAAATCTGCTGTGACATAAAGTGGTATTAAAAAAATAATAAATCAAGTAAGCAGACGAGTACTGCGCTAGCTCTGCAAAAACGGATTTATACTTCTTACATTGTTGAACGCTCAGACAGCAACTACTGTTGTCTGTCACATGAGTGAAAATATGTCGCGCTGCCGTTCAGCGCCTGACAAGTCAGACCCAGCGCATCTGACTTCTGCATGGGAGAAAATTGTTTTATCTTTAGTCTTTCTGGAAAAGAACGGCAGGAGAATAGACCAAGAAGGCAGAAAATGGACGAGAAGGAGGTGACAGGAAGAAAAGGAACAAGGCAGAAAGAAAGAAAGGGATAGAAAAGATGGAATTACTAGCACATAATATCCTTAAGATGGGGATGCTATTCAGACTGACACGCCCACGAAATCCCAAGGGGTCAAAAGACGAATTAAAAAAAACACACCAAAAATCCAAGAAACAAAGGGATAATAGCATTTGCTCTGTTCGTCCTCTTTCTGTTGTTCTCTTCTTCATTCTCTTCCTCCTTCCCCCTTCGCCTCCTCCTCCTCCTTGCCCTCATCCATCCTCTTCTTTTCTTCTTTTTTTGTTCTTGTTCTCCTTTTTCTTCTTGTTTTTCTTCTTGTTTTTTCTTCTTTTTCTTCTTCTTCTTCTTTCTTCCTTCTTCTTCTTCTCTTCTTCTTCTTCTTCTTCTTCTTCTTCTTCTTCTTTTTCCCTTCTTCTTCTTCTTCTTCTTTCAAACCCCTCTTCTTATTCATATCTTCCTTCCAATTCTTCTTGTTGTCCATGCAGAAGATGAAATATGAGCATTAAAGATCCCGTCATTTATGTCAACATTCGATGAGTTACGAAAACGGAACGTACATCATACATCCCGAAGTCCGAATGCGGCTTCAAAAGTCCTTCGGATGAGACTTTAAACCGAGCCCGTGTGCGAACGCACGCAGAACATCTTGCGCACACGTTAATCCTGTTCCGCTTTTCGTAAGAGTAGGCCATCGTGTGCCGGTGGAACAGATGACAATATTTACAAAACTGCATACACACGGGGACCGATGAAAAAAGACATGATTGCTTATTCTGCTATCCTCGATATAAAGAATAAATAATAAATAAATAAATAAATAAATGGGCAAAAAAAAACACCCTGTCACATACGAAAATCTCACCATTCGTGAACCTCAGAGTTCTAGCCGTGGAACGAGTATAAAAAAAAAAATTTAAAAAAAAGCATTGTCATCACATCAGAACCGTCATGGTCTGTGTCCATCTTTTGTATTTCTGTTTACCCCTTCTATATTTTCCCCTGCAGGCTTTTCTAGATTATAGAGGGGGGGGGGGGGGGGTCCTCACTTCCTCGGCTAGAGCTCTGAGGTTAGCCGATGGTGCTAGATAGATAGATAGATAGATAGATAGATAGATAGATAGATAGATAGATAGATAGATAGATAGATAGATAGATAGATAGATAGATAGATAGATAGATAGATAGATAGATAGACAGATAGACAGACAGACAGACAGACAGACAGACAGACAGACAGACAGATAGATAGATAGATAGATAGATAGATAGATAGATAGATAGATAGATAGATAGATAGATAGATAGATAGATAGATAGATAGATAGATAGATAGATAGATAGATAGATAGATAGATAGATAGACGGCCGGCGGACGGACGGACGGACGGACGGACATACAGAGAGACAGAGAGACAGAGAGAGACAGAGAGACAGAGAGACAGAGAGACAGAGAGACAGAGAGACAGAGAGATAGATAGATAGATAGATAGATAGATAGATAAATAGATAGATAGATAGATAGTAATAGATAGATAGATAGATAGATAGATTAGATAGATAGATAGATAGATAGATAGATAGACGGCCGCGCCGGCCGGCCGGACATACAGACAGAGAGATAGAGAGATAGAGAGACAGAGAGACAGAGAGACAGAGAGACAGAGAGAACAGAAGAAGAGAGATAGAGATAGATAGATAGATAGATAGATAGATAGATAGATAGATAGATAGATAGATAGATAGATAGATAGATAGATAGATAGATAAGATAGATAGACAGATCAATACCAGTATCTACAAAGATAAACAAGGCCCACAAACACACAACAACAACAACAACAAAACAACATACCACACCACTCTCTCTCTCTCTCTCTCTCCCCTCTCTCCTCTCTCTCTTCTCTCTCTCTCTCTCTCTCTCTCTCTCTCTCCTCTCCTCTCTCTCCTCCTCTCTCTCTCTCTCTCTCTTCTGTCCACTAGGATCTTCTGGAGACATCACTGACACAACAAACCCCACTATATCTCTTCTCTCTCTCTCTCTCTCTCTCTCTCTCTCTCTCTCTCTCTCTCTCTCCTCTCTCTCTCTCTCTCTCTCTCTCTCTCTCTCTCTCTCTCTCCTCTCTCTCCTCTCTCTCTCCTCTCTCTCTCTCCTCTCTCCTCTCTCTCTCTCTCTCTCCGGTGTTTGTTTATGTCACCATTCTAATTGATTGCCCCCTGTGACCCTGAGGGATAAGTCAGGTCATTAACCCGTAACAAAACAGACAAAAGCTCTCTTATTTGTGTGTCCTTTTATTTTTAAGCGGTTTTGGTTTTTCATCTCTTTATCACATACAGTAGAGAGGACCACAGGAGAGTGGAGGAAGCTGGTTGCAAAAATCTTTAGTGGTGTCCCCACGGTCTACGGGACTATGGGATAGGTGAAGGTGAAGGATGATGATTTTACACACGTGTGTGTGTGTGTTGTGTGCGTGTGTGCGCGCACACATACACACACACCACGCACGCATGCACCCACCATCACCATGCACACACACACAACACACACAAAACACACACACACACACACACACACCACACACACACACAACACACCACACACACACACACACACACACACACACACACAACACACACACACACACACACACACACCAAACACACACACACACACACACACACACACACACCATTGCTAAGAAACGTATTATCCAAGTTTAGTTAGGCAGTTTCTTTATGCTCTGTTTGGAAGTTTGGTTTGATTCAATCTAATAAACCCCAGAGTTAAAACTTCTGGAAGCTTTTCAGAACTCTCTCTCTCTCTTTTTACATTTTTATCAAAGTAATGGTTTCAATCAGATTGATAGGTGGAATGAAAAGCTTTAGAGGAAAAGAAATAAAACAGGTGGAAATAGAGTTAAAAAGGTTGTTTGAACCACTCTGAAAGAAGTGTTTGTTTCTCCTTTTTCTTTTCTCTCTTTCTTTCTTGTATTTCTTTCCTTTCTTTCTTTCTTTCTTTCTTTCTTTCTTTCTTTCTTTTCTTTTCTTTTCTTTTCTTTCTTTCTTTCATTCATTCTTTTCTTTCTTTCCTCCTTTTCTTCTTTTTTTCTTTCTTCGTCTGCAAACAGTTTTGCTTCAGTTGATTGTATGAATGTATGTATGTACGTTTGTTTGTTTGTTTGTTTGTTTGTTTGTTTGTTTGTTTTGCTTTGTTTGTTTATTCGCTTGCTTGCTTGTGTGCAAATTATCCTTTAGTGCAGGTCATGTTTTGTTGGGGTTCTCTTTTAAATGTTTTGTTTTGTATACAATTCATTTTTTAAACAAATGAATAGTTTCATTAAAATTTTCTAGTTTCCCAGTGCAAGATGAATTTGTTCCGAACAGAATAAACATATGACAGTTTAATATTTTGGGTATGTTTAGTCTATCTGTATAGAACAGAAAGGGTTGGGGGGTTCATAACAGCTTATTATATATTACTAGGGGAGGGGGGGGGCAGAGATAGCCTAGTGCTTAAAGCATATCGCTTGCAGTTTTTCTTTAATCTATCTATATATCCCTTAGTCTGGCAACCGTGGGGGCACTCCTGAAGACTTGACAACCAGTTCTCCCATTCCTCTCTCTGTTCTGCCTTCCTCAAAGTTGTCTTGAGTTCTAGGCCTGTCCATTCACTGATGTTGTCCTCTCATCTCTTCTTGGTCTGCCTCTTTTTTTTTTTTTCTTCTGCCTTTGACAGTGCCTTGCAGTATTGTTTTTGCAAGTCGTTTGGTCTTTTTACATGCCCTACCATTTAAGTTTGCCGCCGCGGTAGTCGAGTGGTTAGGGCGTTGGACTCGTAATCTAAAGGTTGCGGGTTCGATCCCAGCTGTCGGCTATGGCGTTGTGCCCTTGGAAAAGGCACTTTACGGCTATTTTCTCACCCCACCCAGGTGTAAAAGGGGTACCAACCTTGTGTTGGGGGGTTAACCCTGCGATAGACTGGCGTCCTATCCAGGGGGGGAGTCTATGACTCTCAGTGCTTGCGCCACTATACCGGGATATGCACCGGCCTGAGGCCTTAGTCGACAGTCTTTTACATTTCTCCATTTAAGTTTACGCTTCTTTATGATTGATAGAAGGTTTTCGTAGGGACCATGGTTTGCTGGATTCTGTTATGCACGTCTTTGTTGTTTATGTGGTCTCTGTAGGAGATGCCAAGGAGTCTCCGGAAGCATCTCATCTCTACCGCAGTACTCTTCTCTCCAAATCTGCATCAGGGTCCATCGATTCACAAGCATACAGGAATATGTATATAACAAGGGAGCGCATTAGTCTGACCTTGGGTTGAGTGAAATATTTTTTTTATCTTTCCAGATGGAGTTAAGTTTTGAAAGTGCTGTTATTGTCTGTGCAATCCTGCATACTACCTCTGGCTTGGACCCTTTGTCTGATACAACGGCTCCCAAGTACTTGAAGCTTTGAACCGTATTTGTTTTATTATTTTTTATTATTTTATACCACTTCATGTCAAAGCAGATTCTCTGCGGGAAATATTCGGGCTGCTCCCCCCCCCCCCCCCCTTATACCCACCATTAAGGTAGCTGCATTCCGTACATCGTGGAGACAGTTGGGAATTGATTCTACTCATTTTTCCAGGACAGGTCAGGGGAAATAACTCCCTTGCTCTTTTCATTTCTCAACTGCCCTGGGCTCTTTTGACATGTAACCAAGTCTTACAGACAGCACAGAAGTTTGGCCTCCACTGGCTTTTAAAGTCTCCCCGAAGGACTTTTGACATTCAGTTCGAATTTTTGTTGTTGTTTTGTTGGTTTTTTTTTTTTTTTTCTTTTTTTTGGGGGGGGTTGGGGGCACAGAATCAGAGGCATTTTTTCATTGCATGATGATCGATGAAAATGAGGATGATATAATAATGCTGCTATGAAAGTGCATGTGCTTTGAGACTACTTGACAGGGCTGTACTCTACGCTTACTATTATAAGTATATCCTGACGTCAACCGGCCCGAGAGATACAGGACACCTGCAGTGTTGGTCAGGTGATTTGAGCAATACTCTCAAACTCTCATCCGTAAAGTGGATGAAGCTCGACTGTGTGGATCCCAGTCTCCAGTTGAGCCCACAAACACTCACTTCTGGGTAGGAGCCGACCGGAGCCGGAAAAATCCCTATGACTCTTATGGGAATCGAACCCCACGCCCTTCCAGTCGGAATCCAAGGGGCTAACCACTGCGCCATGGCGGATGGTGTGTTTGGGGGGGGGGGGGGTTTTGTTGGGGTTTTTTGTCAAAGTGGGAAGAAAGGGCAAGCGAAGCCAAGATGTGGAATCGAACCCAGAACTTCCCAGTTTTCTTGCTGGCAGGTGAACAATGTCTAAACCCTCCTGCTACAGTTTATTTCCTTCCTTTCTTCCTACCTTCCTTTCTTCCTTTTTTATTTGGCTCATGAATTCAATGTATCGAAATGGTCTGTGGTGGTAAACGATGCCGACCATTGGGCATATCGATCTCTGTGTGTGTGTGTGTGTGTGTGTGTGTGTGTGTGTGTGTGTGGTGTGTGTGTGTGTGTGTGTGTGTGTGTGTGTGTGTGTGTGGTGTGTGTGTGTAGTGTTTGTGTGTGTGTATGTGTGTGTCTGTGTCTGTGTGTCTGTGTGTCTGTGTGTTTATGTTGCGTGCGTGCGTGCGTGTATCTGTGTATGTGGGTGCGTGTGTGTGCGTGCGCGCGCGCGCGTGCGTGTGTATGTGCGTATGTGCAGCTCCTGCCAGCATTCTCGCCCCTTTCTCGTCTGTTCCGTCTCAACAATGTGGGGTAGGGGAGGGGGGAGGAGGAGGGAGGGGGAGCGTTCATACTAGCCTGAGGTGTTCGTCGATTGAATATGTATGTGTGCGGATCAGTTTTTGCGTCATGTGTATGTGAAGATTCGGGTGGCTTTTTAGCACTCCAGTTTTGGGCTCTAAGCAACATCAGTGGATTGGATTGCACTCCAGTTGGGTGTTTTTTTTCCCTTATGGTTTGAAATCAGTGGGACTGCTGAGAGGGGTGTGTGTGGTTTTTTTTTGGGGGAGAGGGATATAGTGTAGGAGGCTGTCAGCATCATGTGTTGTGGAAAGAGGGTGCATGTCTCTTTGATATCGGTGTTATTGCTGTGTTGTGTTGTGGACGCGAGCGTCGGAGCAGTGTGAGTATACAATATGAACAAAATTATATTTTTAAATAGATAAGAAAGTTTTTGGGTTTTTTTTTAAAAGGAGAGATAGGTTCAGTTCATGATCTAATATATATGTAGATCAGCAAGTGATATTGGCAACTATTGTTGTCTGTCATATGAACGAAAACGGGTTTGATTCCCGTTCGAGGGGATTTTTTCCCCAAGAGTTAACATCAGTGCTGACTCCACTCTCCCCAAAAGTCCTTCGGATGAGACTGTAAACCGAGGCCCCGTGTGCGAACGCACGCAGAACATCTTGCCCACACTTTAAATCCTGTTCCGCTTTTCGTAAGTGTAGGCCATTGTGTGCCGGTGGGAACAGATGACATTTACAAAACTACATACACACGGGGACTGGATGTAAAAAGCACATCAGTGCTTATTCCATTATCCTCGATATAAAATAACAAATAAAAAATAGAATAGACACCTTCTCCGAAGTCGGACTCCGGCTACCTAAATGCTGAGGAGGAGGATAGGGGACAGTGACATTCCCGAAAATCTGACTATTAGTGAACTGCAGAGCTCTAGTTGAGGAAACAGGATTTTTTTTTCACATCCCAAGGACTTGCAAAACCAATACTGCAAGACACTTTCCGAGGCGGAAGAAAAGGAGGCAGACCAAGGAAGGTATGGGAGGACAACATCAGCGAATGGACAGGCCTAGAACTCAAGTAAACGTTGAGAAAGGCAGAACAGAGAGAGGAATGGAGGGAACTGGTTGTCAAGTCTTCAGGGGTGCCTCCACGGTCGCCAGACTAAGGGATAGATAGACAGACAGACAGACAGACAGACAGACAGACAGACAGACAGATAGATAGATAGATAGATAGATAGATAGATGATAGATAGATAGATAGATAGTAGGTAGGTAGGTAGGTAGGTAGGTAGGTAGGTAGGTAGGTAGGTAGGTAGTAGATAGATAGATAGATAGATAGATAGATAGATAGATAGATAGATAGATAGATAAATAGATAGATAGATAGATAGATAGATAGATAGATAGATAGATAGATAATCAGAAAATTGGGGAGGAGAGAGACAGACAGACAGAACCAGAGACAGAAAAAGAGAAAGAGACAACCCAACCCCCTTCCCCAAATAAAAATATAAACACATCGTTTATCATCAAACCAATCATCTTCTTTTACTTAAAATGAATATAAAAAAACGGCACACACACCTACATTTTTTTTTTTTGTAATTTACTTCCAGGGTAAGTGAGGGCAGTTACCACCGTGACCCCAGCCTGGACGGTGTGCTTCCCAGGGCAGTGAGCCAGTGGTTCCCTGCTGGCAGTGTGCTGCAGTGTGGAAGACTGTGCCAGGCAGAGACAGGGTGTAACTCTTTCTTCTACCACCGCAGCAGTACCGCCTGTGCCCTCCAACGCACCGTGTACGTTTTGCTCTCTTCCAGTCAGAAGGTCACTGCTCCAGGGTGGAAGTATTTTCGTATAGCTTCAGGTGAGCTTGGGGTGGGGGTTCGTGGGGGTGTGGGGGTGTCGGGGGAGTGTGGGGGTGGGGGGGAGGAGGGATGTGTAGGCATATCATTGGCCAAATTTGGGAGTTTTAAGCTAAGTATGAACAAAAAGAAAAATGATTCATGAAGTATTGTATCCGATTGAGGCGGGATTTTTTTTATATCTTTATTTACTTTATCTATTTTATTCTTTTATATCGAGGATAATGGGATAAGCACTCTTCTGGGGGGGGTTAACATCCAGTCCCGTGTTTATGCAGTTTTGTTAATGTCATCTGTTCCCACCGGCACACGATGGCCTGCTCTTACGAAAAGCGGAACAGGATTAATGTGTGCGCAAGATGTTCTGCATGCGTACGCACACGGAGCCTCGGTTTATAGTCTCATCCGAAGGACTTTGGGGGAGAGTGGAGACAGCGCTGATGTTAACTCCAGGAGAACAATCCCTCGAACGGGAATCGAACCTTGGAGTTCTAAGCTAAGGAACAAAAGAAAAAGGATTCATGAAGTATTGCATCCGATTGAGGTGGGATTTTTTTTTTTTTTTGGTTATCTTATTGTAGTATGTGGGGGGGGGGGGGGGGGTGTTGCCCAAAACGAAACAACTCTTCTTGGTCATGGAATGGTGACAGGGTAGCCTAGTGGTCAGAACAGTGAGCTGCTCCCAATTTGACGACCAAGGTTCGATTCCCCGTTTGAGGGGATTTATTTTACCCTGGAGTTGAGATCAGTGCTGACTCCACTCTCCACCACAAGTCCTTGGATGAGACTGTATTTTATTTATTATTTATTTTATGCCACTTTATGTCACAGCAGATTTCTCTGCGTGAAATTCGGGCTGCTCTCCCCGGGGAGAGCGCGTCGACACAAATGCAGCGCCTACCCATTTTTTTTCTTTTTCCTGCATGCAACTGTATTTGTTTCCCTGTCAGAGTGGCTTTTTTCTGCAGAATTTTGCTAGGGTCAACTCCCTTGTTGCCTTGGGTTCTTTAACGTGCGCTAAATAGTTATGTGTAACACACACGGACCTCGGTTTATCGTCTCATTCGAAAGACAAGCGCCCAGATCATCACTCAGGGTCTAATGAATGGGGGGAAAGTTTTGGGTCCAAACGGGGTACGAACCACTGCACACTCTGACCAAGACTTTTTGCTTTCTAGGCAAGGCGTGTTACCACCTAGACCACCGACCCACTCTCATACATACATACATACATACATACATACATACATACATACATACATACATACATACATACATACATACATACATACATACATACATACATACATACATACATACATACATACATACATGCATACATGCACACGCACACATATACACACATACGCGCGTGCACACGTACACATGCGCTTTTGAACATTCTTTCTTCTCACTTTTTCTCTTCTCGTCTTAATTCTTTTCCCTATTGTCTAATATCACTTAAAGTGGAAGGACGCTAAAGCGAAAAACAACACACACACACACACACACACACACACACACACACACACACACACACACAACAACACACACACACACACACACACACACACACACACCACACACACACACACACGCACACACACACACACACACACACACACACACGCACGCACGCACACACGCACAAACACACACACACACACACCACCACCACCACCACCACCACCACCACCACCACCCCATCATACCCCCCACACCCCACCCCCACCCTCTACCCCCCGCACCCCGTATTCTTTCTGTCTTATAATTGTAAAGTATACTGATCACAATAGACCATTATCGTCGCCATTGTCTGTTTCGTGGCGAAATGTTCTTTGAAAAAAGAAAAAAAACCTTTTTTGGAGTCGTT
This sequence comes from Stramonita haemastoma, assembly GCA_030674155.1. Taxonomy (NCBI): domain Eukaryota; kingdom Metazoa; phylum Mollusca; class Gastropoda; order Neogastropoda; family Muricidae; genus Stramonita; species Stramonita haemastoma. The sequence continues at coordinate 58,613,462 of CM060327.1, read as the reverse complement.
CCCAAACACTACTGAGGCTGTCTTTGTCGTTTTCACATTGAAGATGAAAAGTTCGATAGCTTGAAATGAGAAAAGCCATATTGTTTATTTGGTTCGGAAAACTCTCTTCTCGTGGGTCTTGTCACATAAATATTTTCGGTTTATTCCATGCAAGGTCGACTATATACTATTGTTGTGATTGATAAAGTCTAATGTCACATTTTGCGGACAGATGGGGAGGGAGAGAGAGAGAGAGAGGAGAGAGAGAGAGAGAGAGAGAGAGAGAGAGAGAGAGAGAGAGAGAGAGAGAGAGAGAGAGTGTGTGTGTGTGTGTGTTGTGTGTGTGTGTGTGTGTGTGTGTGTGTGTGTGTGTGTGTGTGTGTGTGTGTGTGTGTGTGTGTGTGTGTGTGTGTGTGTGTAGGGAGGGGGGAGGGGTTTAGTAGTGGGGGGGGTTGTTGTTGTTGAACGTCTTTTCACAGCTATGGTGATATTAGAAAGACAGACAGACCGACGAACAGACAAACAGAGACAGACAGAGAGAAAGACAGACAGACAAACAGACACATGGAGAGGAAAAAGGAGAGAAAAGAGAGAGAGAGACAGAGAAAGAGACAGACAGAGATACAGAGAGAGAGACATACAGACAGAGACAGAGAGAGAGAGACATACAGACAGAGACAGAGAGAGAGAGACATACAGACAGAGAGCGATACATACAGACAGAGAGAGAGAGAGACAAACAGACAGAGAGAGAGAGACAAAGAGAGACAGACAGAAAGACAGGCAGAAGAAAGAGGAGAAAGAGAGAAACAGACATATAGACAAACAGACAGACGGAGAGACAGACAGACAGACAAACAGAGACTGAGACAGACAGACAGACAGACAGACAGACAGACAGAGGAAAGGGGAGAAAGAGAGAGAGAGAGACAGACAGACAGAAAGACAGACAGACCGAGAGAGAAATGGGAGAGAGAGGGGGAGGGGGAGGGAGAAAGAGGGTGGGGGGGGAGGAGAAATTGACAAAGACAACTGTTTATTGCGGTAAGCTGTAAAGCCCATTCACAAGGGGGAGAGAGACAGACACTCAGAGAGACAGAGCGTAATACGAATATGTCTGTCGCGAGGTGGGGGGGGGGGGAGAAGTAGGAGGGATAGCGGTTGCGGATAATTGATTCATATTTGTTGTGTACCTCCACCCCCCACCCTCCACCCCCCATCCCCCTTGTAGGATGTCGGGCCAAAGTCCTATGCATACACACACACACACACACACACACACACACACACACACACACACACACACACACACACACACACACACACACACACACTGGAAACGCTCTGCAGAATATAGCTAAGTTCTGGACCCTTTTCTATATGCTTACAGGCTTTGGCACTTGCAATGCTTTTGTCTTTCCATTTCATCCGCTTCTGTTCCCCCATGCCAATCGCTTGTGTCAATGCAGCAGACCTGTTCACAGCCATATTTCTCATTCCTCTTCATCGGTATCACATTTCTGAGGTACGGGGAGGGAGGGGGAGAGGGGGGAGAGAGGGAGGGGGAGAGAGGGGCGACTTTGTTGCGAAAGTTTGGGTTGTTTTTTTCTTGGTTGATAGCTCCTATGTCAACTGGCCCTGGGAATGTTTCTTTGGTCTGTTTGTCTGTCTGTCTATCTTCTTCTACTGTCTTGTCTATCTATCTATCTATCTATCTATCTATCTATCTATCTATCTATCTATCTCTATCTATCTCGACTAGATCTAATCAAATCTATCCTTTCTATTCCCTAAGTTGGCGACCGTGGAGGGCACCCGTTGAAGACTTTGACAACCAGTATTGTTTTTCAATTCCTTCTTCTCCCTTAGTTTGCCTCTATATAAAAATTTCATGTGGAGGTTCTAGGTCTGTCCACTTCGTCTGATGTTGTCGCCTCGCTATCTGCATTCCTTGGTTCTGCCTATCTTCCCTCCTGGACGTGTTTCTAGAGGCAACACACTTCCTAGAAAGCGAAAGTCCGGGTGGGGGTGTGCGGTTGGATTCGAATCCTGTTTGGGCCCTAACTTATCCATTAGACCATGAGTGGAGGTCTGGGTGCTAGTCTTTTTTCAGACTGTGTGAGCAAATCCTAAATTTGACTTCACCCCTAGATCACTGCTGGTCTTCCTGACCTCCTATGACTTGATCCTCTGTCTGCTGATTTTCTATGACATCCCAGAGACAGGTCATGATGGCATTTGATGCAGATCAACATGCTTTGTACTGCCCTTTCCTCTCCCTCGCTGCTGTACCTTCCCTGACCCTGAAAGACCCATTGACAGCTGGGTGACTGGTGAACTGAACTAAAAATTCCAAAGCGCGCAAAAGTAGTCCCCTTCTCACTTGGTAACCACACCTCAATGCTGCTAATGCTGGGGGGAATGGATAGCCTAGTGGTCTGAACATTGCGCTGGCAATTTGACGACCCGGGTTCGATTCCTATAGGAGGGGATTTTTCCCCTGGAGTTCCCATCAGTGCTGACTCCACTCTCCCCAAAAGTCTTTCGGATGAGATTATAAACGAGGGCCCGTGTGCTAACGCACGCAGAACATCTTGCGCACACGTTAAATCCTGTTCCGCTTTTCGTAAGAGTAGGCCATTGTGTGCCGGTGGAAACATGACAAGATTTACAATGCTGCATACACACGGGGGCTGGATATAAAAAAAAAAAAGCACATTAGTGCTTATTCCATTCCTCGGTAGAAAAGAATAAATAAATAAATAAATAAAATAAATAAAACCTTAGCTTGGGGACAGAGAGCGCTCTAGTAAACCACTGAGCTATCCTGTCCTCAAATTTCCTGTTTGGTTTTCGTGTTTATTGTAACGTGGGGTTTTGGTGTTTTGGGTTGGTTGGTTGGTTGGTTGGTTGGTTGGATGGTTGGTTGGCTGGTTGGTTAGTTGGTTGGTAGGTAGGTTAGGTTGGTTGGTTGGTTGGTTGGTTGGTTGGTTGGTTGGTTGGTTGGTTGGTTGGTTGGTTGATTTGAGTTTTTGTTTTGTTTTTGTTTGGGGGGGGGGGGGGGGTTGGATGGGGGAAGGGGTTAGAAAACAAATAGTCTACAATACTCTCATTCTTCACTTTAACTATACCACACAGACCGCTGTCCGGCAAAAGATAACTACGTCATCGACCGTCAAACAGCCACATGCTTCCGACTAGTGACCTCCCTCTTCTGTCCTGGGTTAAGGCCCGTGACTCCTGTAAAGCAGCAATGAGATGCTGACGGTGCTGGAACCAGTGGAGAAAGCACACTTCCTTCAGGATTTTCTCCGCACTAACAAAGGTAATGAAGCGCGCTGTAGTCTAGGGTTAGGCGTTGGACTCGTAATCTAAATGGTTGCGTTCGATCCAGCTTTCGGTTATGGCGTTGTGCCCTTGGAAAGGCTTACGGCTATTTTCTACCACCAGGTGTAAAAGGTGGGTACCACCTTGTGTTGGGGGTTAACTGCAATAGACTGGGTCCTATCAGGGGGGAGTCTATGACTTCAGTCGCTTAGCGCACAGAAGGGATAGCACGCTGATGAGCCTTAGGCTCGGGAAGACTTTAACTTTAACTTAACACAGGTAATGAGACTAGGTTGTCAGTCAACATGAATGTTCCAGTGTTGTCATGTTTGTATTGGTAGTTGAGTGAGGTGGGGTGGGTGTATTGTGGGTGGGTGGTTGGGTGCTGGAACCAGCGGAGAAAGCACACTTCCTTCAGGATTTTCTCCGCACTAACACAGGTAATGAGACTGGGTTGTCAGTCAACATTGAATGTTCCAAAGGTTGTCATGATGTTGTGTTGGTAGTTGAGTGGGGTGGTGTGGTGTGGGTGGGTGGTGTAGAGTGGTTTGTGTGGTGTGTGGTGGTGGGTGGGTGGGGTGGTGAGTGGGTGGGGTGGTGAGTGGGTGGGGTGGTGTGGAGTGGGGTAGGGCGGTGTGGTGCCATACGGTGTGGTGTAGTGTAGTGTGGTGTGGTGAGGTGTATGCTGTTCTGTATTGTGTTGTGTTTTATTGTGGTGTGTGTGTGTTGTATTGTTTTGTGTCCTGTTGTGTTTGTTGTGCTGTATTGCATCACATTGTTTTCGTTTTGTATTGTAATGGATTGCATCGCAGTGTATAGCTAGCTTTGCAGTGCATAGAATTGTAATGCATGAAGTTGCATTGTATTGTATTGCATTGTTTTGTATTGTATTGCTTTGTATTGTTTTGGATTGTGTTGTGTTGTTTTGTATTGTATTGTATTGTATTGTTTGTATTGTTATTGTATTGTATATCCCTTTCAATCAACAGTACTTTTTTCCCCGGAAGTGTAGGTTGCTCTACCCGGAAATGGTTTCTTTGTTGGTCTGTGTTTGTCAAGGATCTCATTGGCTGTTTCAGTCACCGCAGCGTTAATTAATCAAGGTATCTTCTTTGGTTTTCCGGTTGTCCAGAACGAGGAGTGAGGAAAATTTTCTACCTAGAGTTGCTTTGAAGCTTTCTACTATTTTCGGTCTTTGTGTTTCTCGAAGATTGAACTTTATCC
>CM060327.1:58601432-58603932 GCA_030674155.1 Stramonita haemastoma | reverse complement strand
AGAGATCAAGACCAGGCTAGCCATGGCAACATCAGCTATGGCAAAACTGAACAAGATATGGAGAAGCAACAACATCAGCTTCAAAACAAAGGTCAAATTGTTCAGATCCCTGGTCATCTCCATCTTGCTCTACGGCTGCGAAAGTTGGACAATGACCGCTGAAACCACCAAGGGGATCCAGACGTTCGAGACAAAAAGCTTCAGGCGACTGCTTGGAATTTCCTGGAAGGATCGGAAAACAAACACCTATGTGCGAAGTCAAGTCGCACTGATGGCTGGTCCTCAGGAACCCCTACTAGCCACTGTCAAGAAAAGGAAGCTGGCATGGTTCGGCCATGTCACACGCCACAACACCCTCCCCAAGACAGTCCTACAAGGAACGCTAGAAGGTGGCAGACGCCGAGGCAGACAAGCCAAAAGCCGGATGGATAACATCAAGGAGTGGACCCACCTGGACAGTCCAACACTCATTCGGAAGGCGGAGGACAGGGCTGGATGGCGACGGCTGGCTGCAGAATCGTCTCTCATGTCTCCTCCACGACCGTTCCGGTCATGAGAAAAAGAAGAAGTCTCCTCTCCTCACTCCCACCCATCCCCAACAAAGTGATTTAAAATTACGTCATGCTTTTTTCCATTGACGTCTTTTGTCTGTCAGTGACGTACCGGTACTTTGACGGCGCTTCCTGATGGCCGGAAGTTGGTTCTTGAATCTCTCTGTGCCATTTTTGCAAAATGCCGAAGCGACAGTCTTACACTGTATCTTTCAAATTGGAAGCCCTCCAGTATTTGGATAACGAAGCAGGTGGGAATGTTTTGGAGTGTGCCCGTGAAAACAGAGATAGACTTGAACAGCAGTACGGAAAAGACAAGCAAAAACGGAAACTCTCAAAAGGACCAGCAGTTAGATCTGAATATGTCGACCAAGGTGTACTGCATTATCTGGAAGTTGAAAGATCTGAAGGCAGGGTATTGGGAAACAAGGACCTACTACAACGGAAAGCGATGGAACTGATTGGCCTTCTTTGCCTCAAAGTCCTTTTTTTCTATTTCCTTCACTTCTACTCACACGACCTAACTTACATGCTTTCGGCGTTTGTATTCACTCAATTACATGGTTGAGCACAAAAATTACTTTGTGCAAAGGGGTCTATCCCTAGCAAACGCCCACCCCCCAATTTTGCCCTAAATCAGTGCACAGGGGGGAGGGGGGGCGTATGCTAGGGATTTTACGGTATTATGATTGTTGTTGTTGTTATTATTATTATCATTATTATTATTATTGTCGTACTGGATTGTATTGTTCAGTCATGGCAGATTTTTCAGCGTGAAATTCGGGCATTTCTACTTTCCGCGAGGAGAGAGCGTGTCACCACAAGAGCAGCGCCACACCAATTTTTTTTTCCTGATTGTTCGACATTATAATAGTATGTATATTTGCTTCCCCCTATTTTAAATCCAGACTTTATACAGAAATGGAAAAGCTTGATGTTTCATAATATATATATATATATTATATATATATATATATATATATTAATATTAATATATATAATATATATATATATATATATATTGTAGATCAAATGCAAGCGCTTTGATTTGTCTTCACAAGAGATAGCGCTATACAAATTCCATATTAATAATAATAATAATTAATATATATATATATATATATGAAGTTTTTCAACTCGCTTTTTTTGTTCTAATGTCGATATCATTTTTGTTTTGTATAAAATACTAGACTATTCCACGTTTTGGTGGAAACAAAATTAAAAACGTGCTGATAAAAGATATACTCTTGTGTGCGTGTGTGTGTGTGTGTGTGGTGTGTGTGTGTGTGTGTGTGTGGTGTGTGTGTGTGTGTGTGTGTGTGTGTGTGGTGTGTGTGTGTGTGTCCGAGTATGCGTTCGTAGGTGCGTGCGTGCGTATGTTTCTGTTTGTCTGTCTCTGACTGACTGTCTGACTGTCTCCCTGTTTATTTGTATGTCAATCTGTCTCTGTGTCTGCATGTGTCTGTGTGTATAGATCTGTGTGCTTGTGCGAGCGCACGTAAGTCATCTTTGTGTCTATCTGTCTGTCTGTCTGACTGTCAGTCTGTTTCTGTGTCTGTCTGTCAATCTTTTTCTGTGTCTGTATGTGTGTATAGATCTGTGTGTTTGTGCAAGCGCACGTGAGTCATCTGTGAGTGTCCGTCTGCCTGTCTGTATGTCTGTGTTCATGGTCGTAGTCAGCAACTCAAACAGACAGAGAGACAGAGCAAGGAACGAACTAAGGGAGGCATTTTCACAGCAGCAGCGCAGCAGCAGCAGCAGCAGCAGCGCAGCAGCAGCAGCAAAAACTATCAATGACATAAGCAAATTGGATCTAGGTTGTGCCAATGGAGTGTGTACACACAAACCACCCACTCACCCACACACACTCAAAAACACACACGCACACACACACATACACACACACGTGCACACACGCACACACACACGCACATACACACTCAAATACA
>CM060327.1:58596432-58598932 GCA_030674155.1 Stramonita haemastoma | reverse complement strand
GAGCAAGGCAGAAACAAAGAAAGGGATAGAAAAGAGGGAATTTCTAGCACAGAATTTCCAGAAGGCAGGGATATGTTTACGCCGGAGAAAAAACTGGTATTCCCATAGGAAGCTTGTTTATTGGTCTGTGTCTATCTCCATCCCTTTTGGAGGAAAAAAACCCAACTCCTCCTTTGAAATGAAGCTGATGTTAATTTAAACCAGCCCGTGTGACAAGTTTGTATTGTATTGCATTGTGTTGTATTGTATTTTATTGTATTGTATTGTGTATACCACTTTAGGTCACAGCAGATTTCTCTGCGTGAAATTCGGGTTGTTCTCCCCGAGGAGAGCGAGTCGCCACAAGTGCAACGCCCACCCATTATTTTTTTTCTTTTTCCTGTCTGCAAGAATATTTGTTCCCCTATCAGAGTGGCTTTTTTCTACAGAAATTTGCCGGGGACAACCCTCTTGTTACCGTGGGTTCTTTCACGTGCGCTAAATAATGTGTAACGACACATGACCCCGGTTGATCATCTCATCCGAAAGACTAGCACCCAGACCACCACTCATGATATAATAATAATAATAATAATAATAATAATAATAATAATAATAATAATAATAATAATAATAATAATACATGGAATTTATATAGGGCTATATCTTGTAAAAACAAATCAAAGCACTTGCATTCGACCTATACAACACACAATCAATCAATAACCATTTACAGCTTTAGCAAATTCGAATGTACACACACACACACATAATGGGGGAAAAGTTTGTGGCCCAAACGGGGATTCGAACCACCGCACACTCCGACCCACACTGACCGGACTTTTCGATTTTCGCATTCTAGGCAGGCACGTTACCTCTAGCGCTGCAATTTGACGACCCGGGTTCGAGTCCGCTCGAGGAAATTTTTTCTAGAGTTAACATCAGTGCTGACTCCACTCTCCCAAAAGTCCTTCGGATGAGACTTTAAACCGAGGCCCCGTGTGCGAACGCACGCAGAACATCTTGCGCACACGTTAAATCCTGTTCCGCTTTTCGTAAGAGTAGGCCATCGTGTGCCGGTGGGAACAGATGACAAGATTTACAAAACTGCATACACACGGGGACCGGATGAAAAAAGCACATGATTGCTTATTCTGTTTCCCTCGATATAAAAGAATAAATAAATAAATAAATAAATAAATAGACCACCGATCCATCGGTATGACATGAACAATCTGTCATCACCCATTTTTTTCTTTTCTTTTTCAGAAACACACACGACCAGAGCAGCAGTTACCGCCGTGACCCCAGCCTGGACGGTGTGCTTCCCAGGGCAGTGAGCCAGTGGTTCCCAGCTGGCAGTGTGCTGCAGTGTGGAAGACTGTGCCAGGCACAGACAGGGTGTAACTCTTTCTTCTACCACCGCAGCAGTACCGCCTGTGCCCTCCAACGCACCGTGTACACAGCCTTGCTTTCAAATCAAACTGTCTCCGCCTCTGGTTGGAGGTACTATCGAGTAACGTCAGGTAAGGTCATCCCATTTTTTTTGGTGATGGTGGTAGTAGTCTTCTTCTTCTTCTCTCGTTGGCTTTACACTGTCAGATGTGTCTGAGAAAAATAATGGCATGTCCTTTCCAGCTCCTCTCGTGGGCCGTACAGCTTGGTCTGTAGGGTTATCTCCCTGTGGTGGTAGTCATTACTTCGAAGCTTGCATGGATTTTTTTGCTACGCCATTCCATATTCCTATTGTTTATAACCCTAACCCACCACGAAAGCCATTATCAGGGCTGTCATTGCATTGATTTAGTTTCAATGGCTCCAGTAACTTTCAGTTTAAGTTCAAAACCAACACGCTTCTTATTGTAATATATCCGGTGTAAACCAGGGGGGCCGAGAGACACAGACACCTACAGTGTTGGTCCAGTAATTTGAGCTGACACTCTCAAACTGGCATCAGCTGTAAAGTGGATGAAGGTGGACGGTGTGGTCCCAGTCTTCACCAATGAGCCCATAGATAGAAATCTCGGGTTGGGTAAGAGCCAGCCAAAGTCAGAAAAAAAAATCCTTCTGACTATGGGACTGGAATCCGCGATTTTCTAGTGCATAGCTCAAGGCACTAACTAACCACTGTGCCATGGCGCTTGTCCTCTTTGTCACCATGGTGGCTGGTGTGGGTTTGTTTGTTGATTTTGTTTGTTTAGGGGTGGTGGTGGTGGTGTTTACTTGGGTTCTTTTGTTGTTGGGTTTTTTTTGTTGTTGTTGTTGTTGAATAATTGCGTATCAAGCGTTAAATCTCTCTCTCTCTCTCTCTCTCTCTCTCTCTCTCCTCTCTCTCTCTCTCTCTTCTCTCTCTCTCTCTCTCTCTGCGCGTGCCTGCGTATGTATTGCGTGCCTGCATGCATGCATATGTGCTGCGTTTGTGGGTGCATGTGTGCGTGTGTGTTTTTACGTTTTAACATCGATTCACAGTAAAAAAAAAAAAAAAATAAAATATATATATATATATATATATATATATATA